>OX104069.1:89314856-89536459 GCA_944474145.2 Dicrocoelium dendriticum | reverse complement strand
CACCGAAGGCAGTCAACAATGTGAGTTCCTGGTAATTAACCAGTAAGGAATGCATATCACTGCTATGGTCCAAAAGGACGCTGCCCCCGACTTGGTCAATGACATCGTAGGCCGGACATGCATGACAAGGCAATCTCTGCATCCGCAATTTTGTCATGGTTCCCGGTTTCGGTTGCTGATCACTCGTTTGAAGCAGTAAGAGATATACCCGTGTAGGTACATCCATTCTCACTCAGGTACAAATACTCGTTAGGTTTGAGTGCGTTCGATGTACTTTATATCGGCAGTCATTGTCCAAGTATTTCTTGTTTACTGACACCGACTTAGGCTTAACTACGTGCTGCGGCAGATTGATGCACATATTCGCCACTCTCTGTTCGAAACGAAAGTTGCGGATGACGCGCTTCAAATGCAGTAACATACGCTTGTCTCCGTGTCATTGTGTGATGATTTGAACGCGCATATGCCGCAGCGGTCTCAACAAGGGGTAATCACCGTGGCATGGTACCCGGTGTATCATCGTGAGGTCAACCCGAATTCAACGATACGACAGAGTGTTAAGTCACGGTGACCTACACCGTACTTCACAGGGTGTACCTCGTAAATTGGGGCTCCGTCCCGTGGACAACATGCAGTACTCGCTCAATCCTTTCCACCTCAACCCGGGTGATCAGACAGTGTACGGACGAGCTTCATTCTAACATTGGTCGCAATATCGAGACGAAGAGAGGAGCGTCAACCTCTTCGGACAAAGTGTTGAAGGTGCGTTAGGGTGCCGGAGGCATGAGAAGGCAGTGTCCGTAAAGCGTAACGCAGTCTTCCATGCACTTCAGGTCGCAGCACGAAAATATCCCAGGGCGTCGATGCTTTGTGAAAATAAACTCAGAAACTTTGCTGAGGACGAATATTGCATTGTGCAAAAACACCTTATTGTTCCCAATGTCGCTCCATTGCTTGGAGGCAAGGGTGTGCGTTTAGATTTAAAGCCGACCTAAGTGAGGTCGTTCAGTAATGGTATTTGAGGTGAACTATTGATATTTGACTTTGAGCTTCTACATGTCAGTTGACAGGAAGCTCAAGTGATGTAGTTCCGTTAGAAGTGGTCATTAAGGAAGGCACTTTTTCCGGGGGGGGGGGGAGACTGCCATGCATCGCAGCTTCACGAATCAAAAGAAAGGCTTGCCGCCGTAGTTGATAAGCCTCACTGATTTCGCTCTACCTGCATGGACTGGTGTGTGGTTTCACACTCCTTCAAGCGACATGCTCCAATCGGAGCTTTATACCACGCTAGCGACAATTCTCGAGTGATTCTTCCGCCATGCGTTTGCACTGATGCCCCACCTTCCACAATTTGGGGCCACGTACGTCCAACTGGGACGGTCGGGGCATGCAAATCGGCCACTTCGGCAGCTCCAACATTCTCGCGCGTAACGAAATTAGGGTTTCACAAAAATGTAGTAGCTTATGGGCAATGAACAGCGGTAGTTAACATGTGAAACATTGTTTAACATCATATTTGGTCATGGTTGGCCGTTTATGTTCACATTCACTTTTTGCCTCTGCAAGCACCCAAAACACGCTCAGAGAGGTCAGCTGACCGTCATACTGCGCGGACAGGATAGTAGCTCAACAGTACATGGTGGCATGGGTGCATTGCGGATCACACCCTACCCAAGTACGGGACCCGTTTAGCACTAAGGTTTTGCGGTGGGAACTCATTGGAGCTGTATGTTCACCCTTCATGTGTGTATGAATCGCATTCTCGCTTCGACTTCATTCGCTTATTCTGTGTAATGGTCACCCTTGCTTGAAAAACAACTGGCGATTTCCGTGGAACATGCACTAAGACTATCGCCTTATTAGCCACATTAAAGCGTTAGTGCACAGGTTGGTACATAGCCAATCCCTATTTCTTGATGCCAGGAAGCTTCGTACGCTGCAGTGACTTCGCCTACGTACCCCGGTTTACATACGAGTTAGCCGTTTGGCCATACCAAAGGGTGACTACCGACTCATTGCGCCACCGGTTTTTCGCCTGTTTGGCCGCACGCGCAATGTGCCCATTGCATGCAAATGATGGCGTGGGAAATCACCCAGCAGCATAGCATAGAGGGGCGGAGGGGGGGAGCGGTGTCGGTCTGACTCGGTCGGCGTGTGTGGGAGGGCGGCATATTTCAGTGCGGATGGTTTTTGACACCAAGTGTAAATTCATCAAAGTTACTTCCATGACTGCAGGGGTAAAAGCGAAGGATGATAATTATCTTATGACCGTAAAACTAATTGATACTGCGAACGTTGATAGCCGGACAATAGAAAACGATATTAACAGCATGGATACAGCGGGATATTTTTGTAATTCGGATGCAGAAGAGACACGCTAAGGTGGGAGGATTGGAAACGAAACCAAATGTTTGCACCATAACAATGAAATCAACCAATTACATGGATGTCCGCCAGTGGGCTGTTAACATTATTCATGAAATTCTTACTCAGGTTGTCCGACTCGGATCTAACGTCTTCCAGCATATCTATCATGAATGTACTACTTGATGCTACCTGGAAAGAATACAAGTCTGAGCCGAAGTATCTAACAGCTAATATGTGCTTTTCGGGATTTGGGAAACGGTGAGAATGATTGCTACACCCATGATGCATTCTCCTTCCAAAGAGGCCTTGTGTGGTTTCCGCTGCAGGATGTCTTCAACGGGATTGTCTTCTTTCTGGACTGGTGGACGCTAAATCCAAAGGCATGTAAACGCGAATCTAGCAACTCGTGTTCTCAGTCATTGTACAACGGCAAATAGGCAGTGATCCGGCTAGCTGAAGGAAGGGAATTTGAGCAAATGGAACAAGTAGTTGTAGAAAATCAGTGGCGTGAAATTACACTAGAATACTTGATACCGTCAAGGTTCTCACCAATCAAAGCATGACGCCGTGTGTTCATATAGAAGACATCCCAGATGACAAAAGAGGCTAAAAAAATAGACGTAATTTTTCAGCATTTGCGCATTTGCCGGTTTTACTTCGCGAAACTTTGGTGACAGCACAGCTGGGAAGGCAAATCAGCACATTTTCTTCCTCGCACTACGTTCAAAATGAATTGGTGAATGAATTGGTGAGCAATTCAATACAATCAGTCGGGAAAGCAAATCGTAGATAGGGTAAAGGAAAGCAATTTTGTTTGCTAGATTTTCGATAGCATGCCCGATGCGTCTCACAAAATTAGATGAGTGAACATGAAGTGAGGGGAGAGGAGTGGTTGCTCAACTACTTTTAGACCAACAGTAAAAGGGCAGAGGAAATTTCTGCACCGGTTTTGCGAGAATCGGAGAACGATGGAATTCACATTGACGAATGTCATGGCCAAGCATTTGACAATGGTGCTATTATGGCGCTATAACCAATGGGTGTCCAGAGAAGTATCTGTAAATTCAGCTCAAAGTCCCCATCTGTGTCACGCACTATCCATTCTATGTATTTATTTCGCTTCCGCGACGATTCATTCGGTTACATTGTTTGTGCGACGGACGGGCTATTAACATTCTTTGTTCATCTAAATGTTACTTGAATGCCTTGGTTCAAATCACCGGTGTATGTGGCAGGTGATTGCAAACTATAAATGGAGTAGTCCGGAAGGTGCTGTAAAGATTCTGGTGAAGAAATACTTGAAACTCGTCACTTTACTGATACATTGCACAGAGTATGTAGGAAATGCAATCACAAGATCAGCGGCATGTTTGGTTCTCATCGCGGTACAGTCGCTTCCGGTTATTTTTTTCTTTAGCCTTTAGGGATCTGCTCACATAGAATTCAAGCATGCATAAGCTATATATAAGGAAATGGGACGGGTCTGCAAAGTTGTGGCTATCTTGAAGTGTTTAGATTTGCCTTCTTCAGCATACAGGGAACATGTTACACATTGCAACTGATGAATCCAACAAACTACACTAATTTGGTGGTACACATGAAACGTCGAATCGGCCGAAAGAAACGAATGGACGTTGAATAATTGTTGCATATATCGTTGAGCCTTGATGCACTTTTGAAACGGAAAATGCTGTCTCACAGACATTTTGAATAATGAAACGGCGTGGATTTCAGAAAATTCACGAGCATGGGAACAAATATGCTTTCCGTACACCGTTAGTCCTGAATGATAATAATTGCGTTTCTCGGCTCAGTAAATTCATAGAAGATGTAGACAAATGGACTCTCTGCCGAAAGACGAAGATTACAGTATTTGATGAAAGCTTCATTGAAAGACAAACTTAATGGACCTCCTGAGCTTTTAAACCTCATGCCGAAATATTACTTGGAGAATCTACTGCGCATATTTCTTGCCGTACTTTTGGCATACCCAGCTATGAGTGCGTATTCTATAAACGTAAACTCACCACGAACTACATTTCATCGGCATTGAAGCAGACAAGGCTCACGGAGTCACAGTTCCAAACATAGAGAGCGAACTTGACGATGGAGCGTACTATCAATGCTACCGCATCAATTAATACGCGAAAAGTGTATCGGTAAATCTCGTTCACGAGTACTGTAACAATAAACCTTCCTGGATTCAAGGCAGCACTTTATAACTGGGTCGTTGCTTGTTTCTAGATGTAACAATTTATGAGGGTTTACGGATTAAAGCCGCCAGAGTGTGCGGCAATTTTACGTCCGCCTCGGACGGTAAGATTAATTGCTACGCCACTGCAAGCACCTGGTAACATTGGGTGCAATGACACTGGCTACCGGCTGTGATGGAATGTGAAACAAATATCTGCACTTTTCTCCAACAGGATTTGTTAAATGCATAACGTAAGGCATGCTCCAACCCCTTGTCCTAAACTGCCTCAACTTCATCCTACTACACATCTGCTGACCCAACGATTCACTCGTCTACCCTGCGTTCTGCCATCCGTCATCGTCCTGATGACGAATTGCTCTCGAGCATTTGCGGTCGGCACCCCTCTGTGATTAGATTTCCCTCAATATTCAAATACCATCTCTTTTTGGCTGACGGTGCATATTCAATGAGAGAGGTACGCGACAGCAAGCGCAAAAGCAACCACCGACACATGGACGGGAGAATTTGTATGACTAGTAGATGAACTCGAAATCCTTTCCACTGAATTGGCATGCCCTATGACTTAGTGTCTTTGAAATGGTATAAATATTGACGCTTCAAGCTCGTCAACATTGTGTTTTTTAGCGAGACGTCACACTGCGAAAGCGTATTTTGCATCAGGGCTCAAGTAGGTGGTTTAATTTGCAAACTTTGAGATTACTGCAGTTCCGAATACATTCCGTACGATACCGACGTACTGACTAAGCCAATCTTAAACTTGTTGATCTGTTTCGAGCAGTTAAGAACATCCTGTACAATTATCAGAGGTCTCTTTCCTCTATAGCAGGCAGTAAATACTTCTCCGAACTCCATATTCATGGACACAGAGATCATGCATGTTTAGAACACGTATAGGCTCTAGGATGGCCAAGTGCAGACACTGTAGACACCGAACTGCCGTGCGGTGTTACCTTTCACTGTACCGATGTCATACAAGCTTATGAGATCCAACTCGAACAGTAGGATGTCCGACTGAAGTACTGATAGCATTGTTAATGAGGCCTATTGAGTGATCTGCTCCAATCACTCATCCTGGGGTGCACTACACTTGAAATGGATTGCGCCGCAAAATGCACTACGAGTTCTCACACACAGCTGAATTTGAATTAGGAAGTAGCTTACCAAACCCAAGAGTTTATCAACCATTCAAAAGTTTTGAAACTTGTATATGAGAATGCGATTATCCAGACAGGCAAACGTTTTTAGAGATAAAAGTAGACGACGTTTACTCGTACTACGGTATCCGAGGATTTCGTTCAGTTTGATATAGGTTTCAAAACATTTGAAGTGCAGAAGCGATTTCCGCACATTCCTTGCTGCTCTAAGTTGGCGCTTTCTATAAAATTGAATATTACCAACTGAAGTTGTATTGGACTGTATTTCGCAGAAATTGCACGATTTTCACTCTCGTAACTATTAGGGATTATTCCGTGATTGCACATTACGGTAACCTACGTTCCAATTATTGCGTGTTTCAAATAACCGACAACATTATTTACAGACATATATGTCATGCCTTTGGTCATCAATCATCTAATATAGGAGAGCTGCGTGTGGGTAGACATTGGTCATTTTCACGCATTCAAGATGGTGAGGAAACGTGGTTTACACATAACTTCATTGTGAGCTGAGTCAAATGCGGGCGAGGTGACTATTCGCTCCGGATATTCCGAGTTGATGAAATGTTGGCGAAGTTTGTTAACCGGGGTTTCTTAACGCTAATCCAACTACTGTGTGTACAGCAGTGAGCTGGCACTGCAATCTTCCAAACTCATGGACTTGTCTGTTGTGCGTTATCTGGTTGGCACTAAATTGCATCACTAAATGTAGTTGGTGCTCGAGTCAGCGTTATCCGATAGGTTTTTCGCAATGACTTCGTTAATTTGTGCAGTCGCCCTGGGCTTGTCCGCTTCGATAGTATACTGGCGAACAGGCTAAATATCTGTATCCCTGATTTTCGAATTTGTATCCTGGCTAAATAGATTATCTCTTTCAGTAATTGGACCATTTTTCGACGCACGTGTCATAAGCCCTGGGAAATAAGTTACAACCTCCCTCCAGGTGACATCATATGTTTGTTCGAGTAAGAGAGACTAGCTGTTGGTTTGAACTAGGTTAGAGGGCATGTCGTGTAGAGATAAATCAACGATTGGTTCTTTCTATTGCACCTTAAATTTTTTGCTGAATGCAACTGGGACTGACAGCATAGAAGTAAACCACCATATTAACGTGACTATGAATTAGCCGGAACACGCTTCAAAAAATAATCTAGACAGGGATCCGTTTTCAAAGTTGACCTTTGAGGGTGGTAAACTAATCCAAGTAAACACACTCCCAACGTCCCAAGTGCAGGCAACACCAAAGAGGACCAACAACTTCCGTTAGGTGATCATCGATAATATGGACATGAAGGTCAGACAAGCATTATAAGCTCATCGCGCCTTCTCTGTCTGGTCCATCTTTCCACTAAAGATTCGTGGTTAACAGAGTTATCTCCATTTCCTTGCAAATAGTATTCAGGAATGCTTCAGTTACCATGACGAAGTCGCAAGAGGTTGAAATCTGAAGTGTAGGGATTTCGGTCACTTTACTATGAGATCTTTGTGCGTTAAAGTACAGTTGTGATGGCCACGTATACTGGAAGCGTACTCGAGGATAGTGATTCATGCTTTAGTTACTGGGTCGGCTGCCAGCCATTTTTCTTGTAGTACTGCTGACACTAGTCTCTGAAACCTTACAACTTGCTGTGTATAATGCTCTGTATCAGAACGGTATTTACCCTAGTATTCCCTTAGCCGCCAGTGGGTTATGGCTTGTGCGGTTCTGCATGCTGACGCGGTCGAACAAAAGGCTTGCTAGTTCAGTTGTCGTGTCAACTTGTTGTCTGTAATCCATCACTTCTATACGTTTTCGGATGGTAGCATGTTACGCAATTTGCACTAGCTTAGACCGACAGTTCTTCCATGTGTTTGGATTGCCACGTCTGTATTATCACTCGTAGACCACACCGTCTGCATTTGCACGATAATTGTAATATTGACGTAAAAGTGTATATCAAGTTTTCGAGAAAAACACTTAACGGAAAAGTGCACTCATCCAGGGCATGTGTTGGATATTCTAGCCCCTTGAAGTCGGAAGCTTCAGGACGCCTTGGACTAGGACTGATTTCAGCTGCTTCGTTTCCTGCAGTCGTCTGCTTTTCGCTTACCTACATGATGTACACTCCAAGATTATCTAGGAAAATGCTAAAGCGGCATGAAGTATGACTGAGCATATTGGCCTCTGCATCATTTCCTAGTTGGAGCGTGACTTAGGGTAGCTTATGTCTAACCTTCGTATACGCTTTTGTTGATGGACAAGACGTATTATACTGGCTGGTTTGTTTGCACCAGCAGAGTTGAGACACATGATGTCCTACTGTTTGCAGCCGCCTAGCATTTTACCTTCGATCAATTTCGTCTATGATTCAGGTACATTGGAGCATATAACAGTCAGGGGATTATGATGTTGTCTTGTGTTCCGCTTTCTGGAGTAGTATGTAGCTTTCTTATTTGGCTGGAATAAAATCGACATCAGAAGTACCAATGTAGTATCGGTACACGTTTTGACAGTTGTCAATGCTAAGGTATATGGTGTATCGGTCATGTGACTGGCCAAAACGGACGAGTATGTTGTCAATCATTTAGCAGTTCGGGATGTGTACTCGCCACATAGGTGTGTACTTTTCGGTGTCAGTGTGTCTCTTACGTGCAAAGAGTATGTAAGCATTGCCCCACTTGACATCGGTTCGACTTCTCCCCTTACTTTGAGAGCAATGTAGGCGAAACTTCCTGCCACGCAGAAACCCAAAATGAAAGTCTGTACGTTGTGCGGGATTCAAAGGGAACTAAAATTTTCAAGGCCTCGCAACATATCCATTGTTCCTTAGATGCATTTTCATAAAATAATGAACATGTCACATAAGAGTTTATTTTTTCCCGCTTGACCGGCTAGCAATCTTAGATAGCATAAACTATTAGCTACTAGAAGACGAATGTACTTCCTTTCCATTGTTGTAGAACGAGTAACATGATGAGAAACACGCTGATTTGCCATTTTCGCATTTTAGCACTCATGTGACACTACATTCTACATCTAACGGGCCTGGCATCCATTCTCATTTTTCGTTTGAGGATAACTGTAGCAATTCTCTTATCTAGGTGGATTCAATGAGTTCATTGAGTGATAAACAGCAGAAGGGAGTTCCTGTGTCAGCTCCTTCACTTCCCGATCTTCAAAGGATTGCTGGCGTAGTAGCTGTGGCGTAATTCAGGATGTATTATCAATCCTGCTTGATCCTGAATACTCAGTAGGAAGATGTCTAGCAAAGGTTTGAAACTCGCTTCTGACTGCGCATTAGCAATCGGGTCCGGCAGTCGGTTCCAGTCATTAATTACTCGAGTAGAGAAAGCAACTTCTGAGCGGACCTTGAATCTCCTTGTTTTAAACAGCTTCCATTTGTGACCTCGAGTCGAACTGCTATGTCTTAGCTGAAATAACTGCCTCAGCTCGTTTTCCAGTCCTCCTCGTAGGATACGCCTAGTATAGATGAGATCTCCGCGACGTTGTCAATAGTCTAAGGGAAATAGGTTCATCCTCTGTAGTCTGGCGGATTACGGGACTTTGCCTAGCCCAAGGACAAATTTCGAGGCTCATCGCTGAATTTTTTCTATCTTGTCACTTTCTTGCTTTGACAGATGGGTCTTGGCCTAAAGTCCGGATTCAAGGATGGAACGGATTTGGGAGGTAAAGAAAAGTCTAAATATCTGCGGCGTCATTTTAGAAATGATCTATTTATGACGCCCCACATGCTGTTCGCCGCAACAGTTTTCTTTAATGTGTCACGGGTAGTTTTGAGATCAGAGGTCATTTTCTTGTGTGGCAATCTTGAGTAGGTGCCCGCTAATGTGATAGATGCACAGTGCTTCAGCAGCACCGATGGAAAGGACAGAGCATTTATTCTGTTGACCGGCAAACCCCCCTTGATAGACCAAGTGCGTAGTAGATCAAACGTGTCCTGTAATCGGTCGGCTTCTTCGAGGCTGGACACTTCCGAACATAGCTTGTGGTCGTCTGCATAAATCAGACAGTCCGTTTGTAGCGTACTTGATACGTCATTGATTTATACCTGAAACGACTCCGGTCATTGAACGGAGTCTTGTGATACCACACTGTGCATAGGTACTGGAAATGAAAGGGTATAGTTCACCTTGACTTGCATGTTCCGGTCTTGCAAGATGTCACCGATGCATAGTAGGAGATTCCCAGTTATGCCAATTCCGCAGAGCTTAATGAGTAGTTCTTGATGAGGGACTCTGTCAAAAGCTTTGCTGTAGTCGATGAAGACCACATCTAAAGGTTCTCCAGCCTTCATTTACGTAGCCCAATTCTCTCTAGAGACCAGCAGGTTGGTGTTTCAGGAATGTCCCTTTCGGAAACCAGTCTGAGTAGAGGAAGTGGAGTTCAGATCTTCGCAGTGTCGTTGAGTGGCACATTTAATGAGCCTTTCCATGATCTTGCAGGCGACCGACGTCAAGCAAATTGGCCAATAGTTCGCAGGGTCCTGGATAATTCCACCCTTGTATTTCGGCATAACTACACCTGGTAGTCCACCAGGTTTGAGAGAGAGCTGAAATAATTATCAAAGTGGGACGGCTATGGATTCTGCTACCATCTTGAGAAAATGGGAGTGTAGCCCGCCTGGGCCTGGTAAGGAAGATGAGTTCAGTTTTAGTAGTAAATTCAAGGTAGCACCTGCATCGATATCGATATGTCCCAGAGGTACTCTGTGTGCAAGTACATGATTACGAGTTTGTCTCCCTTCTTGTATACTGAGGAGAACTGCAAAGCCGAGAGGTCAGCTTTGACGTCGCCATCATAGTATATTATACCTGGCTCATTTGTAGACAATGCAGGAATTCCACAGCCGGTCTTGGAAGATCTTTTAAGGTATGAAACTAGTTTCCTTGACCTAGAAAGCGATTGTTCAGCCATGCTATGCTCGCATCGTTCTCTTTTTACGTTTCTGCAGGGAGCAGGATTTCCTGTTGGCCTTGTATTTAGAGTAGTCTGAGCCTAAGCGGGAAAGTTTGAATCTATCTAATAGTGTTCGTCCTTGTTTCATGTTGGCCCTGAGTTCACCACCGATCCAGGGGGAACATTAAAGAGAGGTCTGTTATTGTGGAATGGGACGACCTCCTCAATAAGTTGCTTCAACTTGTAAAATAGCTCGTTCCAAGCAGCGTCGAGTTCCTAGTATTGTGGAACATTCCATTCCAGAAATCCTGCTGCCGTCTTAACTTGGATACGTCCGTCCGCCAAAAGTTTCGGCGTTGTGCGTTCCGGGCTCTGATAGCTAGACGTTTAGTCCATAAGAAGCAGATCGTACAATGGTCGCTTTTACCAAAGGACTGTTGAATGGTCAATTTTGAGACATCGGAGAGAGCCGGAGTGAGCACAAGATCAAGAGTGTGCGGTGTCTGGCCGGGAAAAAGCCAAGTGGGCGATGTTATATGCTGGGAGAGATTCGTTTGGAGGACAGTTTCAAGCACACTAGCGTCAAAGGAGTCGGGTGGAAGGCGACAGTGAAGTAGGTCCCAGTTGACATCCGGGGCATTGAAGTCACCCACAATAAGACAATCTCTGCGGTTTCCATGCGATTTGATAAAGTTTAGCACAGAGACGCCATGTCTCCACGGGGCTCTGTAGACAACGCCAACCATAAGATATTTGAAGCCATCATTGATCCTGCACCAGAGCAGCTCCGCGCCACCATCAGCGTCGAAGACAGCTTCTACGAGATGAACTTCAAGATCCTCTCTTCAGTAGAGTACAACGCCGCTAGCAGCTCTTGTTCCAGATCGGTCAGCGCGGAAAAGTTGGTTTCCTGTGATGTAGATCTCGGAGTCGGAGATCGTCGAAGTGAGCCAGGACTCTGTGAAATCTAACAGGTCAGGAAGCAGTAAGAGCGGTAAGAGCATGTACCTCGTCCAATTTGTTTCGGAGACTGCGAACATTTGCAATAATCAACTGTAGTCCATTCTTCGTCCTTGGTTTAAGTCCCAGGGAGGACGGACAGTGGCATCTAGCGGGACCTGTGTACTTTAATTACCACCTGAAAATCCACTGTTTGCAAGTTTGACTCGGCATTTACTCTACGGATCCGTAGTTCGTTAACTGCTTTCCTCATTTTGGTTCGATCTTCTGGGGAGATACCTAAGGACATAGCAGGAGACAGCACCGACAGTGACATGTACTATTATACACAGCAGAGAACCGTTTCCAAAGGCCAGCTCACCAAGTAGCCCACCACGTGTGGCCTTCAGTTTTGCGTACATTTCCAAGGTCAATACATGCTTGATGCTGATATTTTGTTATGGTGTAAGAACACAGTTTAGTACTCTGTTACGTAAACGCAATCAACATTTAGGGGTATGACAAATGTGTGTTTGTCAAGTTGTCCTGCTAGACCGCCAGCTATATTTCGACATTTATTTGGCATTAACTTGAAACACTGCTTACGGATAAATCAGTTGCGTCGGATTAAACTAATCCATAATATTCTGGTTAATCACAAAAGGTGTTTTGCGTTATATCGTCATTCTGCCTCGCTGAAAGCTCACCATCGTTTGCAAACGGCATGAGGATATAAAGTAGATAAACCGAAGATAAAAGCTACCGGAGTTGGTGTAATTTGTGCTTTGAGTGTGTTACTTACGTAGTGAAGTAAACCAACGGATATGGATATTTATTAATGTTGCGCAAACTGTGAAACCAGCATGTGTCAGCCTAATCTTCATTTCTTCCATCCTTGAACATTTTGCCTTTATCTCTACATTTATAACACGGTTCTTGCTCGATTGCGCTGTTTCCTATCTTCATTTTACCAAGTTGTTAGACAGCATTCTTTACAATGGATCCAAGCTACCGAATCCATCACCGCTCACCTTTGCGGGAGTAGAGTCAATCATAAAGAAAAAACATTAGCGGGCGGCAGTTGTTCTGGGTCTAAACTGCCTTATACTTTACTGAAAGTTCATGACCGAATATTTTGCCGCACTGGGTAGTTTTAGCAATTTTCTTGACTGTGATTGCTAGTCAGATGGAATGACTATATAGAGGTATGGGGAAAACAAGCTGAATAACTATGCACGACTAAATCGACATGATCCCGACAAAGACACTTCCTTTGGATAATCTGATTGAGTAATAATTTTTGATTACCTGGCATAGTTTATTGCCTTATATATGACCGATGAAACAATAATATAGTAGGTTATAACAATTGGTTTAAATGGCATATTCCTTCATCTTAAATAAGTTGATTGCTTCTGAAAGACGGCCTTTACATAAGTTTAGTTCAAAAATTATTTTTATATATTATTATTATTATAATATTATTATTATATTTATTCGCCTAACCTAGTTAACGAATGTTTTCACCCGTTGAGTATCAACTAATCAGATGAAAGTATGCGCAAATACGTGAATACTGAGAAACTAGCTACCAAAACATCCCAAAATTAGTGAAAAATCTGGTTTAGTTAGTACGTTGTGAAATGTTTACAACGGATTTTATCGCTTGTGCACAATGAGAAAGGTTGCATTCAGTATTAATTTTTCGAGTCTTTCGCAACCCTCAAGCTTGCAGTTCTGCTATAATGCTACGGTGAAAACAAAACCATTGTCAAGTTCAACAAATCTTAACTAAGCAACTAGTTTGTTTACAGGCTTTGCACGCTTCGGTTGAAAAAGAAACATGTATTTGTTATTGAGGCTTCCCCAGAAGCTGTGACCGTTGTGGTGGATATGCATATTCTTCCCACAGCTTTTCATTGGTTTGACATGTCTACCACTGTCTTAACTAAAGCTACTTTAGTTCTCAAAAATAGTAGATCCAAGGTTGGATAAGTTTGTGGACTGTTGACAACTTTGATTTCCTTATGCTACGGCCATAAGGTTGCGATTGCAAATTCCACAGAAAAGTCATTTGTACATGTTATTGCTTTGTTTTAAGTTTACTTACAAATAAAGCAATAAAACAATCCGATTTATCTACGCCTGCTATAGTTTCATCGTACACTGTCACATTTTGAGCTGCTAACTTGATCCCATTTAATTCTCCTATCACTCCTCCGACCAGCATTGCGATCTCAACAATGTCCACAAAATTAGATGCAAAATTAAAAGACCCGTTGTCCATCCACCCGACTGACAGATATTTCGTTCTATTCCTACTTGACAGTCTGGAAATCACCGACTATGGTAGAAACGATCTGCTTCATATTTCAGCTACTATCTTATTAAACGGTTACATTTCATAACACTTAAAGTGCAAAAGACTGGAATTGTTCGTGTCATAACAAAATTCATCCCAGAGAAGTAGTTGTCAAAACGAGATATGTTATCCTTCTTTCGAGGGTTAGTGCATGCCAATCTAAGGAGAAATAATGCACCGAGACCCGAATCTCTTGTATCTGTGGGGACGCCGGTTCCTATAACTTGGTAAAGCTCATATTCGACAGATTTTTTGACTTGACACGACAAAATTTTAAAATCCAATTGAGTTTGGCTTACTTTGAAATAATTGTTTTGCTAGCCTATCTGTGGCAAATGGTATTATTTATTATTCTGGCGCACTGAACACTTATCTGGGTAGCTCTAGACAACAGGCACTCACAACTGCAATAAGAATCTCAACATTACAGCATTCACGTTCTTTTGAAGTGGAGTTCTCTCAGCATAAATGCGGATGCTATTTCGCTTGTGCAATTCTCTACTCACCGTCATTATTTCAGTAATTATATTGACTCTTGTAACTCTTTGCCTATAAATTAGGATGCTTGTAAAAGCCAAATTAGCCATCAAAATAGAGATGCCCTCAAACACCTCCCATTTCAGTAACTGTTGTAGTAAAACTCTTCCTCGAATCAGTCATGTAATAAATATACTTTTGTTAAGAAAGGTTATCAAAACATGCTGGTCTGAATTATTTTGGGAATTATTTTGATGGTAAAGTGAAGCCATTAGCTAAACTACAATATTTCTACCAGTTTGCTTTGCTTGGACTAAATACATAGCTGTGAGATCGTCATTTGATTTTAGCTTTTTTGACTTCAGTCTATTTGTGCGTTCATTTTGGGTAGCGTAAGTTCTGGATTGTTCAAAATTTTCTTGTAAACCTTCATGGATTCCAAAGTAAATTGAGCTAAGCAATAAAAAATTTCTAATAGCCTGGATTGTGAGAAGGGGATAACACTAAATGTGATCTACTCAAACGTCGCACTTTTCAACAAAAAGACTTTCTGTGCAAGTGAAGTTAAAATGAATATGACGTTCATTTCTTTAATGTAATAGTTTTAGATTCTACAGCAGCAGTAACGTGGCGATAAGGTCAAACGGGAAATTAAATTACACATTGGAAAATTAATAGGGTTTGTATGCAAAAGTATGCATAACTCCGATATATCACATATAACTGCCATGTTTAGCAATACATTTGACCACAGTGAGAACGTTTGTGCACATCAGATTTAAACATTTATTCACTGAATGATATTCTCTTATTCGAAATAACAAATTACACAATGATATGGAGCCCGGTTTGTTACTAACAGGCAGTTAGCGTTTTCTATTAAGAATAGGTCATGCTTGTAAGGTCTACAATAAAAGCGCCCAATATGTGATGACTTTTTACATGGAATGCCACTAGTAAAATAAAAATACTGATTGGTGGTGTAAACAAAAAGATTTCCTTAAAACAGACCTTTGCGCCCATTTGCGCACAATGTAAATCAACAGATTTCTGGGCCAATATCAACAGTAGAAAATGGATGTGTATGCGTGTGTGCACAAATACACACTGTGTACGAAAGGGCTATATGCGCGCCGGGCTCTATCACTTAAAACCCTGCTTTTTCTCGGCCGACTCCCTGGGAAAGACTAGTCTGCGTAAGGTAAAAGGCTTATATTTGTCGTATTTGCTGCTAACTCAGTGAACTTGGTGACAAACTTCGTACACGCAATATCGAAAGGCTATTTGGTAAAGAAAAGGCGATTAGTTGTCAGAACAACATCAGATCGGATGATGTATTGGGCTGCTTCGGTGCTAGCAATGAGATGCTTCGCGCAGCAGATGTAACAGGAGAGAAGCGTCGCAAGGTCGCTACGACCCAGTAGTGAAACTATGGTTAGGATATAGGTTCCGATATCTACCACCGTTTCCTTGTAGGTTTTTCAAGGTTTAAGACATATGGTTCCTCACCGGTTCTGAATCGCTTAGGAAATGTATGATAGTTGTACATCAGAGAATCCATGAGTACTTGAGCAAAACTTCTAGCATTTTACTCTTAAGTAGGATCTTCGATTGCAAGCAGGTTACATTCTCCGACTAGAATTACATAACTGAACATCCTAGAACACGCTCCAAAGCGGAGACTAGGTGCTGATCCATTTTCAAGTTGAACAAAGGCGAGCAGTAAACTAAAGGCACTAAACGCACATCACCAAGTCTGAAGTGCAGATGGCACCAAGCGGGAGACAATCTGCATTTCCGAGTCGTGGATAGTGACGAAACGAAGGTCACACAGGCAACACATGAGTATCCAGCTCTTACTGCAAAGTTAATATTTTCGTGTTAGAGACGCAGTCAAAAGTTCTACGAAGTCTAGATGGAAGCTATTGGTTCGGATACCACCAAATCGGAGGACCTGACGTGCTTTGGATTACGTAAGGCACTATCATTTAGGCGTTTTTATTTTTAAGCCGTCTTTGGCCATTCGTACCACTGCGGCCGTGAGCGACTTCGTTGTTTCGCCATATTAACGCACAATCCCTCCCTCGGTTTCGTAATTGATTGGCTCATCGGGCGAAGATGAACATAGCTGGAAATAGAACAGTGAACAAAGTGATTGCGAGTTGACTTCATGATTCCAGGACCACCGGGTAACGAGCGTTGTGTTTGAATTCGCAAGCAATTTAGTAATAAATTATAACTGCCACATTCTACATTAGGTATTCTGTGTCCAGACTCCTAGTCACTTGATCCAGTAGATCAATTAAGATATTATATAGTAAATCCATAATATGCCACTTTTCCAGGTGAGCAACCTTGCGAAGTATGGTACACGTGTGTAGATGCAAACGAGACACCAGCTAATAGAAAATACCGGAACCATAATTTTACTGAAAAATCCTCAGATTATTTAGTACAGATTGTATTCTTATGCTAACAGTGCATACTAAAAGAAAGCCGATTAAGCTGAGACCCCAATTCTGCAAAAGCATGCGTCTAAGATTCGATGTGGAAACGCAGCTTTCTGGTTAATCCCACCACACTTGATGCACGACTGGAAATTCGGAAGTTCTCCACGTTGTGACAGTTACTTTCCCATGATAACCAAACGTCCAATGCCCACCAATCGGAAAATAACAGTGTTATTTATTTGCTGACGTTCCGAAAGGCTTTTTAATCCATTTTCTAGAGCTTACCACCGAGTCCGTACGTGCAATACGTGTAGACGTCTTTTATGGAAAACCATTGTATGAATAAATTATGTCAGAAGAAACTTTCATTTATTTGGTCTTCCATTACTAGTACCTTACTTTCTGGACGTAGTTAGTAAATTAAAATGCTTTCGGGCAGCGTTGTCACACACGAGATGAGTCACTAAACCAACACACCCGCCATAGGGAGGAGGCTCAAAAGCAAGATTTGCTCTGGTCCATCGGAATTGAAACAGGGAGAACAAATTTGTAGCTCTACAAATACAATTTTATTTCGCCGAGTTAATTAATGACTGATATGCATGCTAAAGCGTTATGACACAACAGGCTTAAGGATACACGTTGTGCCCTAATTTACAATCGTGCGTTTTTATAGTAGCACTAGACATAGTAGTAGAAGTTAGAAACGCTAAACTACAGTTAATCAATTACACAAGTAGGCCAACGCAATCATCGGCCAAAGTCGGATAATTTCGACTACCAGGCAGTTGTATCTTAAAACAGATTGCAGTGCAAGATATTTAAGGGGAATTATGAGCCACAGTAGGGGAATAAAGTTCCTCAATTCCCTTGGATCTGTTGAATAAATAAATGATCAAAGTTTTACCTACCTCAGTTGACATTTCCTCACCGGCTACTAGATGGCACCGATGACATGGCACTAAGCAAAGTTATTTGAAATACCGATCTCCTTCTCTGTCTGTATAGAGTGACATGCAACTTGCTTGAACCTGTCAAGCGTGGCGAACTACATTCAACTGAGCATAGAAGTCTGACAGCTGTTATAGAAGCCATCGGAATTCATATTTCATTGGTGATTAAAAATTACATTGGATAACTTTTTTAAAAGAACTTTGGAAAATTACTTTTTAATATGTATAGCCGGATGTTGGTGTGATCAACATAATTTAAGGAGGCGTTCAAATATCAGAGAGGTAGACATACAGCTGGGTGGGTTTGACTTACCTTAGCACCTTCTAATTTAGACATTATGGATACTTTGCAGTCCCCATTAAATGAATTAGCCCCCATCGGATCATTATGTCGTAACACCCAAACTTCTGAAAACCAGGTTGTTCGTCGTGGACCTTATTTTTCATCGGTTATCGACTCTTTGATTCATTTTAAGCCTAGCCCAAACATTCTAATCTAGAGCAGTACTGTTGCATACACACGCATAGAGCTAGCCTTGATAACCACGTGAATGCTTGCATCTTTACTATAAATAACAACAAGTATACATAAACTGATCATAAGCAGGCCAAAATTCAATCCATGAATAGTTGGTAAACATAGGTTAAAACCACATTAAAATTCCGTTCTTTCTGTTTTTGCGTTCGCGTGGAAGCCAATTCAAGTGCTCACATACTTACATGGTACAACCACAATACCGAGACGTAAACTCGATTTCATAAGGACATTCGGATCCCCAGATCAATTGAACTGATTACCAAACAAAACGCCCCACTTAAATTGTGAACGCCAGCAAAGATTGGAGTTCTGGTTCATTAGTTAACTATTCACATTATACATGCCGGAAGCTGTCATTGGTCAAATGTTTGATTTGCCCCAGTCCCAATTCAGGCAAGAAGATACCAGACATGTTTGATTGGTATCAGGTTAAGTAAAACTCTAGTGATGATCGTCAAATGCCAATGTTAAGCTGGAAGATGTTCCGTGGCTAACAGATTGCTGGAATGCTTTGCGAATAGGCCACGACCTTCGAATATGTGTAATCAGTGTAGGGAGAGAGGACCGCACGATCGCACGCGTAATTTTAAAAGAATGAGCCTCAGTTTATGGCAACAAGTTGCATATGAAAATTAGTTAATTTTCACTAAATGCTTAAAGTACTCACTATCCTATCGCCGTTGTTAGGCGGGGAGCATGGGTGTAGGAAAAACTGCCTCGCCCTGTAGTATAATCCAACTGCGAGCCTAATCATGTTAGCGGTTCAGTTAGCAAAATCAAAAAAAGAAATGCTTTTTCGTTATCGTGCAGTAAGTGCCTGAAAAGGTACCAGCTGTACCGGTCATAGTAAGTAAGAATAGGCAGCAGACAGATGACAACACACGCTTGATCTACTGAATCAATATGGACGAGACTACGTGGCAAATGGATTTCGAACCATTGTGCTTTAACAAATATCGGAGTATTAATATATTTATCATGAAAATCATTGAATTCGCAGTTGATGAAGATGGACCGCGTAGAGCCATAGGAATGATTTGGTAATTCGTCGCTAAACTAAATGATTATTCTCACAGATGTCTATACAAATGCAGATATCCGGCATTAAAGTAAATTCTGAAATAAATGAGAATATCTGTAGCTCGGGGCGCGGATGCGGATTTTGAGCAGTTCTCCGAGCTGGATGATTGTTATGCAGACGTTTCGTTGCCTGACTAGGCAACATCATCAGTGCGGCTTCAGGGGCCTGGTTCGCAGTGCCTCGTAAGCGACTTCAATGTCCAAGTGCTTATTGATCGAGTTCTGTTTTGAATGCCAGGCTTCAATGAACTCACGTGCTTTTAGCCCTTCCGAGGGTGCTGGTTTGGCGAAACAAACAATGACGCGCCTGCTAGAGGAACACATGTCGTCTGATACAAACAGTGAACTCGAACCCAAACAGGTGATGGAGTTATTGGAATTCTGTTTAACAACACATTTCACTTTTAATGGCCAAATTTACGAACAGATAAGAGGCACATTAATGGGATCGCCGATCTCTGGTCTAATAGCCGAGGCAGTGATGCAGGCGCTGGAACAAATAGCACTCCCGATCGCGAGACCAAAAGTTTGGGTACGATACGTAGGCGACACCTTCGTCATCCTCAAACGTTCCAAATTGGAGGAAACACACGAACTAATTGACGGCGTGTTCGATGGCATCCAATTCACCAGGGAGGAAGAGAACAACGAGCAGTTACCATTCTTAGACGTTCTCATACGAAGGACTGGTGCTGAACGATTGGAAACAACAGTCTACCGAAAATCTACGCATACGGACCAGATCCTCAACTACGGCAGCAATCATCCGGCAGCCCACAAAGGCAGCTGCGTGCAAACCCTTTTGAAACGAGCACAAACCCACTGTAGCACACCGCAGTGAGACGGGCAGAGGAAGATCATCTCTTCAATCTGTTCAAGCGGAACTCGTACCCAAAAGGCTTCATTCTACGCTGGCTCGCACCAGGAAAGGTTGCTCGAGACACCTCGACAAATGCAACAACTGAAAAGAGAACAACACTGCCCTATATCAACGGTATCTCTGAAATGGCAGCGAGGCTTTTATTGCCTTTTGGAGTCAAAGTTGCACACCAGCCAACAGAAACAATTTGCAGTAAACTCTTCAAAGTAAAAGATAAACTTAGCAAAGAAGAAGAAACTGGTGTGATGTATAAGATCTGCTGCCGGAATTGCGACAAATACTACGTGGGACAGACTGGGAGGAAGCTTGGCACAAGGCTACACGAACACAGCCTAACCATACGTCGCCACGACCAGAACTCCCTGATGTCAGTGCATATGGATGCTGAGAACCATCAATTCGACCTAGAACATGCCATAATCCTCGGAAGGGCTAAAAGCCGGCAAGCACGTGAGTTCGTTGAAGCCTGGCATTCAAAACAGAACTCGATCAATAAGAACTTGGACATTGAAGTCGCTTACGAGGCACTGCGAACCAGGCCCCTGAAGCCGCACTGATGATGTTGCCTAGTCAGGCAACGAAACGTCTGCAAAATAATTACCCAGCTCGGAGAACTGCTCAACATCCAAATTCTGAAATATTCTGTAGACGGAAATAATAGGCCAATTAAGTACAGGTGTAACTTTCTGATCCACAGAAATTAGATGTTAATAAGGCGCCGATGAACCATGCATTTGCTGGCTGTACGGACAGGACCATGTGTAGTGCGTTGCAATCCATTAGTGGATATTCGTAAGGGCATCGGAAATCCCGAAAGATAAGACTTGTTCGAATCATTGTAAACTCGTCTGAATGGCGATGCGGTGTAACGCAAAAGCAAAGCACACAATTCGAAAGCCAACGTTTTGGGACTTCAAGAGGACAGGAGCAATAGTGAAGCCTGGTGTTTCAGTAGTATAGTAACGCGTTCAATGTGATACGAACATTGTCTCCATCAAGAATTCCCTAAGTCTGCAGGCGCAATGATGTATCATTGTTATTTCATCAAGTGTGTACTCAATTCTTAGCAGTGTAGTGGTGAATCACCGTAAATACGTGGGGCTTCACTACCCGATACCGTCCCATTGATAGCAGGTCACTTATCCGATGTTTGGACACTCGCATAATGAAGGAGTGAAAATGAAAAGTCCTGAAGAGACAACTTTTCATTGTTCCGATCATTGCAGAATAACATATAACCTCTGTGAACACATTAGAGGTGGACGTTGCTGGTTTGAGTAGACTTGTAGGTGGAAGATGATACAATGAAATAATAATTTCAATTATTTAGACAAGCGTTTTAGTTTGCATGTGATGAAACATGTTAAACAAGTCGACCTAACATATTTCTCGTTTGTAATATGCATTTTATCGTCTGATAAAAAACCAGTGCATTCTTGTGTGCAATGCCTTATCCGGTTTATTCGAATGACCAGACTAAAACACAATAACAAAACAAAAGTTCCACATTTAGCTAAATGGTTCCGTTATATTTTTGATTCAAACACTTACTATGGGGGAGGTTGTCTTATCTCCACGCTGAAATCTAATCGTTTTATGGACATTGGCGAAAATCATGAATTTCGTATGCCTTAGAAGGCAACAACTTTACTCACTTGCAATAGCTCGTAAGAATGTACTTTTCAAGGCACAACGCGATAAACTCAAATTCTCTACTTTTACTGTATTTGAAACAGTGAGAAAATCAGATTACACATCCTATGACATAGCTATTATTCAAATTCACAAGTGGTATACTCAGCAAGAACCGGCGGATTACTCCTTACCCGTGGACGTTTGCATCAGTGGCTATTGAAGTACTCTATATTACTCATTTGAAGAGGTATTCTTTGTAGTAGTGCCTGTGACGTAATCATCAGTTGGACTTCCATTCCCAGTGCTTCTGCACAATGCATTGGGGATATGATTAGCGCGGTTGTCTTTACTATTCTCTCCTTCACTGTAATGATATTGTTTAGCGCCAAACTGTTTCCTTTTGGTTAAGACAACGGTTTCTTAATTCCAATCAATCCGCTATGTTGTCAAGAACCCAGCGGTACTCCTTATATTTTGCGGATAGCCAACTCCATTCAGCAATACAATTTCGGTTAACAGATCAAATTCATACCAGCCAAAGCCGGCCAAATCGCTGGCATTAGGTGACTGCATGGTTCATATGTCCAGGATCTGCGTGCGCCCTTTGTTGGAATACTGCCCGGCATCGTTTAACAGTTGCAGAAAACTCCATCGCTTATATCTGGATAATGTGCAGTATCGATTCACTATAAACCTATTTAATGAATCTTCAAAGGCAAAGTATTTGGAGCGCTGTATACTGCTTAGAGACTTTGTTGCCACAGAGATTGAAACTTGGCACACAACGTTTGTTCGACATAGTTTACAGACGCGTATTTGCTCCGCTTAGTATTATACACATTACACAGAATGGAAATTGACATCAGGAATTAGAAGTATTCGCTTTATACAAGAATAACTAAGACAAATGTTGAGGAAAATTTTACATGTCAGGGTACTCGGATATCTAGAACAGGCCAGCGTTTCAATTGCGCGTCCAAACAATCATTCAGAAATATACCGGATACGTATTTCACTGCATTGCCAGTCAAAACTGACGAAACTGGACTGCAGATTGGGGGCCATCCTTTGATCCCATTGAAATGTACTGAGGTGTTTCACAAGGGTAACTGTTGGGGTCGTGCTTGTTTTTGCTCTCCAGTAACCACCTCGAGTCATTCTCAGTCAAATTTCCTAATTTTGCCAATTACATCGACATATGGCGGACGATCAGCTGTCAGGAATATCATGAAATGCTGCACTAAAATTTAGATGGCGCATTTGAATACTTAACGGCAAATTTACTTTTATTTAACGCGGACAGGTGCAAAACTGTATACGTACGCTAGAAGCCCACTTACGCATATTAGCTCGGAGACCACATCTTGAAAACCGCCTCAAATGTGCGCAAGTTAACGTGGTGATGCAAGACGCCTTCAGCTATTCAGCGCAGTCCTTGCAGGCGTCCAGCAGAGCGAAGCAACGTCATTCTATAACAGAGGGCGTTCCGGCAGTTCGAACCCTTCATTGTCCCCCAAGAGCTTAATGCGTCTGTGAGGCTCCCCGTGAAGTGCCCGATTAAGGCCTGGTAACCCTGGTTAAAACGCGATCCGGTTACAGTGGATACCGTATGGTGAAGATCAACCAAAAATTGAAGGGATTATTCCACCTGCCACACCATGTGCGACTGGAAGCCATCGGAGTGCACAGCGGAAGATAGTGCCGTCCACGGTGCAACCCCATTCTAGCGTACCAGATGTGGAAAAACCCTGTTACGCTTACCACCACCTCTTGAAACCTAGCCGCAGCAAAAACTAGAGGAGTCACCGGCTGAAACTAGCTATACCATAAATTCGGCTGGAATGTCGCCGGAATTAGTTTTCGCTTCGAATTTGCAACCCTGGGGCGCTCCTCCGACTTTTGTCAATTCTGCCTCTACGGTAGCCATTTTAAAAATCGGCTCGACGGTGCATTGCACCAACTGCATTACTTGATTTGTATTTTGTTCATTGATTGACGACAAAACGCAGACAAACATTGTGCTCACCAAACCCCACGGAATAGGGATAAATGGATAGACTTGTGCGTTAACGTGGATAAAATGGCGAGTCAACAGATGCGCGTGTTAACTTACGTAATTCACACAAATTATCCCACGGAAATTGTCAAGCCTTGACTTTATCCGTATAGTACCACTGAACACTCACGTGTGAGGGCATCATCACAAGCTGGTGGAGCAGTAAAGTCGTTTGGAATACCGACGGGATCTCTTTTCCGTGCGCAAATACCAAGAGTGGAATGTCCTGCCGGAATCCGTATGCTGTGTTCCCAAGCTGGTAGAGTTCAAAGCCCGAGTTCACTGTGCATTATTTCGCTGCACCATATCACGACTCGTTGCGCAAGTGTATCTATACGATTACACTAACGGTCAACTCTAAGTATACATACCACCTTTTTCACCTGTATGTGTTCACGAGAAGGCGGCGCGATTTGTGCGAACATCCAATTTGTCGTCATTCCTTACGCATTTACAGTGTATTGTAGTTTGCAACACGCACACCGCGCTGAGCTCACCGGTGGGAATCTACTGCTGACAATGTACTATATTTTGAAGGTTCACCATAACCATCCTACGCTTATGCTTCTATTTTTATCCCCATAAAGTCATTTTTCCAATGATCCGCATACTTCAATAGTAACGATGGACCAATCGTTTAACAACGATTTAACCAAAGCTGACTGTTTTACCAACAAAGAGAACATGGGCGTAAGTACAGCAAAGTTTTTCAAAACTCACTAAGCTAATCTTATTGGCAGAATTACACGCTTCATATGCTAGTCAAATTGTGGCTTCGGTTATTGCTAAGGAACTGTCCCACAGCTCGAAATCCGAAGATTATGTGAAAGGGGTGCAATATAAGAGAACCGGTGCTTTTATGTGAACATTTTTATATTTTAATGTTCCCTATCAAATCTCAGATTTTCTCCACATGCCCTCGATTGCATTAGAAATGATCAAAGTTCCTTGCGAACAGAGCAACTTCAAGTAGGCAAGCAAATCTACTTTCCTTTCATCTATTTACGCACCTTGTCATTTTGCTAGGTGACGAGACCTGAGCCCTAGTCAGTCTCAATCAAATTGTGGGTCGCAGATGTCACACCCGATCTAACTTAGTATTCGGTCGATTACAATTTAAACGGATACGTGTTAAGCGAACGAGAGATTCGAGGGGAGCGGATGTTCTTAACGAGCTCCAACAAAGCGAAACAGATGTTTAGCAATTTCCGAATGTAGGCTACCTCGTCTTGGTTTATATAAACCATGGAATAACTTTGCATCCGGCTAACGCGCATTTAAAATAACACATAAACGAGAGCATATACCTTTGGAACAAATAATCTAAAATACGTGACAAATATTACAATTCATTGTTGTATCTATAAACACGGTCTATGCGCGTCCAAACAGCTATAGAACCTATATGGTCACCGAAATCGACCGACACACTTTATCTGCCTCAATGTCGGCCGATTTGACGCTCGCGTTCGAAAGAAACCAGGAGAGTTTGTTAATGAACTCCAACAGCAACCTATGAATGTGTCCCGAGAATAACCAGTAGATAAATCCAGCCGCCTCAAGTGTTGGACCTAGCATATGGTCATGCTCGCATAAGCAAAATATTTGCATCCACCGGTTAAGGTTTAAACATCAAGGTATTTTGCAGTGGGTTTTCTCGTAACAACCAGTGCCTGCACGTATCGTGAAAGAGTGAATCTTATGTTCTAACAATCGAGCTCAACAATTAATCTGTTTAACTAACATTTTCAAAACAAGCGCATTCACTCATGATAAGGTAGCTCGGTAGCTCACTGGCTAGCGTAGTTCGCCAAAGTTATCAACATTTAACTTGGTAACCAAGCTGGAGGTATACCATAGAAAACGCGTCCCCATACGGCCCATAGGTGAGGGTAAATGCGTTCAAACTGGACTGACCGTGGAGCTCCACCTTAACAACTTGCTGAAATAGGCCTCTGTGCTGCCGGCCAATTCGTCACATGTTGCATAGAAGTGCCCGGGTCAGTACGGGATGGTTATTGGCAGGCACCTGGACGTTTATAACAATTGAAGTCGCGTTTACAGCGACAGCGTGAGCATGACATGGTTGTGCGAACTTGTTGTTATTTTTTGTATTCAGAAATTGAGCTACTTCGTCGTACCAATCGATAGTATGGCGAGTGAAGCCCGGAACAGAGAACACGAATAAGTAGATATATCCCTCGATAGACCGCATATGTACCCAAATAGAGAAGGATTAATAACGATCTATTGGATGAGAAACAACGTGTAAATTTGCAGCCGTTTCATCAACAAGTAAGACAACCGCCTCGCCAGCGGGCTTTCATCACATTATCAAGTACTGAAGTATTAAATTATTCAAGTAATTGAACTTAGACCAGCAAGCATAATGCGTAGCGAGTAACCTGCGCAATTAGTGAATGCAGTGAGGTTGAAGTGAGAGTCACTCTAAATTCATCCTGCATTCATTTACCGTGTCTGAGCTTATATCGCCGAGACGAAAGTGGGATTAAAATGAGTTACCTAGTTCGAAGCCGGTAAATCGGGTATACAGTCCCCAACAGATGCAGCAACGAACACTGTGCCATCTATATGCCGTCAGGTAAGAAAAAATACATGCGTAGCAGCCAAGTCATCGTGTTGACCACAGGAGTAATTTGCTAAGGACAGTAATCCGGCTCCCAAACTGATAATGTGGGGATATCAAAATAGAAGCAGATATCATCAGCAGTCCGTAATCAAGCATTTATGCCTAGAATGTAGGAGATTTCAACTTGGTGTGTTTAGCGGCCACTCATGTACAACACATTTGATCATTTATGAGAAGAGAACGATTCAGCCCAGTGATACACGGACGGGTACTTCGATATGCCATTCCAGCTCACCCATAAATTTAAGATCCGGATGCTGAATTTTACCAACTTCGTGCACACGTGTGAAAGAATGAGTCAATGAAAAATAGTTTCTGCCCTTCCGAATGTATAAAAGCATGCACTACAGTGGCTTGGTAGCTAATCGCAATGTGGTGGAAGACACATGGCAATGCCACGGTCGGGCTCACCCGTTACGTGAATAACTTGCAGCAAAATAAGTTTTATAATGCTGCCGTAGTTTACTCTCTACCTGGTGTTCCGTCCAACCCAGCGGAGGTACGGGAAAATAGAAAAAAGGCTTGCCCAGCCTTGAGGATAGATAATGTATATACGTAGATCGAATGTAAGTTTCGAGCCTCAAAACAAACCAAAGGGGATACAGGGTCTTTGATGCCTTCGATTTTCAACATAATCACTCTTAAACGCAACACACTTGTTCTAGTGGGGCTGAAACGCCTTGATTCCAGGGGAAAAGAGCTCTACAGATTGCGACTCTAAAAACGTTTCTGCGGCTTAAATGACATCACTGTCGTCGAGAAAAGGTTTGCCTGCTAAAGCTTTTTTCAGGTTTGGAAAAAGCTGGAAGTCATATGGAGCCAGGTCTGGTAAATATAGGGGTGGGGGGATGCTGAAAGCAGTAATCGTGGATGATTCTGAGCGATGGAAGAAGCGGTAGCTGCAGCGTTGGCTTTGAGGAAAATGACTCCACTCGTCAACATCCCGCCCGCGAGGGGCGAGCGTCCTCGAGGTATACTCAGCCCACGCGCGACTGGTGGTGGTCGCGTGGCAGCAAAGCGTTGCTACGGCGTACAGCTGGTGATTTATTTTTTATTATTTTCAAGGAGATCAGTCATTATCACTCTACGGGAATCCAAAAAAGAGATGCCATTACCTTGCCAGCTGACGGTGTGACTTTAGATACCTTTGGAGATGATATACGCTTCTACTGCTTTGATTGTTCTTTTATTTCTGGTTCCAAGTGGTGAACCCTACGATAATCCATAGTCATGAATCGTGCTTCAGTGTCAACTTGTTAGCTGACATTACATGTCGATTGCGATTCTACTCAGAATTCAGACGTGGCGCAGAAACCTTTAGTAGCCCAGTTCCTCTGTAAGAATATTATCTGTTCACTCATAGCAGATGCACAAACTCTCTGCTACCTGACGGGTTGTTAATCGGCGATCTTACACGATCATATCCATTACTAGGCCAAGATTTTCTTTGGTGGTGACGGTTGATGGTCTCTTTGATCTGGACTCATAATCAATACTCACCCTGCCGCGTTTCAAATCTCGCACTCAACATTTAATTGTGATATATGAAGGGGCATTTTCATGCAAGGTATCGAACATATCTTGGTGATAGTAGATTAATGTTGGGTGTTTGTGAGTAGGCTAAAGTTTGAAGAAAGTAGAAGTCACGATTAAAATTCACGCACAATAATTTGCCTCGACGGGCAATCGAACACCGGTCCACGAATTTCCGGTCCGCTGCTCTACCACTGAGCTACTGAGGGCTGACAATTAGGTGCGCAAATTTTAACACATGACTTCTGCTTGGTGCGCGACGTATTGCCAATGGGCTCACAGTACCTGTCCTGGTGTAGATTGGCTTACTCACCCGTCACTTCCCAATGGGCTGAAGTACCTGTCCTTCGAATGTCCAATGGGCGATAGTAAATTAATGTTGGATGTTTGTGAAGTCATGTGTTAAAATTTGCGCACCTAATTGTCAGCCCTCGGTAGCTCAGTGGTAGAGCGGCGGACCGGAAATTCGTGGACCGGGGTTCGATTCCCCGTCGAGGCATATTATTGCGCGCGAATTTTAATCGTGACTTCTACTTGCAACAAACTTTACCCTACTCACAAACATCCAACATTAATCTACTATTGCCCATTGGACATTCGAAGGACAGGTACTTCAGCCCATTGGGAAGTGACGTGTGAGTGAGCCAATCTGCAACATCAGGACAGGTACTGTGAGCCCATTGGCAATACGTCGCGCACCAAGCAGAAGTCATGTGTTAAAATTTGCGCACCTAATTGTCAGCCCTCAGTAGCTCAGTGGTAGAGCAGCGGACCGGAGATTCTTGGACCGGGGTTCGACTCCCCGTCGAGGCATATTGTTGTGCGTGAATCTTAATCGTGACTTTTACTTTCTATAAACTTTACCCTACTCACAAACATCCAACATTAATGTCTTGGTGAATTTCAGATGGTGAGATATGTTTGCAATGAAAATATTTGATCATTGCACGATGCTGTAATTTCTCCACTTTTACCGAATTGCAGACCTTATTTGATTCAAGAATCTGCCGTAATGAAAGTAAGAGTTAGAATTATGCGTTTGCATAACTTGAGTAAGGAAAAGCGGTAGATTATCAAATAACGTTATCTGGCTTGTCTGATTATCTGATTTCCGTGCCAGACTCAAAACTTTACATTCAACCCACGTACTTATAGGTCACACACACGTTCTTGCCTCTGCCTTCCAATACGAATGTAAGTTACTTGGCTGACTGACGATCCCGTTTTTTCAGGTGCTCACTTACTAGCAGTCTCCAGTATATGGTTAACTGCAAATGCGGCCAGTCTCAGAACGACTCACGTATACTGTGTAACAATATGTGCCATCGATGACAACCCGAGTTCGTCAGCTGCCTGCTGGTCCGCTGCAGACCGGCATCATGTCTTGAAACCATGTCTTAGCGTTCATCCGCTGGGATGTTAACAGTGAGAAGTGGCCAATAACAGGAGAGGAACTGTGGTTGCAACCTAGAAAAATACTTTAGAGATGGTCCCTGTATGAGAATCTATTTGTGCCAGGGATACTATAGGAAAACCAAACAATAACCTACCAACCGCTAAAAATGGTCACAGACAAGAAGTATAGCCCTTGTTCAAGTTCCAACTCGCCAAGTGATAGATAAACGGACCAAAAACGAGCTACGCCAATCGCGATGCACAATAGGTGGACAACAAGGAAAACTCCACGACCACGCCAGACACCACCATAATGAAGATGTGCAAAGTAAATCGAGATCCAAATTGGGGTTTTGTGGCAGAGAAAACACACCGCTCGCTATAACAGGACCTACAATAAACCGATCGATATAGCTGAGTTAACAGCGTTAAAATAAGGTTATTTGAGAGTGTATTATGATTATGGGCCTGATTCACATTAGTACTCCAGCAATAGTGACTTCGCTGAGTCAACATCCCTCGGGCCAATTGCACGAGACCACCACTGGGCAAACATACGATCATGTGTTCATAAGGAAGAGCGTGCCTCATTGGAAAGCTGACAATAGTTATGGCCACTGACCACACTGAACGTGCAAAGTTGTACTGACATTTTTCTAATTCTGTAATGGCCTTAAATGACAATATTAAACACTAAGTGAAAAGTTTTTTGGAAACAATGCCGGTGATGTGTAGTTGGAAAGAATGTAGCGCGCCAAAAAACTACTATTAGGTAGAATTTTACTGCTCGTTAGTCTTGCTGACTACTCTTGGTTATTTTAATCCCACTCACATTACGACCATGTTCGCCTACATCCGGCTTGATACTCGTCCGCTCTATAAGTTACCGTGTTAACACTCTCCTCTATCCCGCTTCCTGCATCTCCGTCTTTTGTAACCCGAGTTAAACCTCATTTGCCTTCTGTTATCCGCACTCGATTAAGTGCCACATCTCGGAGTACTATTTACTAGTCATACAAGGCAGACTGTCCAAGTGTTATATTCGGAGAGTATGTTGCGTCCTAATAAACAGTCTCATTCATGTAGAGCAGTGGTCCTTACATTTTTGAGGCTACTGCCCATAAAGAGAGGTTAATATAAGCAAATACCCCAAAAATTGTAGTTCAGGAAAACAAACTAACTGTTAGCGATAACAGATGGAAATTGGGTGTTACGCACCCGAAAACACTGCACAACCTTATACGTTCCAATCTCATTCGATCTCATCAGGTGGAGTTAGAAGGCTCCAAACCCGCAGACACTGCTTGTCATAATGCTTGACTGATTGGGGGGTCATTTGTAGTACTCGTTTTGTGAATGGATTGCGACACGCAATCGCTATGTAGACCAGGATTCCGATTGAAGTGAACCTTAATCAGCGCGATCACTGAGACTGTAGCTGTTTCTCGCCCGAAAAAAATGGACATCAATATGCTTCCGCTGCGGTCCAAGTGATCGTGTTGAACAAGGTTCACTTCAATGTGAATCGCATCATATCAGTACATACATTAGTTGCAGGTGGAAACCACCACAATACCAAAGAAAAGGGAATAAAAATCAGGAAACAGAGGCATGCCAGCTGTCATCGGTAACTGATGGGCATTGTACCGGAAAGCTAACAGTCCGCTTTGGGCCACAAAAAGGAGTTATATTATGCCTAATACATGAGATCGTGGTTGGTGGAGGAGGCTAAACGGGAGAGGGAGGGACAAAGGAACGCACAACACAAACTCCATTGAGATCGGCTCCTAGCGATGTAAATAAGTGCACCCAGCCAAACGTGTTCATTGTCCTTCGGTCCCCAAGCAGGGAGCCAAGAGGCTCCAAGCGAGGCCAATTTCGAAGTAAGGGCTTTCATTCCTGCACACCACACCGAAACCCTTCACTTCGGTGACGGTCCCAGTGACCGTATTAGCTGAGGCTGACTTCAAAGTCAACCGAGGCCAACACTGAGATTGCGAGTCGCAATCCAAGACACACGGCGGAGCTCCAAAACCCAAAAATCGGCCTTCATTCCTCTTGACCGAGTCATGGCTTGGCCATCCCACTTCTTCCATCCGCACCCGCGACGCACAAACAACGCACGTCGTGAGAGTCGGTGGACTGCAATGTGCAAAATTTGGCCTAGTTATCGGAGCATGGTGTGTGAAATAATGGTTCACTTCTTCTACCTGCGCAATAAACAAGTTGTCGAACAAGCTCGTTGTTCACACGGTGTTCCCACCAGAGATGAAACAAAGTGTGAAGGCAACGGCGGTCAGGTGTTAGCTGATCTAATGGGTCAGGTTTCACAACCGTACAGTAGGGTCGAATGTATGGCTGCACTGTACACTTTACGCATCAGGAAGTGAGTGATGTCGTAACGGCGCCATAGGTGGCGAAGCTTAGCAAAAGCGCCTCATGCTTTTGATATACTTTTCAATGTGAATCGCGGTCTACATAGATTTCAGCGACGGTACATTTGCTCTAAAACATGAAAAACAACCTTTTTGCTTAAGTACTGTCAGCTATTTAAACAAAGAAAAGATCTATCTTGGAGTATTATTTTTTTAATAAAACGAGAGATAAGGTAAGTTGATGAGAAAGTTGATGTTGCCTAGTTTTAGCAATTTGGTGCAATTCCGGCTAGTAAACATCGTCCACATCAATCAAGATGTGTTAAGTAGTTAGCGAAATCGGTGACATTAACCTCACATACAGGAAGGACGCAGGGAGGAGAACGATCACCTGACTTGTACGAACAACGAGCGGGCCGACAGGCGATCCATCTACCGGCGTTGCGTTACGGGCTGGCTGGCAGAACAACCTCCCCGTGGTGCCAGTTGGATGGTTCGCGTTTATCCATTACAGCAAATAGTTCGGCTGCAGTGTTCCAATACGTAATGGGTTTTCGCCCGGCAAGCGTTCACCTTATAAAAAGCAACAAATGTCAGCTTAACGACACCGTGACGTGGCCGTTGTGATTTGCCATCAAATAAAAGCACCGCCCCTTGCTTATGCGTACAAATCCACGAAAGTCGAACATCCGTTTAGCACTGGCGACACTTTCAAACACAAGCAAATGTGCAGTAAAACATTTACAAACCCAAGCAACACAGGTACACACGCCCACGTACATACATTCATGTACCGACACACGAAAATCCCATTATACTACTGTATATTCTTTGAGCACTTGCTATAGTATCACCATTATCATGCCTGTGCAGGCGTGCCTCGCACAGTCGGACAAAAATTTAATTATTTATTTAATATGTCTGGTCCGATTTACCAAGCCATAAATAATGTTCCAGTACTAATGACCAATCATCAGGGATTTGATAATTAAATGATTTCATACAGATGATTGTTGTAATAATTTGGTTTACGACCGAGCGATGACCCTCCGTACCATCCAATTTTATGCCTTTGCGGGTAATTAATCCCATGCTGGGAATCACTGGTGTAGCCTGGCTCATCGACTGAAAGCTGCAAGCGTCGGTGATACATCGGAATACTGAACATGCATAAATATGACTGAGGAACCCTATGCACCTTAATAGCACAAATGTGACACGAAATTGCCAAACGTTCCACCTAGGCAGCAACCAACTTCATCAACAATGTAAGGCTTTGTTCCAATAAGACGAATGAGTGATGAGCAGTTCCTTTGCAATGACACGCGGCCGAACAGTCATAACAAACCAAAGCTGTGATTCGAGCTAACCGTTGCCAGTAGGGTTTTCACTCCTGCACTCGCATGTGAACGTGTCAGCGTTGGGGCACTACGAATTGTGACAGGCCCACTTCCGGGCACTTGGAGTACACCTTGAGGGTATGCTTGCGGCTTCCCATAGCCATGTTGCGATAACGGTTTTTCAACAACCCGACGCTCCAGAGGACTTTCAACATACTATGAACAGACTACTTGTTATAAGCCAGTAGTGAAAATGCACGTGGGTACTAATTAACTGGTGAAGTCACGATCGCGTGACACAACAGGTGTCGCAGAGAAAGGCCCAGTAGCTGCCGCATGGAAAAAAGGTAAAAAAAATAAATAATTGATATTCACAAATGCTACCATTTAGTTGCTTAAAAGATGCATGGGAAAGTCTATGGCAAGTTGGTCGCGAGTGACCTTGCCCTACTGGTGACTAAAGCGGAAATGATCGCACTGCGGTCTACGACTCGTAAACTTACACCGGCAAACAGATAAAACCTGGTCCACAAAGTATGGTAGTATCAGGATCACGGAAACGCTTGATTCGACCTAGCGCATCTCGGGACCGAAAGTGATCGATATCATGGTGCCCGCTCACCCCAACTTCTGCAAAATGGGTAGTAACACCCATGGATCCGTTGATCGGTGGTAACAACAGACCACAAACAGGAAATTAAATAGTTCGAAATGCTCTAAAGCAGTCGTTTTAAATCGGTATGTATTGTGAAAAATATTGCCTAACCAACCCCAGTGAGCAGCGCACAACCCGCATGAGTAATATTTGAAACAATACGAGGTTACCTATGATCACTGATTATGACACCAAGCTGCGAAACCAACGTGAATCATCCCCCGGTTAGTTCGGGTACTCCACATCTCAAAAGTATGCCCAAAGACGAATCCGAAGACACACTACGCATAAACCCACTAGTTGGAAACCACTGGCATCCTACTGATTTACTATGACGATGATTACGACTGCCGAGTACACTGTAAGAAACAGATGCAACAATCGTAAGTGGCCGAGGCATCACGTGGAGAAAAACACTGCTTCGCATTTCTACCGCTGCTGTACCCACCATTGCTGGCTACTTTGATGAAGTCAAAGATTTACCCGTTGATTCGGATAACAAAATTGCAGTATTCGTCCGCGTACAGAGTTGAGTAGCTTCCAGATGATGCACACAACTCACATCGCAAACACTTTGCGTCGCGCGCAATTAATATCACATAATTTGTTGCCCACTTAGCAGTTAGGTCAGACTGCGCGTAAGGCTAAACCGACAATATGTCGAGATCGCACACAGCGGAAGATGATATTTTGTCGGCCGATCGATAACTGAGAAGTAAAACTGATGAGGCACGGCCGTCTTCACTTGTTTAGAGCACATTATTCCATTCCTTAATGAGCAGATTAGCATACACGCGACAATGGTTCCCACAAGTGACTGCTTGCAAATAGTCACAAATCAACTCTTGGTAACGAAAAGGAAATCACCGCAAAAGCCTACAAAGACCAAAATATGAAATAATAGGATGTACAGTTGCTGACAGAAGCCAAGATGATGTAACAAAGATACCCCGAGTATGCAGAGCATTTGCGAACCGAAGTTTTTATGTATACAGCAAGTACGGAATAAGTAAATGGAGTTAAGTGGCTTGTAACATAAAGGTGACAAGGTTGTAATTTGACGGCGCGGGTTCCAGCTTGAGTAGTATCCTTAGTCAACGCGCGACCGGTGGTGTTTACACGGCACCGAAGCGTTGGTACCGCGTACCGGCGTACTGCTGATGTTATTTAGGGGGTAGTATGGAAAATTCGAAACTGTGGTGGAAATTTGGGGAAATTTTAGGGTCCGGACTTGTGGTCGTAGCATAGCTGTTGATATAGAAAATTTCTTCTGGCCTTCGTACTGATTTATTCGGGATTGTTGGGCAGTTTGTTCCTGTTCGGAAGCCGTGTCATCACCATCGTGGTAGCCGGTTCCCAACGGTATGCGATATACGCAAATCGCCCCGCTGCCTTGTGGGTCACGTCGTTAGACCAAAGGCTCCGGGTGGGATCCACTAAGCCAAGGTTCTTCCTTGAGATGGGAAATCGGAAAACCACATGACCACACAAAATATGGACCAAAGATTCAACGACATTCTGCTCCCTCTGCTCTTTGAAAAACCCTATTCTCGGCCGAGGTGTTGGCAGACGAACATGCCATATCGCGCTCTACCGCACCACAGTTCGGTTAGTTTATTTCACGTTTGTCCAACTCCCTCATCCTTAGTAGCCTCTTCCGTTTTCGAGTCCACAACACCGTGTCGCCTTGGAGCTAGGGTGCCGCCAAGTAGTACTAGCGAATCTTTTTCTAGCTGCTGGGTTCCAATTCAAGCTGGCAACCTTTAACGTACGGACGCTGACGTAGATCTAATCACAAGCAGTTCTTGCTCGCACGTTTGAAACTACTGCCACTGATGTCTGCGGACTCGCTGAAACCCGATTACAGGACCTTAGTACAAGGCAAAGACTGGTTTCGCCATCCGCGAATTGCACAGGCATTTTCACATTGCGCTTATCTTGAGCCGCTGGTCTTTCCGGCGTGCATATTGCGCTGAGCACATGTGCTGAAGCCGCGCTATTGGACTGGATCCCTGTCAACAGTAGACTCTGAGCGATCCGACTTGAGACTACACTGCGACTTTCCACCCGTTATAGCAGCATACGCTCCCACAGACCGCAGCCCGGAGTCAGTTAAAGACTAGTTCTACCGTCAACTATCCGACCATCTGCGGAAAAAGCACCGTAGATACATCGTGATGCTTGCGGAAGACTTAGACGTGCATGATGCTTGACTTGAGGTTGAATGGCGTGAAGTCGGAGGTCAACATGGCCATGGCCCTCGAAGAACAGATAACGATGATCGTCTGCTTCACCTTTGAACCGATCACGAATCATACTGTCGAGTAGTAGCTTTCGGCGATCATGGCCCTTACGCGCAACCTAGAAGCCGTCGTTACCTGGCCACGCAAAGAAAACAGATGGACCACATCACCATAAGTTATCACTCGCGCGGTTGCAAATCAATCTAGAGTGCTTACTTCGGAACACGTGCTCGTATGCGCCAAGGTTACGTTTTGGTGGCTGTTGTAACCGATTTATCACCATGTCACTACTCCTGTTTCATCGGCTAGCTGAAACACAGCAACTCTTTTCTCCTTGGTTAAAAGTGAGTATTTGGTGTGTTGAGACCGTTAGCCATTGACTGGAAACAAATACACATTCTGCTTCTGTCTGTTGCCTTCTTTATACAACATTTGGCAGCATGAGCACAAGGAAGAACCATTTCAGTCAGCCCCATCTCCATTCTGGACTGATTTCAGTATCAGACCAACAGATACCTGGCTCCGTTAGAAAATTACTTGGATTTTGAAGAGATTGAAGCTGCTTCGACATTTACTCGGAGATGAGGAGCAGCGAGTTTGATGATTCGGGCCTTCAAGGATGTAAATCCGTTTAAGAAACTTTCAGTGTTCTCCATCGCACATGGGGTTACCAAATGAATGGGTTTACTGCGAGACACATTTTCCCCGTATGCATCAGGAAACAGCTGAAACCTTGAACGATACAGATCCCCCAGATCTTCGAAGCCTGTCGATCGATAACAGACCGCGTGACGCGGCTCTTCAAGTTGGGGAGTTGTTGTTGTGTCACTACTCATGTTTTATTGGCTGGATGAAACACAGCAACTCTCTTCTTATTGGTTGTGTGAAATATAGACGGTTAAAACTGATTATTCTGTGTGTCTGATTGAGTACGACTAAACATCTAGGCTTTTATTCTGTTGTCTTTTAGATACGGCAGTGGCTCCCAACGGCGTCGCCGTACATGATTTGAAGTGGCCAAACTTTTCGGTCCCAAGCGTTCTCTACGCGTTTCTTTATAAGCTGGCTTCAAATCTCAGGATCGTCTCACACCGAAACGCAATGGGTATATATATGTAACGCTACGCGCAACTCTGATCTGTGTTCTCACCAGTAGCCTTATCCACCACTAGACGATCTCTCCAAATCCTCGAAGTTTATTGGGAAATTCCAGATGGCAATGAGTATCATCCACTGCGCAGAACTGCTAACGCTGAACTCAAACAGCACCTTCGGGAGGATCGCGAGGCTTGGTGGACGCAACGGGTCGTTGCTGGGGAGCAAGCGGTCAGCTCGGGGAATTTCCGAAAGCTTTTCCACCTGATCAGATTCACTGGCGGCAAAAGACCGATTGTAAGCGAAGTTTTGTGCGAAATAAATGGCGAACGAATCCATTGCCAATCACGTCGAATTGTGCGTTAAGCTGAGCACTTTGAGCAGCAGTTCAATAAGTTTGCAGCACCAGTAATTCCAAATTCCGGAATCTGTATTGCCCCCTAGTGTGTAGACGCTTCACCACCTTCTGAGGCTGAAATTGCACATAAGCCTCGCCACCTAAAGCGCTACATAGCCTCTGGCTCGGACGAACTCCGACCGGCTCTTTCCAAAGATGGAGGTACACTACATGATTGGGAGCTAACTTTCTTCCTCCAAAACGTTTGGACCACTGAAGCGATCCCGTCTGATTGGAGTCTAGCGGATATTGTGCCCGGATAGACTACGCTAACCAAAGAGGGATTAGTCTCATCTGCATTGCATTTAAAGTGCTCGCCGCCCTGCTTTTAAGGACACAGCCTGGTACGCGAACAAAACATAAGCAAAGATAAATTTGGGTTCCGTTCCGGCCGGAGTTGCATCGCTAACATTTGTAGAGTCCGCTAAATACTCGAGGGTCGTCAAGTGTTTGGTCAGCCAATGATCGTTTTCTTCTTAGACACACCATCCGCGTTTGACACAGTTGACCGTGGTGCTGTCTAGAGTAGTCTCTTGAAAAGTGGAGTGCCTGAGAAGTATGTTAACATTCTCTGAGCCATCCACTCTCGAACACCGGGCCGAGTGCGGGTGTAAGGCGAACTTTCGCCGCCCTTTAGTATCACCAGCGGCGTGAGACATCCCTGCCCTGCCCTGCAGAGTACTCTGGAGTATTGCGGAGCCAGTAGCGTTAAACTTCTTAGAGGAGGAACGACTACGAGATTTGAAGTATGCATACGAAATCGCTGTAAGTTGCGATTCTGTATAGGCCGACAAGGATGTGCTGAGCAGGTTAGCGGTGTCTGCCTCCCAGTTTGGAATGACTTTCATCCCTTCGAAGTGTAAGGTCTTCGTACATGGTTGGCTAGGATCTGCTCACACCGTTTCCCCTTTTAGACCAATCTTTGGAAGTTCGTTTACCTCGGAAGCTGCATCAGCACTAACAGTTTAACAAATGTGGTCCCATTGCGCGACTCTAAGGTATGGGTTACGTTTGCTGATCTCCGCCATCTCTGGTGCCGTCGCGACCTGAATTTATCCTTGAATGCCCAAATCTACAATGCCACGGTGAGAGCAGTCCTGCTCTACGGTTGTGAGACTTGGCCTGATCGCTCAAAGGACGGACAGAGGCTGTCTGCCCATTGCCTTCAGAACATTGCTGGTGTACGGTGGCAAAAAAACATAGTAATGAGGATGTTCGCTGAAGGATTTTCAAATCGGAAAGACGCTGCCGGCTGCATCGATGACTTGGGCACGTGCTTCGCATGCCTTACTGTGCAGTCTTTGCGGGCACAGAAGTAGGCTGGAATCGAAGACAGGTGGCCAGCGAATGAGTCAGGTCAAAAATAAGAAGGCGTTGACGTCACATTTGTCCGCGGTCACGCGCTCTCGACTAACCGGTGGCGGGCGCAATGATAAAGAAAACATTTGGCTGGAAACCCTTATGGACATGTCAAGAAACCGTCAGCAATGGCGAACAAGTTGTGACACTCTGTCCCCATGACTCCAGTTTGAACAATATTACCTTGTCTATTTTCTTATTTCTGTTGTATCATGTTTGTCCACAAGTTGTGGTACTCTGCTAATTGTACTAGTGGTCGTGTTCAATATATATATATATACATATATATATATATATATATATATATATATATATATATAAACCATACAGCAACTCGATGTACACGTTGAAAAGAGGCCGCAGGCTGAAACCCTATGCAGCCGAAACCGATCGAATGTTACAAATGTGTGAAAGGGACTAGCAGAAACTTGAAACTAAATCAAAGGGCACTGTTTCAGTGGAGTATATTCGTAGCCAATATTGTAAAGCCATATATAAGAAAAATGAACGTAGAATAGAAACCGACATCGGAAATAGCTTCTGTGCGTTAGAGAAAAAGCACGGTTGGAAGCGCATCGTTAATCACTTGACAGGAAGACAATAAAGGTAGGTAAGAAATGGGAGGAAGACGATTTGCTCGGCTGACTGGTAGGGGGCATCGTGTGTCAATTATGGAAGTACATCAACTATTGATGGGGTAGAAGAAGGAGTTCGATCGAGTGCAGCATGAAAGCAAGTGAGAACGCTATGGGATGCGGTGGTGTTCAAGCCACTGAGTGATAGTGGCGAGGATAAACACAAGGCAACCGAGAAATAAATGCAATATAACCGGAACATTTGATAAAAATTGAAAAAAGGAGGCTAACGACGGGAAAAAAAGAGTAGTGGCGAAACGTATTGCACAACGAGACATGTACCCGCAATGGTAGGAAGAAAGCAACAGTTGAACAAGCAGAATGCAAAAAAAGAACTACGGAAGACGACAAACGCAGGTCGCAAATAGACCTCATGTGTTGCTGACTGATGTGTTTATTCGATGAAACCTGAAAGAGAAAAATACAAAGATGAAGAGAATTAGTACGGAAGAGCAATTCACAATTGGTAAAACAGAGCTTCCAGTGGAAACAGTATGATGTACACAGTTATGGAGGTCAACGTAGTCCAGCATTAGCTAACAATGAAAGAACCGGGTGTTCTGAATTAATTGTATGTACAGCACATTTCAGGATCTAAGAGCTATTTCCCGTGAGCGTATTCCTGAGGCATGTTGTGTACGGGTGGTTATAAGGAATGGTGGTCACGCGGAAAAAATTGTCAATTCGGAGAGCTAGGGCAACATTGAAGAAGATAATCATACGGTCATAAAGGTAACTATTAGAACAGTAGTATGAAAGGAGCAAAACCCATCGACAAGCAAGTAGATGAGCAAACAAGTGCACAGAAGAAAGTTGTAGCAAGGTACCGGGCCCGTCAGTTAGCAAAATAAGCATACAGGTAAGTGAGCAACACTCAGTGAAAGAAGATATATAAGACTGCTAATGTGTGTTAAACAATGTACAATTAAGGATGCCATGTGACTCGAGCACAAAGATGACGACAGGGGAAAGGATCAACTGAGAATGTGGCAGTGGTAGCGGAACACTGCTCTATGACAAATTGTTCTCGTACTAACTTCCGCGGTAGTAGCTAGTCAGGATGAACGGACACTGTACGGTACTGGCGGACATAAAACGAATCAAACCGGCCAAGAGTGAACAAGTCAGAAGGAGTAGTTGGTGCCGCTTAGCTTAGAAGAACATCCCCACACAACCTCATATTGAGACGTGGAATGGGTGGAGCGCAGTGAACAAACAACACCTGAGGGTCGATGATCTCGAACATTTGGTAGATGACGACGGCGAGAACTACCTAATGAGTAACAGTGACATTGGAACGGAGATTAAAAATTAACGCACGGTATAAATATCCCTGCTGGTCCACTCAGATCTATTTCAATGCCACAGGGCTTTATGACACGGATCAAAGTTGATGCAAACCTGAGAAGGGTAATTTATTGAGAGCAGACACAAACTAAAAGACCTTATGATCGAGAGCAGGCCAAAAGGTGTGAGGGAAGCATATTACTGGGTGGATCGCAATGCAATTTAAAGATAAGCCTCATTAAAAGTGGATACGAACCGTTTCGATGCAAACAATTAGTAATAATCAGACCCAAAAAGGAACAGAAGATAAGATTACTAGGAACGAATAAGGCTCCACAACCAAATGGATCAATCAATGAAACCAGAGAAGGAAATTGTAGTGACAACTAAGGCGAACTCAAAATGGCAGAAAGCAATGGTAGAAATAATACCAAATTATTCGCACTTGTGATCGCGTCATCCTTCTGCAAGGCACACAGTGGTTTGGTGGCTGACAGCTGAGAGCGAGTTTGATTCCGCTGGGAGGAATTTGCACGAGTAAGAGGTGGGGACACAAAGCCTAAACTGGAATTCGAAACAGTGGGATGAACTGAACTAGGCTCACAGCTGCCTTGACGATGCAGAAATCGTTGGGGCAATCGTGAGTACTGGGCGTAGGGGGGAGGTTGGTTTGGAAGCACTTTTATACCAAACATCAGCTGGTTTGTCTTCGAGTAAGAAGGCGCAGGGATGGTGGCCAAGGGTGGTGGGACAAGTGCTGGAGACATATGGATCAGCCGCTCAGCTCGAGGAGGCCCATTCGAGTGTGAGGACGGGACGGATACGGGTGAGTACTGAGAAGTCGGAGGCATTCTGGAAGAACGCGCATGATGATTTCCAGAAGGCAACCAACAGTCTGACCCATTGGATCGCAAGGGGGCGTTAGTGGCGCCGTCCGTGTGAGCAAATATTGAGCTGGAAACCCGTTGAATTCCGGCCTCAATTCCATTTTGATGTGGGTGGTTAGGCAGGTGAAAAGGGAACGCAGCATTCTGACTGGCCATGGAAGTCCTCAGATGGGTTAATTCTCTGCTAACACTACTAGAACGCCGAGGAGGGTTTGCAGGTTTCGGTCGAGTGCCACGTTCGGGGTACTCAGCATAGGTCTGGAAAGTAAAATAAAGGAGGTAAGGAGTATCTACGCAATGTGGCGGTAGACTACGAGACACACTTCTGATGAGATAGAAACACAAGAATGATCGCAGATACAAGAGCACAATGATGACTGCCATTGGCATACCTAATGAAAAAAGGTTTCCGGTTTGCGCCCCTCAAAAAGGGGGAAAATGGCATGTCACAAGAGCGTTGGCATGACTTCGAGAGACTCTAAAAGTTGCCTGAGAGGTGTCTGGGCATTATCTAACGTATCGTTCCAATCTCGGCGAATGCGCAGCTTACATGTCACCTCGATCGGTGGCGGCTTGCAAAGGAGGCAGTAGCACTAGGGGTAAATCCTATCCTCTGCACGTTCATAACATGCATGACAGTGGAGGATGAGCTACGATATGCCGCAGTTAGACAGCAGTCATTGCATCCGCTTCCGTCACCCCTGGCTCAGTGGCATAAGACAGTGGATCGTAACAGTAAGGTCGTGGGTTCGAATCGGGAAGGATTCAGTGGGCGCGCGCTACTGACGAGTCCCAATAGAACGGAACGGCCATGTAGCGCCTTTCTGAATATATGATGGCTGTCTGCTGAGTCTAGCTGCGACAAATCTTCGTAAAACCTCCCACACACAGTAGAGATTAGTAGATGTAAGCTGTAAAGAGATGGTGATCGCTATTAAGGTAGATGATGATGAACGAGGCAATCATCCAGTGCAAGGCACCAAAGGAACTAACAGAAGAAAGATTAACATCACAATGCAGTGCAGCCTCTCTTGGATGCTTGCTGCGGAGAAAGACGGTGAACAAGACGACTCTACCCACTATTAAGTAGCTAGTGACCGACTTCGCCACTCCATTTAGAACAACCCTGTAATATTTAAAAGTGGCTTGTTTTAAGGCTGAGGAGACTTCCGTGCTATCAAGGGTAATTCCATGAACGAAGCAGTGTTGCGGGGATTTAGAATAACTTTAATATTAACAGGTATATCCCACATTAAGTGAGAAGCTGCATCTGGCACAGATCACACAAGTACATGTAGTATCATTCTCTTTCATGAGCAATAGGCATTTATGTGTTGTCTTCGTCTGTATGTTTCGTTCTATGTATGGGTTGGACGCGGATACCGAAGCAGCTGTTAGATGGTCAGCTGAGTGTGGGGAAGCGGCATGTGGGAAAACTGAATCTTCGTTACCAAGATATGATCAAAGTGAGTCTATCACGTTCTGATATTGATTTCAGGTATTGGGAATCTAAGGCAGTTGGTTGGTGTGCATGGCACGATCTGATCACGAACGTAGTTGACGAGATACAGAAAGCCCTCGCGTATGCGGAAAAGTAGCGGCAGGTGTGGAAGCTACAGGTGCCGATGTAGTGTACTCCACAGACGTCGAGCGCATGGTGCTGTTGCACATTCCGCCGCGAATGCTTGAGTCAGGCAGGTCTAGCGAGCCGTAAGCGAGGCCACTCGAGACCAGTATCGAAACGACGACGGGTCATGCTATGAACGTAAGCAGAACCGGCGCAGCGTTGGTAGGTACCCTGCACGTGCTTGCATTCGACTTAATGACGTGTCCTTGTGTACTAAGTTTCTTTATTTCAGGTTGTTTTATCATATTGTCTTAATACGTATTTTATTATGTCGTTTTATTGTATACCTGAATACCTAACTTACTTGCACATGCCGCTTACACGAAACGTGGTTAACTCCGTCGATTTGTTCGCGCTTATTGCATATTTTTGATCTTTTCCTGCATTGAATTTGTTGATAACGCATTTATTCCATATACTAATTTAGCCAAGAGTTATGTCGGCATATCCGTGTGCTTTGTTCGATACACTTTATTTGATATTGTCACTTCATGTGATTGGCTGTCGCTTGACATCCCCGGTGTGACTGCGCTTGATGGGAATGTTGACAAGGTGACTTTCTGCCTAACAACCTCCACTTTGATTGCTGGCTCCAGGAGACTGCGAATCCTTGCTGGGGGCGGAGTGCACGGTCCTCGTGGTCGTGCTAAGCGCAAAGAGTGGTTTCATGCACTCATTGTGGAGCGGACTACGGTATAGTCCCCGCCTTGTGTACGTCTGGTGCACATGATTCCCCAATCAGGCATGAATGCATCTGCTTGCATGTTGAAGGAGTGTAGGCTGGATCAACTGATGAAACGTGGCCCCCCTATCCACATGCCTCCCGGTCTTATTCCTCCGGGTTTACATTGCATACGAGGTGTGTGGATGGAGTTGTGGGCGGTGTAGCACAGGCCACCCATGGTCAGTCCGTAGGCGAAGGCGTCCTGTAGCTGTCCTATGGAGGACGCAGTGACGGGTAAATCCGGATACGGATGCCGCCAACCATGTCGTACATAATTATGTTTTACTGTACGGCATCAATGCCCTCTGAGCGCATTACAAACAATGATGGCTACCAACATTTTATGAATTTCCACTAATTCACCCACCAAATGTTAGCTAAGTCCTCTTTAAGTGGTTCACCAACTGATCTCCCTCGAAAAGAAAATAGTCATAATCAAGTTTATATCGAGATAGCTACCAAGATGATTACGAGATGATTAAGCACTCTCACACGACCTGAAAGTGAAAAGGAGCCGACGACACAGGGAAGCATATTTGATGTGAAAGAAGTTGGACCGCATATTTGTTCGGCGCCTTGGTACAAACAGCTTGCATTTCTTATTACAAGACCTCAGGTAGGACTGCAGTGCAGTGATAATGCGTTAAACGGTAGTGCACTTGCGAATGTCAATGAAACTGCAACGAGAGACGGAACTTGACCAGGCCGGTTGTCAATTGAGTCTTTAATAAAACTACCAAAGTTGAACCTACACCACGATGTGAACAACGTTCCGTCCAGGTAAGCACTTCCATCTGGAAATGTGTCCAGTGTGATCCCCGCTTATGAGTTAGTTCGTTGTTTCATTGCTCGAAGCATGTACACACAAAGCAGTTAGCTGAATATACACGTTTAAAATGGATAGAAGATTGATGAGCTTTACCCGACTGGTTATTCGTTCGAAGACCTCTAACATGTGCTGGAGCACATGCCTTAGATAGGAATAGACGTTAAGTGCTTTTACAAGGTAACAAATGGACGGAAAATGCGCTGATTCCTCCGGAAAAAAAGAAAGCACCTGGTTTCCGCGACGAGTAAGGCACGGGGTGACAGAGGTGCCGTCCAAAAATTGTCTACCTCCCACATCGGTTGGGGGACTGTCCACGGAACCACTGTGGAGCTTTCGACCATATTCGGACTGTCGGCGACGGAAGGTAGATGTGCACGAATTGACGCAGGTGGTGACAAATTCGTTTGTGGTATCTACGGAGACTGAGGTGCACGTCTGACCACTCACAGAGACAACATGTCCGAGAGAGAGGGATTCCATCATCGATGATTCTAGCATAATGAAGAAGAAACGTGATCACACTCAGAGCTATTACACGTCCAACGTGCAATCGCCTTCCATAGAAATTCCGAGAAAAACAAATAGGATACTGCAAAGCATCACTGACGTGAAAAAAGCTGTCTAGTACGGGTAGTTGTCATAAATCGTTTCAGATAGTAGTGATGGACGGATAAGTACATCAAGTCTAGTCGTACTGGCCGTCAAAAATAAAAAACGTCAGCAAAGTGAAAGTATGAAAATTGAATGAAATATGTCATTGGTAAGACAACACCAGTCCCGAGTTTCAAGGTTATTAGTCAGAAGCGAAAGCAAGGCTTACAGTAGGCCACATTGAGGAACTGGGAGCTTTTAAGACAAAAATGGCGTGTGGGTCATGTCGTCTGAAAAAATAGCCAAAAATCCAACACCAGCTTCCAACAAAAAGGACGATGGGTCCAAGGAATGTAGTGCACGTGTAGGTTATAAAAAAGCAATACATCAGGAAATTCAGCAACGATTCACTGACGAAGCAGTTCGGCTAGATTTTGCTTTGGATAAAGATATTCGGGGAAAATAACGCGAAACGTAACGAGTAGAGGAGACGAAAACAATCGTGCAGTGGAAGGACAAACATGAGGAAGATAGGAAGAGATAAGCAAACGCTAATTGAAGGATTTCACATAATCTGGATTACGACCCCAAGTATCCACATCGCCGACGTACGCTAATGTGGCCAATCAACCAAAGAGCTAGAAGGTTCAGTGGTAAAAGGGAAGGTGAGTGTTGTTTATGATCATGTTGACATGAAGTAGAAAAACGGGCTGAACATCATGCACCCCGTTTGGTGAAGCATCGAAAAGGCGAGAAAACTTCCTACAGACTTTAATAGTCTCCGACACACCCAATCAAAAACAAGCGAAGACGAATGGACAAGTTTCGACTCAGACAGTACGGTAATGGTAAGTCATCTCCAAGCTGTAAGAAGTAGTCTGACTCTCTTTCTTGCAAGTGCCAATGATTCCAATCCTGATGTTGCAGCAATCCAGTAGTTATATACCTATTCCCATAACTGTCCCTCCTTCCGATCGCGCGTTGGCATGTTCAAGTATTTCTATTAAGTTGTGCACTGACGTACTTGTTTCACTTCACAATCCGCGATATCGTAGCCATATTTGTTGATAAATTGTTCTCTTGTCCGTTGCGCGACACGAGTTAATCGTTCCCGCATGTACAGCTCACGTGCAATTACATACAGTTTCGCATCGATCACTATTATGTGTTTACTTATTATTCTGTAACGATCACCATTACTGGTTTACACTTTCATCTATAACTGTGTACCTGTGACCTATATGGTGAATGCTCCAAGCAGATTGACCTAAACCAAGTATAATTCTCACCTGTACATGCAAGCAACCAATCCCATCAGTTCCACTGTTCTATAAACATGCTGTGCAATTGCGGTGCCAACAATTTGAAACACCGTCTTATTGGTGCTCGGACCGAAGTGCATGGCGTTGCAGCCGCTTTGAGTTAGGATCGCTTTTGTGGCAAGTTTCTTTAATGCCTACTAATTTGTCGGAAAAAACCACTGTGATGTAGCAATAGTAATAGCAAAAGGGTAGATGCAAGAGCTTTAAAAAGTTGAGGAACCATAATAGTGCGACTCCAACATGATTAGCTGGAAAAGTGTGCTCAAACGACGAGGGGATAACCTCAGCGTTCGCATGAATAATGTTGCGACTTGGTGGTGTCAATAAAAACAAGAAAGCGTACACAATGTGGACCCAGGCAACTGGGTAAAAAACGATCACGCAAAAAGCAGGCTGGACGTGATTTCGCAAAACATTCCCGTGGAACTCTGAACCGAGCGAATGCGAAATTCCGGTAGTTCGTCAGCTTCTTTACACGCATCTGATCTAGTTGCGGAGTGAACGGTAGTTAGGCATTCCAAATGGTCACAGCATTTTGCCTGCGAAGAGTCCTCGGTCGGTTAGCGAAACAAAATCACGGAATTGGTAGAAATGTACAAGTTAAATACGCTACTTATGGAGAGCCAAGTAGTATTAAATTCAGCTGTAAACGGAGGGCAAGAACAAAACGGTACGAGGAAAGGACGCAACCAAACCTGGGTGCTACGCCACAAGTTTGTGAACAACATGGTGCGGAGGGATAATTATCAAGCCTGCAAGTTGCCGCAGTCTATCGTGATCAAAGCGAAGGTGGTAGGGCTAGTGAATAGAAAACACTCAATAGTGAGTGACTTTTCGAGTGTAATTACTTGGTGTATTCTACTGTATTCAATCAACAGAGCTGATGCCCTGAAAATGACATGGAGATGTTGGCGTTGATGCAAGCTGTGCACATAATCAAAGGAGTGAGTGTTTGATGTTTATCCTCAAGTGACATATGAGGCCTGATGGTGGTCAATATAAATGTCCGGAAGATTCTTAATAGTCTATTGGTGTATCTTCAATTACTGACTAGAATGTAGCTGAGACTAGAGAAGGCAGGTTACACTGTCTGTATAGCAGTATTCGGCTAAAAAGATGGTTCCATCATGGAACGGGCCATGACACGCTTCAATCACCAAATGAACTATCAGCATGTGCACACTGAGAGAATGTGAGCCGACTTCTAAGAAATTGTGACTTACATTAGTCTTACTCTTTCGAAATTGCAAAGGATAGAGGTGTTTGTATGAAACTGTGAGTGATGCAGTACAAACAACCCATGGTCGCTTTGTAGACGGTAGTGTCCCACTGCCGCACGCAGGAAAAGTCGGAAACAGAGGCCGACAGGAGCATGAAACCAGACAACCGGGTGAACATTTAGGAGAAGGAGAACCAACTTCTGTACCCACAAATCGGTGTTGGAAATGCAATAATGTTGAGTGTAAAGCATAAACCTCACATATCTCAACCCAGACTCGACTAGCCGTGGTAGGCAACATGCCGGGCAACAACCGTGACATAGATGATGTGAAAGTTGTCTGCATGCGCGATGCACACAGAGACTAATTTCCAGACAATGGGTCATACATGGTCATTCAAAGATGATCACTACATTCACATTTATCCCAACGTAAGTGTTGTGTAGTCAGACACAATGTATCATTGTGCAGGGGATACGGGTGAAAAATTGAGAAATAGCGCCGCAGTGGACAGAAAAGGAGCAGATAGGCGCGGATGAGAAGTAAACAATCGTTTCTGCAAAATGAGTTCAACAGTAGCCCAATGTGGAATCGATGCAGCCGTACAAAATGTAACGAAATGCAAGATTTCACTATGAAAGAATCTTAAAAATAAGGGGTAAAGTTGATACCGACGCACCTGTTGTGTCTTGATGTGATGGCAAAGCGTCGAACGCAAGCTCACGGTGCGCTTGCGTGTCCGAATCAGGTGGCGGTGGAATCGACATAGGCTGCTGGGACTCCGATGGAATGGTGGTGCTGAATTTGCGAGCAGCAGCCATCTGAAGCTCGTTCAAGTTGGTGTACACCGGAGCCGGAATTGCTTGGTCCGGATATAGAATAGACGAGGGTTTCTCTGCAAGACAAACAAAGGGATTAAAAATGAGCGTATAAAAGATGATCACCAAAGACAGGCTTCCACTGGTGCTCATTCTCCGTTTAGATGCGAAACATGACAGGAAGACCAAATACGAACAACGGAAAAATGGTTTTGGACGAGTAAAAAGCACCAGCTTAACATGTCCGTGGGTTGGCAAAAAAAGAAAAGGCACTGAATATAATGCACACCGGTGAATCGATCGAGCAATGGTACGAAAACATTGAGGATGTTGCGGTCAGATAGTACCATGCAAAAAGAAGCAACATGTGATTAGTTAGTGCCAATAAAAAACGATAATAATAATAATAATAATAATAATAATGTGCCACCTGTACGCCGTAACGGACCTTAGGGTTGCAAACCAGGTGCGCAGACCACTCGGCCACCAGCCGAGACCGCTCACCAATCTACACAGATTTTTACATGCTTCATTGTGAGTTATAATTCCAAAGAAGCTAGTTAGCCTGAATAGATAAAAAGCATCTGCTCACGCAATAGGATGTAGGGAGCGTTCCAGGGTTGGCAGACACGAAAGGAGAATTACGTTCATCGACAATCTAGATGGTTGTATTGTTGACTCAGTTTTAGGCTATTGCCTCTGAGGTTGGTGTTAGAGATAAATTTCATACGTGACTGCAGTTGCTCAGTATTTCGTAAACTAATATGATGTCCTCACTAAGTCGCCGGTATTGTCTACTGACAACTTCGAGTGTCCTCAGTGGTTCTTTGTTCGGAAGGTGCCGAAGACACTTGACATTTTTGTAGCTCAACGTTGTGGGGTATCGAGCGTTGCGAGGTCGCGCTTTAGCCATGCCTGGATAGCGTATTCAATGTGGAGACGCACGTAAACATTGAGTATCGGAGTTTGGATGTATCCAAACTTCCGAATGCACTCCACATGAGACCAACATGCTGGTTACCTCTTTTTGAAGCCGACGCTGACTGTCTGGAACAATCGAGGTCGTACTGCACCAGCACACCGAGGTCACGTTATTCAAAACTTGTCTGTCGGGCGTGTGTCTTAAGCTAGCAGATGTTGGCGTGCCGAAAAAAACGTTATCAGCAATACGCGAGTACGTGGTAAGGACGCTTCGGTGCCGCGCAACCACCACAAGTTGCACGTGGGATAAGGATACTGCAAGGATCATCCGGTCCTACCGCAGGCTCAAACCCGCGCCCTCCATTTACAAGGCAGGCTTGCGGTCCGTAACGCTACGAGCCGGAGTGTGGATGACGGATGTGGAAAACGCAGCACTTGCTTACATAAGTGGCAGTGCGTTCCTCACCGGCCAAATCCAGGCCTCATCGAGTTTGTGCTGGAGGACTTCGTGGCTGTCCGATCCCTTCATCGCCCGTCAAATGTTAACGTAGTCCGCGAAGAGTAAAAGTTTGGTAGTGGTAAGTCTCGCTAGATCGTTATTAAAAACTAACATGCGAGGCCCAAATACCGAATCCTGCGGTATGCCGCGCTCGACTCGAATCGGGCCGGACAAAGAGGTCCACAATCTAGCCTCCAATTGCTGTTCGCCAAGAATATTACCGATAGATCCCGAATAGTGAAGAGTATTCCCTTGCAACGTTTCTCATCTTCCAATACGCGTTCAGATCAATAATTACGATTTTCAGATCGGTAAATTTTGCTGCTTTATCGTACCGCTTTTAACTGTTACTCTAATACATTTGTAGTGCTTTTGTGCTCTCGTCCGACGCCAACTTTGGGAGGTAAGCCACGCTATCGCCCTTCTAGCTCAGTTGCTGTGCTGCGTCAAACTGTGCTATGTGTCAACATTCCTTTCAATATTTCAGCCCACCGATCTACCTCCGCTTCTACTCGGACCGTTGCACATTACAGTTATGTCATCGAGAACAGCTACAAAGCCCAGGTGTCTCTCAACGGTGAGCAGTCCAGTTCCCTCATCGTGAAATCAGACAGTTCCACTTTCTCAAACTTTCTTAATGTCTTGCCATCAGTACTCTAATCCTCGCGGTTTTCCAGCGGAATTAATCACTCGGGCAGAAAAGCAGAAAAAATACGTAACTATGCCAAGTTTCTGAACGACATACTGTGCGACGTGCTAATGTTGATCGGTCTCCAACCAAATTTAAACGCTGACGTCCTGTGGTACTAATTACGAAGATCACTTCCTTAAACAAAAAGGCGTTTGGACGTTCATCACCAGCTCTGGATCATAACCCAAAGGATGGAGGAGTCTGTGGACGACCAGACCGATGAAATGTTGGCATTAGCGTCCCTCATATTACCCACTCGTTTGAGCCACAATACCTGAAGAATTCATGTTAGAGATATCTGTGAAAGGTCGTCGATGTCAAGGAAACAGCCAATTCGATCGCGGCGATATCGGTCACAAAGAAATATGCTACCGCCAGTCAATTTCCATAGCAACAAATACTCAAGGAGGGTATAGTGGTTGCAGACCCTAACAAACGTATTCACATCTACCCCCAGCAGACTGCTAAATTCCATATACAAGGCCGAATAAATTGAGTGCTACTACTGCAATAGAATACGCAAGGAGGATAGCGAATGAAGTCGCAACCGCCAACCAGTCACCGAAAAACCGCCCTTATTTCGCCACATATTGCACGTACAACACATACTATCGAACGAGCCCAGTGTTGTTCCCCTAATACACCACCGAAATTAGCATCCTCAACTGCTCATAAGTTATGATCGAGGATATGCCACTCTGTGTTTTGATCAACACTGGGACTCAATGGTTCTTTACATTTGATATTTCTTCAGCAAACCGACAAGATAATGTAAACCAAAAGAACTGAGAACAGACAGCATTCACAGCATTACACAGCCCGGTCACCAATAACTACAAACCACGCCGTTTGAAGTGACCAACGCACAGAAAGTTCACAGCGTTTAACGCATATTGCGTTAAGAACCTTAGCTCCCAATTAATTGCTAGCATATCTGGACGACGTAAAGTGCATGGTCTCTCAGTAGATGAAAAACTAGACAATCTGGAGATCGTGATGCAACAACAGATGCTGGACTTAAGCTAAAAGTCACGGAAGTATCAATTACAAAAGAGGTAAGTTGCTTTTCCTGAGCACATTATGACACTTCGGGGACAGAAACTGATTTGAGGAAAAATGGAAAATATCCGAGTGTCCGGTACCGACCTCCGCCGAAGGAGTGTGCAGGTTTCCTGGACTAACGTTTTACTACAGTGGTGGCATTCGAAACTTTCCCGACACAGCGAGGTCATTGCATTCATTGACAGAGGAAAGCAGACTGTTGCAGTAGAACCCAAATGTTTCAAAGTGTTTAATGTCTTCCAATGGATCCGCCAGGCTGTGCAGATTGCAGGCAGCTCAAGAAAGCGACTCGTAAGGACTCCTTCTCCCGTCAAGTAGTCGTGGCACTCTAAAAGCCAATGGTGGTTTCTACAACAATTATATATATATATATATATATATATATATATATATATGGTGGGCGGCATCCGGTTTCGGATTTGTCTGTCACTGTGGTCAAGCACAGGACGTCTGTGCCTGTTGAGGGGGACCAGGGTGGTTTGCGCTGCACCAGCAACCAACCACACACCATACATCCAGTGCAAACCCGAAGGAATAAGACCGGGAGGCATGTGGATGGAAGCCACGTTTTATCCACGGACCCGGCCTACACTTCTTCACAGGCCAACACAATGTATTTGGGAATCAATCGCACACAAGGCGGTGGCTGGACCGTAGTCCGCTTCACACTGAGTGCATAGAACCACTCTCCGAGCCTAGCACGGCCACAAGAACCGTGCACCCCGTCCCCTCCAGCAACGACCAACTGTCTCCTGGAGACAGTATGAACGATGTAGTGGGTAATAGACAGGTAGGCACCTTGTCAACATACACATCAAGCGCAACCACACCGGGGATATCAAACAACAGCCATTCACTTTAAACGACAAGCTGAAATAAAATAAATCCAATAATGCATACAGATATGGTGGCATAACTCTTCGCTAAATTACCATATGAAGTAAGTTGGTTAGCAACAAATCCGTGATAAGTAAGAAATGTCCACAAGTTACTTAAAAATACTACGAAACGCAACAAAATTACCGAAGATAAGCGCAATTAGTGTAAGCAAGGTGGCCAGTTAATAGAACATTGTTCAGGGAGGCAGAACAAACCAAATAAAGCGGAATGAAATTTATCCAGCTTAAAAAGACCTAGTTTAAGTGTAAGTTAGTTTAGCCCAACTGCGGTGAAGAAACAGCAAGAATGCAACATCAGCCTCAGCATGGGGCACATATACATACACGGTTGGCGGTATCCGGCGTAAATATAAATATATATATATATATATATATATATATATATATCCGAAGGTGAAATTCAATGCAGAATAGAAGACTCAGAAAAAACGTCAAAACGAAGTGAAACAAAACCGAAGTGAGAGAAAAGGGAGAAAATATCAGGAAGGACTAGAAAATGATGCAAACTGACCGCTTAGAAGGATCGGCAACTAGAGTAACAAAGCCCAGTGTAGAAGCACCACGACCTTAACCGTGGCGCGATGTCTCATACAATAACTATCTTATCGTGCAGTCAACTGCGACGCTCCAGCAGTATAACGCTCAATTACTCCTAGTGCTCATTGGAGAGGTTATCTTGAAACAGCAGTTTTGTGAAAGAGCTGCGACACACAATCTCAATGTGGACGGCAATTCACATCGGCAACTGGGGCTGTAAATGAAGGAGATGGATAAACAGTGTTGCTCACCGGAAAAAATGTACTTTACTGTAGCTTTCTTATGATCACCTTTCAGGTAGAAATAGCAGGCGTTGAACCTGGGGCGTTTGGGGTGTTAGCCGAAATCGCTACCCCAAAGCCCCTGAATGGTGGTAGGCAATGCTTGTCACAACGGTTAAAGGCTGATTGAAGGGGTTATTTTGAAGCTGAGATCCAAATGGTCACAAGTTCCAGTCGCAGGCTTGCTATTACTACGCGAGTGAAGCAAGAAAACGGTCGTGGAGTGCTATGAGCAGGATAAAACTAATACTTATTTACCCAAGGTACACGTTACTATATGATCTATAGTAGCGCCCAGGCAGTAATCAAAAACAGCAATGACGAACACCGTATACAGCAGAGGTAAGGCAGAAAATGTGTGATGTTAACAGTTCCTAACTGCTCAGTTACTCACAATAACTAACACTGTCGGCACCAGGAAGGGAGTGGGTGATAGTGTGCAACAAACAAGTGCCACTATGCGCAGTTTCACTAACAAATAATGTAACGTTAAGCGAAATAGTTATTATAAATGAACATACTGTAACTAGAATCAAGGATACGGATGGGCGGAAGTTGATAGAAGAGAAAAGACACTTGAAAGCGGCGATGTGTATGTCAAGCAATGGACGCAATGTAACCAAAGCTCAGTTGATTACTAGGTGTTCGACAGCGACCACTCCAATCTATGGACACGCACGCCCTAGTACTGTCCGCTAGAGTCCACCAGACTGCCTGCGAAACTGAAACAAATGACTTCATTGAGCGGTGGAAAGCACTTAAACAAAAATTACACGTCCTAGCAGCTAGGAACTGGAAAAGTCAGTAGCTGATGTTAGTCCTTACAAACCATAAACCAATGTGCGTCTTTAAAGGACACATGTGCAAAACGACAAACAGTGGGCCCACTTCAAGAGCAAAAAACTCCAAAGCTATGGATGTGGTGAGGACAAATCTAAGATTACATGGAGATAAGTGTAAATTAAGTAGGTAGAATACGCTGAGGGTAAAGTCGACAGTCGTAAATTAAAAAGTTCGGACAAAAATAATATATTTGACGGGGAACAGAGAAAACGCGAAGACTGGGAGGGGTATACAGTGATGCATTTCCTGCATCAATTTTCAGAATGAGATGTCACACAGATTGAATTCCATGACCGTACGCAACCAGGTTAAAACTAGTAGAAAAGGACCCAAGCATGAAAATGAGACGTGTTGACAGTTATAGGCTCATGATCGTAAGATAGTGAACGTACCAGCTGATGTTGTCGGCGCGTTTGTCGCAATCAGACGTTCCTCATCCTCAGTCTCCCCATCTTCGGTTTCTTCAGTAGTGGCCCACTCACTATCCTCCGCTTCGACGTCCTCGTCCCTTGTTGCTGGTGTGGAGGGGGGGTCGACATCATTCAACCGCGAAAAGGTACTACATAAGGAAGAGCGAGGTGCCTGGGAGTCCGAGCACGCTCCGTTCTGGGCTAAATCGGAGGTGAAACGCGTGGGGAAGTGAAATCACATGAGTCTGGCTAGTAGAGATGTGGGGCATGGGCTCTAAAGCCCAGTACCACACTGCGCAAACATACAAAGAAATGATAAAACCGAAGCCAACCAAAGAGCCTGTGCAAATAGACAAGCTAATACAGTAATGTCACACAGGAATAGCAAAAGAGGACTCGGATAGGTGATAATGCATGAATCAAGAAGGATCAGAGGAACTTGTCTGAATAAAAAGGGCGCCGCTTTTAGGTAGTGAGCAAAGTGTGTCACGTCAGGAACTTTGATCTATGAAATCAAGGGCGTTAAATACTATAATAAAGTCTTCTAGCGTTCGATCTGGTCTATTTCGCGTTCAGCGTCGCGAGGGAAGTTTCGCGATGCTATCCACAGCGTTGGAATCGATTTGCTTATTGACATGTACACATTGCTCGAAGAACAAATCTATGGTAAAACCGCTTGATTAAAACTAATCGCTAAGAGCGCGCACACTACCAGTAAAAACTGCAGTAGCCAGAAAAATCCGTCATGGCTAAGGATATTGGCATGACACCTATGATTGCAACACAAGGGACAAAGGTGGAAAGAGGTACCTCAGTTACACAGTCTAAGAATGGAATGTAAGGTGTATTGGTAGGACCCCTATCACATGTGAAAACTCGCGCAGCAGCGCTCCGAGCCCAGCCCAAAGATCCTGCAAACAACCCACATCCGGAAACACACTACAGTTGAACCATCATCGATAGACATGGCACACAAAGAGGAAAAGTACTGATATCTGTATGACAGAGAGTAGGAGAACGCGACTTCGAGAGATCTGTATGTACAGGAGACACTCGAGACTCCTCAGTGCTTTGTCTTGTCGGTTTGTTGGCAACTGGAGCTCTACTGACAATCTTAGATGCGTCTCGGAGCAAAGTAAACGGACTGATACGGCCAACGAGGCCGAAGAGATGTGATGAATACACGAAACCGGAGAGGTGCAGTAAAAAATCCCCGATATGCATGAGTGTTCGCGCTAATGATGCCGGGTTTTGCTGCCTAGCAATGAGTGAATGACCTTTATCCACACAGTACGTGGTGCAGTGTGATGAGCTGTGCTTTCGGACACAAAACCTCATCAGAAGAGGAAGCAGAGTTGGTCGAATCCACAGGGAAACAGGCTCAATGGCATAGATTTAAATCCTGTAAGTCACTGCTTCAAATGTGATCATGTGATAAAACAAACCAGACAATGTAAGTGATGGTGCAGACAATAGACTGCGTTCGCATTAGTAGTTGAGGACCATCACAAAGGCAACAAGAAAATACAACTCTGGAAGAGCCGATGATAATAGTCACTAACGAAAATGAATGATTCAGGATAATTTTGTTACCGCTGTGTCTAAGCACGAAGAGCTCAATCACCAAAGTGCGTCTCTAACAGAACAAAGGTCGCCTTATCGGAGGCACCCAAATACATTTTTAAAAATTGCAGAGCAGAAGAATCCGATGGGACAAACTGTAACGACTCAACTGCCGTATATAGGGTCGAGATTTGTTAAACGAGTGTGAACAAGTACTAGCGTACAAGCCGCTTAACCAATTCACGCTATCAACATTTATTTCCTGTTGGTGGCTGCGCAGATAGGAAAATCAGTAAGCGTGTAAGCGGATGTTAGCCATGCCAATTCTCTATCTAACTGGGGCAATTAAATCAGTACGCCGAGAGGGAATGAAGAGAAGTGTCGGCACAAGTGCGCGTTAATGATACTGAATAACGGCGGCCCACATCGCACATGCAGTTGGGCATAAACGGTGCCGTACGAATCTGACTAATGGAAGGCCAGTCTAAACTACCTGTGGAGTGACGCACGCCGCACGTGGGGGGACCATGGCTTCCCATGCGAGGGACAACGTGACCGAAGGAATCGAAAAGTCGTATAACGAAAACAAACCACTCCGAAGGTAGAACGTCGTGATGGGCAGTGAAAGGATATTTCAGACGGAAAACATGGGGAAAATAACGTCACAGTATTTGGAAAGTGGAAAAAGCGTATCGAACCGTGGTAGGGTACGTTGACAAAACTAAATCATATGAAGTGGACTTGAACCAAATCGATAGAGCTGGTTTCTGGCCAAACAAAACAAAGTGAACAGTGTTTATACAACTATGACACCAATGGAAAGATGAGTTCCAGAAGAGAACAGGCGCGAAAAACACGTTTCCATTAGTGCCACATGGTTTCTAGTCGAGCTCGGTAAATTCGCCGAGCCCGTTAACTGTCTTGTGAGCAAAACACGAACGAACATAACTGGATTGACTTACCAGATGCAATTGGGTCGGGGTAGCTAGAAGGCAGGTATGCAGTTGGCCAACACTCTACGGAATGAACATCAGAGTTGGCAACTCTGTTTTCAAACAGGCTGACTGAATCGCCGCCTGCGTTCGTGTTGCCCGGACTGGAAGGGTTGACCGTGTCAAACTGAATAGGAATTAGGAAGCAGTACAGCATCGCACGTAAGCAATAGACGAAGTAGTTCCAAGACAGCAGTATAAATAACAACAACAACAAATCGGTACTTTCATACACCAAACGGTTTTTTTTTCAATGTCAAGCCTACGGATAACCGTCACAGCTGTTTGGATCACGGTCCGGACACTCAAATCTGAGGAGAAAGGTCTCGTATCCCGCAATTGAGCCCCGGGTAATACAGCGTTGTGAATAATCGAAATGGATTCGCTCTGGCTTAGTGGCCAAGGCGTACACCGCTAACCACTATGCGTCAGATTCTAATCTCAGCTCAGGTATCGGTAGCTGACGAGTCAAAATCTGAAGGAAACCTAGCAGTCATAGATTGCAGTGATAAAATGGATAAGTTCTGAAACTCTCCACTCCGAATGTAGTCCCAGTGATCCGTTGGCTGCCACAATTCAAAAGTGTTTATGTTGGCAGACTCCAACGGAAAAAGTGCTTTCATTGGCTGGCTGCTGTCGATGAGCTCCGAATTGGTTCCATCCGACCATTCGCTGAAGCTAACGGCACGGAACCAAGCTTCAGATGCATCTACAAGCGAGTTTCCTTAAGAGTTGTTGGGGAAAAATAAGAGGGCAGAAAGCGGAGTTGATGAAGAACGAAAATGCATTGAACGAACACTCAGGAAAAAGGTGGATAAAAGATACCAACAAGTTGTCTCATCAGGCTGAATGTAGTGGGAAGGTTAAGGCGGCATCAGTGACGGAATCTTCTTACAGCCCTTAATAACACGCATCATCAAAATTACGCTAATACTGCACACATTCTAAACGGACGATATATATAGAAACAAGTGCGAATAAAACATTGATTGTGTATGCGAGCCATGTCCTACAAAGGCTTGAGCCAAGCACAAACTGCAGCACCTGGGTTCAAAAATGGGAAGCGAAACGGATCAGTAGCACCCAACTTAGCAGTCATCCAGCGTAAGCTCAAAGGATGCTCCTACCTAGAGCGCTAGGATCTTTCGGATCCAATAAATGTAAAACCAGAGCAAACAGTGCGCCGGAATACGTTGAAGCAATACCGCTAAACCCTTATCCGAGCACTTATCGATGAAGATGCACTGATATAATTTGATACCTGTGATGCTCTGCAGGCAACGATGACCTAAAAGATGAACGTGACTCAGGTCCTCGGATCGATCCTGTAATCGCTGAATGCAACACAGTAGCACAAACAACTCACGTCGCGGGAATCGGCATGCATAACCAATGTCCCATTCATCGGAGCATGGTACGCGACTAAACGGTACAGACCAGTTCACTTCCTCCTCTTGTACCATAAACAAGGTGCCGGACATACTTAATGCGCAGGGTGTTCGCACCAGATGTCGGCTAAGCTGCGAACGTAGCGATTGTCGAAAATAACAAGCCACTTTAGGTGTATCAATTGAGAGACCGGATTCCATAACTGTGGAAAACGGTCAAACTGACGGTTGCACTGTAGACTCCACTCTTCAGGGTAAGGGTGATGTCGTACCGGTTGCACAGATGACGAAGACTGGCAAAGTCCCTCGAATCTGTTACGCGGATCGTGACTTCATCTATCCCACAGACTATGAGACAGCTATCCAGGTAGTCGAATTTCTGAACGACTTCTAGCGGGTCCTCACCAAGGGTCAGCACAGGGGGCGTTCCCTGCTAATCTTGGGAGAAAGCTTTATAGGGTGAAAAGCACAAATCGAAACGACTGACAGATAGTAATAGTCTATTCGACGCCGGTTGGCATGTTTGTGAGATGTTAGAAACTAGGGTAGTATTGTCGGCATACTTCAAGTCAAGAAGTCGCTCAACTAGGAGCACCTCCATACATTGTACGTGCTGTCTAGTGAACGCACCTTCCATGACTTCGTCAATAGGAAATGTGACAGCGGGCATTCCTTTATCATACCGAACAGCGGCGAGAGCTTGCCATAAGCTCCCGTTCTGCCCGAACTACGCGCATAAAACACTCGGGCAATATTTATATATTACTTGGGTATACCTTTCCCGAGTAAACAGTCCCCAAAAGCACACTGATTCACTGAATCGAAGGCACCTTTGAAGTCGAGGTACACGAATACGGTGTGTCGCCAATATATGCAGTATTGCTCCAACAATTGATGTAGAGTGAAGATGTTGGTCAATGAAGCCTCAAAGGTGACTTTTACGGAAGCAAGTAACTTAGAAATCATGTAGACCGAAAGTGAAGCTCTACGGAAAAGCTGGACAATAACGGAGCAGATTCAAATCGGTTGGGATAGTTTCCTGCTCCCACAGTTTCACTAATATAACGTGTAAACCCTCCACGAGAGCTGGTCCCCAGAAGTGGAAGAGAGCAGGAAAACATTTATATGACTCTACAGCAGTATAAATTCAGTAATCCAATCTCACGTTTGACTTATGCGAGAGAGTGAGAGAGAAAGGGGGACACAGATGCAAAGGGATAGCCAAGGGAGCAGAGTGATCACTGGTCTGCAGCGGATCCGAAAGTTATAAGCAACGAAACAGCCTTTCAAAGTGCTCAGTCAAACGGTCCAAGTGTTTCGATACATTGTGGATAGGTTGGCCACTCTCGTCTCACACAGTCTCTAACATATTCAGATGGTTACTAAGGATAACGTCCATTTGCAACTACGATGCACAATGAGACTAGACGGCTTTATTGTCTCTCTCGTCAGACCGGCAGACATTTTGTCTTGGGGTTTTTGCGAGTCTTGTTGTCTTCGATTCTAGCCCGAATGTGCTGGTGAGCAACCGTAAGTTCTAGAGCCTGTGCGGAAACTGTGTCCAGATTGGTAACCAGATGAACGAATACCTGCAGCTAACGCCAATCAACACAAAAAATGCTCGCTGATAAAAAGGGTGATACGATGAGGTGAAACGGCACCGCGTCAGGGATATCCCCATGTCGATGGGGACAACTCCCACACGCAACTAAAAAAGATGATACCTGTGGTAAAAGCACGGAGTAAATGAGTATAGCCTAAACAGACAGCAGCGACAGTTTTGTTAACAAGATATACGCAAGCCAATGGTTTGACTTGGAAGCCTTCGAACAACCATCAGGCCAGTCGCGGAATGGGAGTTGAGCGAAGGATGGTCCAAACTAAGCAGCATATTCCCATTGCGAGATACCAGTACAAAGAGACCGAGTTAACATGTTCCAAATGGGAAGTGAACAAAATGTCCGGGATGCTACAGTTCATAAAAGCTTGAGTGACCTTAAACTCACATAGAGCGAACTCAAGGAATAGGGGGTAAACAAGAACATGTGGGAAGTGACAGAGCTGGATAAGCACGATTGGAACCCTCATTACTGAGAATTGAAGATTTCGAATGCAACGAAACGCTATGTCGACGATATCTTAGCGTTCTGTTCAACAGAAGTGCAGATCACACAACTGGTAACGCGCTTTACTTCCTCGCATGTCAATTTGGGAGTTTCTTGCGTAGTCCAACAACAGAATTGTCTTACATATTTGGATGTTCTCTTCAGCCGCAGGTAGAACGGACAGGCATAAAGGTCTGTATACCGAAAAACAATGTGCTTTAGCAGATGTCTGCTTCACGATAATGCGGTACAAAAGGACGCTTGTCAAAACCCTAGTTAGTCGCGCTAGACAAATATGTTCCACCGATCGTGTGGCCAATGGACTAGAGCCAATTACCAACACACTAATTATAAATGGCTATCCTGAAATTCATTCAGAAGCACAGCTAAATCCGTGAAATGAGAGGTGCTGTACCTAGCGTGCCTAAGAAAAAGATCTTCCTAGAGCTGCCCTATAAAGATGATATTGCTTCATTGAGGGCAACAAGACTTCTGACTTCTGCTACACAGAACACTATCTGTGTTTCTGAAGTGGCAATCATCGACGGAACGCGTAAGTTGCCGCTGCCTACACTGAAGGAAACAGCCTACCGCAGTCAACTCCCATTGCGTAGATTAATTTGTATGTAACTACGGAGCTAGTTACATGGGCAGGACCGATAGGTATGAGCCAAAATGGGTTCAGTGCGAGATTGTGCAACAAGCAAGCCCAAGTCGAACTACGTGTATACGCAAGCCGTCGGAATCTTCGATCGGCAGACACTTGTTGACCACAGGTAACCGAATTGAAGTCAACAAGGCGTTTAGGATCCTGATTTGCCAAACCAATTCCAGGCTCCTCCAGTTCGCTGAGGTCGGTATCATACATCGGATTGGGCCAGTGCTTGGGTGTGAAAGCAAGTACCGGTCAGCCTAAGGCTGACCTGCTTGTAGGATGAAGACTTCCACTGTTCCTCTCGTTTGTCTGTATGTATGTTTGCACCCTCAAAACGGTGCATATAACTATCGTTATGGGTATTGATGGGACGGTACAAAATGCATGTATCTGCCGAACTTCGTCTTCTTACTGTACCTTTCAAATTACTGAGGGGAACTAACTGTTTTAAAATTCGGAAGCATACCAAACGAATAACGGTAAGCCGAACTAACGGACCCATTGGACAATCAAACCGACAGGGCGAAGGTGAATGAAGAAAAATGCACTGAAATAATTATAAATTAGTGAACCCGATCATTCATTGGTTTCCAGCAGCCTGACTAACAATATGAATTCACGTAGTGAGAGAATGAGGCTGGATCGGTAATCCCTTCTATCGGAAAAGCTTAGAAAAGTGAAAACCACACAGCGTAAAGAATAGGAAAGATAAAGGTAGATTTGTGCACTTGTTCCATCCAATACTAGGTGGCTCTCCTGAATGTCTAGAGAAATATGTCTGCAGTGTTGGCCAATGGTTAAAGGAAGGACTAGCTCAGTGTCATGATTCTCCAGGGTAAAGATGGGAAATGGAGGGGCAGCCAACTTGAAGACCAATGCGACTTGTAAGTAAGAGTTTGCGCAAAGGATGTCAGTTGGAAACCCTGGTCGTCCAACTACCTAGGATTAGCACAGCCTGTATGACAGCGAAAAATCGGCACAAAGTTATGCATAGCTGGTATTCGTGATGACAAGTAGGCACATGTTGACAAGTGGTCAGTTGCGTAGTGGACATTTTGATCTAAGTCAGTGAATGCAGAAACGCAAAGCATATTTTTTGGTGGTCACTAAGCGGCATGGCCGATGTAGTAGTCATCAGGGATTGCCCAGTGAAGCCGAAGCAGAAAGTTGGGTAAGTTCGATGGGGAACCGTGCACGATTGCAAAACACCAACAGATAGCACGGTGGGACGAAAAAGAAGGAATTAGAAAATGTTCGCCATCACAGACGGAAATCGTCAATCACCGGTTACGGAGTAAAAATGTGATGTGAGAACGGTGAAATCGATCGGCATCCGTATTCCATTCGTGTTCTGCAACCAGAAAACTCAGAAACAAGGACAGACGATCTGAAATCTAGGCCAAATCAATCAGACGTGTATGCTGAGCGAAGGTCTGATCCGAAAGTTGGTAAGGCTGGAAACATTCTATAAAAAGGAAACCCACAAATGGTGATGCGGGCGCAAAATTCATGTCGCACAATCGCACGCCAGAAAGCACATGTGTCACACGTGCGGCGGAAGTCTCGATGCCCGTGCGCTGTAATGGGTTGTTGGGTGAACAATGCTGGAAAGCGGACTGGTATTTTGTTAATGAAAAAAGGATGACACACTTTTCAAGGATAAATTTTAACCGTATACAATGGAAGTGTGCCACTTCATCGGAAAGGGAATTACTCGAAAACTAAGATTGTAGAAACGGCATAGGGGGTTTCAGCAAAAGAGGAAAGAGTGATATGGTGACAGATAGAAAAGGTTTGGATGGAGTGCATGCACAGATCAACGCTGTCACAACTGAAAAAATCGGATAAAAGCAGTTGCTCTTACCATTTTTGATTTTTTGGAATAAAAATTATAACAGAATTGCGATACGCAATTGTAATTAGCTTGTGGTTTAATTTTTTTGGTACACCTCGGTGAGTTCGACCTTTCGGACTGCGTTTTGTGGCCAGTAGAGATGACTATAAGCCGGCCGATGACCAGGCGAAGCAGGCATCCAGGTTCTAACTACAGGTCGGGGGTTCGAGTCTGCGTATATTAGAGTGAGCTCAGAGTAGTCCCAGACCGAACGCAGTTTCCGATGGTCGCGCGGAAGCGAGTCATCGTTACAAAGTATGCCACAGTGGTAACGCTCCGCTCTAAATGTCCTCCACGCGAACTCGACAAGATTAGTTACCATACAACAACACGGAACGAACAGAGGCAGTGTACTTGCGGTCCTTTATCGAGATAGAGAAGTCATGACAACGTCACAAGTGCTTCAGACTGATAAAAGTTGATCGGGATTTAACGATGGGAAGAGAAACTTCCTTGCTGATAGTGTCGCCAGCAGAAACACAGCTCCCAAGGTAGACAAAGCGAACTACTTGTTCAAGTTGTGCACACCCAAGGGTGAGCAAGACTTCGGGGGGGGGGGGCGAAGCTCATGCTATACTTGGATGCTTAAACTATCAAACGATTCAGAATGATTTGCATACTCTGGAGACCCAGAAGCAATCTCAATTGATTTGGTAGGTGTAAGCAAAGCACTAAGTGGCGCGGCCGAGGCCGCACTGCTAGACTAGCTCCCGAGTAACAGTCGACTGTCCGCAGTTCGGCTTCGGCGTACATATAGAATCAACAGGCGTCACGAGGAGAGTACTGAATACTGAGAATAGAGAGCGAAAAGGTAAATATCTGTGTTGCTCTGTCGTAGGTGGATCGGGCACATGCGCGGAATCACGCCACTGATTACTGCGCGGTGGCAGCATATTACAGCTGCACTATATCTTATCCGGGTGCGATACCTGTAGTTCGCAAAGTGGGCGTCAAGGAAGCGCTTAAATTCCGACACCAATTTCGCCTCCACTAGCGTCTCCGGCAATGTGTTCCATTATTTCACCACCCGACGCTCGAGGCATAGAGGGTGAGTGATGTGCCTTAAATCCGGTACCACTAGTTTGTACCGGTGTCCGTGTGTGTTGCTTGGTGCGCGAAGGTGCAGCAGTGCCTTCAACATAGGGAAGTGGCCCAGGTGCAGTATCCGGTGTGTTATAATGAGATTAACTCGAAACCGACGATATGACAGGGTATAAAGCCCTAGTCTCTAACATCGGTCCTCGTACGACATATCCTGCAAACTGGGGATGAGCCAGGTAGCTACATGCTGGACCCGTTCCAGTCTCTGTACCTAACCTATTGGGATCAAGAAACAGGCGGGTAAGCCGTCCTCAAGCACCGGCCTTATTATGGAAGAGAACAGACGGGTGGCAATCTCTTCAGACCAAGTGCAGAAGCTGCATCTAAGGGTCTAAAATAGGCGTAGTCCGTTTACGTACAACAACGTGTCAACAGACTTCAGACCACAGCGTGAGAGCAGGCCTAGATTCTTTACGGAACGAGTGAGATGCAGCGAGTGGCCGGGCAGGGTGTACGCACGCCCATTACTACCCCTCCCCAGGCTCATAAACGAGGACCTGGCCGTGCTGACCGGTAGGTCAACTTCTGCAGACCATCGGGATAGGCGGTCGAGGTCCTACCGAAGGACCTCACAGTCGCCGGGAGAAACAATAATCCTCCAAATCTTCAGATCATCCGTAAATAATGCGTTGATGTGGATCAGGAATAAAATGGGCGCCATTACTGTGCCTTGGGGTACACTGTTAGGGGAGGAGTACCAGTCGGTTAGGTGGCCATCCACCATTAACGCATCCGATGTTTGAAGTTCGTGTCTGCTTAGGATCAGATGTTCCATTGTAGCACTGTTTATGTTTCTACTCATGCCTCTGGGCAGTGCTCTGCTACCCGTTTTAACAGACCTCGTTGTATGCTCCAGGTATCTTGCACCATAGGTACAAGTAAACTGATACAAAACGTATGATTGGGACAAGATCGGGAGTCTGCCTTTGAGACGCGGGGTAACAAAGGGAGCGGTCTGAGTAAGTACATGTAGATAGGCGGCTGGGCAGGTTTTGGACAGTGTGACTGAGAGTCTCCTTTACAGTAAGTTTAAGGCAATACCTCCGTTGAATGGCACAGATAGAAACACATCCTTTTTGGTACGGTCAAGGTGGCATGCTTTCTGATAAACTGAAGGGGAACTACGTTCTCTTACAAGAGAAATTGTACACACAGAAGGAAATTTGCGATGGCGGTATCCTGCCTTTAAGCTGCTGGCGGACAATTGGTGTTGAGGTGAAGCTTACACGTAAGTCGTCCGCAAAGTACGTTTCACAACTGAAACCTCTCAAAGACCCACTTGGTTTAAAGAATTTAAACAGTATGTTGTTCAGCACGAAGCATGCGGTTGCGAAAGCGTCCGTGCGGTTTTCGATGAGTGCATTTTACGCTGCGAGCATCCTAAGCATTTTTGGAAACTTCTCAGACGCAATGGGATTAATCTGACTAATACTGCGTTGGAATGTCACACACTGAATGAACAAGAGACGATTGTTTCTCGGATTAACAGGGCCGAGCTTAACCAATGCGTTTCTTCTGTCACACTTGAGAATCTGTGTTGTGGAGTACGATGCATCGGAATCCTACGTTCAGCAAATCGTAGCACGGCAGGTGGAATTACGAATGGCCTCACTGCAGAAGCAGCTCAATGCGAGCAAGTCACCGAACTTGTTTCCATCTGATCCTGAAAGATACGTTCACAATTTCACCCCACTGCAATCAGACAAGGTTTTACTCGAGGCTCTTTCGCTTGGTTCGAAATTCTCTTGTCCACGGAATCACGTTAAACAGTTAGATTTAGAGGTTCAATTTGAAAATCTCTATTCCCAAGTAGCTACACTTTCACCGTCGTCAGATTTGGCAGCTGAACAGTATAAGTCGACACTTGTCACTACCTGTTACGAACATCTATTATAAATCATATGTCAAGCATCTTTTGAAGAAAGAACATCTAGACGCCCTCAAAGAACTCAAGCGAAACGAGAACGTACTGTTGTCTAGACCGGATAAAGGAGCCGGGGTCGTTCTGATGAATAAGTCAGACTATATCAGAAAGATGCATGCCATCCTTACTGATGGATCGAAATTTCGAAGTGGCTAACGAGAATGACAAGACGCAGGCAATTGAGGTCCATAACAAAACTTTGCGTTACTTAAAACAAGAGAATATCATCGACTCTGATGTATTCGAATACACCAGGCCGAGTGGAACGGTGATTCCAAGACTTTACGGCCTGCCCAAGGTGCATAAGGAAGGGCTACCACTAAGACCAATACTAGATATGTGCAACTCGCCGTACCATTCGACCACCAAGTGGCTGGTCAAACGCTGGAACCAGTCCGAAAAGCCATAGCCAGGTACAGTCTCAAGGACACTTTTGAGTTTGTCGACTCAGTGAGACATCTTGAACTAACCGGGTGGAAAATGTTTTCATTAGACGTGGTATCCCTTTTCACCAATGTTCCACTGGAAGAGACTGTAGACTATCTATGTCAGTTCATCCAGTTGCACAACATCAACGTCGGTATCCCGCCAGATCGATTAAAACAACTATTGCTGACATGCACGAGAAACATCCAGTTTCAGTTTAATGGATCACTGTACCGACAAATAGATGGGGTGGCCATGGGTTCACCGTTAGGCCCGTTACTCGCGGACGTGTTCATGAGCAAATTGGAGAGCAACCAGTTGAAGGAGTCCATCAACAGTTTGGTTTATTATGGTCGATATGTAGATGACATCTTTTGTATTGCGGACGATGGGGTGTGTATTGAAGATCTGCTGGCCCACTTCAACTCCGCGCATAACAACATAACGTTTACTCTCGAACTAGAAAGTGACGACTCCTTGGCCTTTCTAGACGTCCAGATTAATAGGGCAGCAGACGGGACAATACGGAGGAGAGTACACAGAAAGGGAACTTGGAATGGGCAATACACCCACTTTCATAGTTTCGTTCCAATCAGCCAGAAGCGTAATCTAGTCCGTTTTCTCACTGAGAGAGTGAGACGAATATGCACAGAAGATACGCTTTCTGAGGAGCTAATTTTCATCCGAAGGTGTTTCGAACGTAATGGGTACCCAGAAAAATTCATCCAGAAGCACATGGAGCCGCAAGTACCGAAGATGAAACCTGCTTCCGCAGAGAAGCGCCTAATATACTTATCGCTACCGTTTAAGGGTGACGCGATAGCGCAGCGAACCACCCGAAGGCTTACCCTAGCCACTGCCAAAACGTACTTTGCGGCCGACTTACGTGTAAGCTTCACCTCAACACCAATTGTCCGCCAGCAGCTCAAAGACAGGATACCGCGGTCGCAATTTTCCTTCTGTGTGTACAATTTCTCTTGCTCGTGTCGAGCAAGGTATATTGGAAAAACGACCAGGCGACTGTCCGTAAGAGCTCGAGAGCATTGTCCCGCTTGGCTATCCAGTGGTGTGAGGAAGAATGTGACGAGCGCAGTATTGTCACACTTAGTGGATACCAACCACAAAATCAACTCAAAAGATTCATTCCAACCGATCTACTGTGTGCCAGGACGCCACACGAGAGCTGTCAGATGCCGTCTGCTGTCGACAGCAGAGGCAATCGCAATTCGGCTCCATAACCCGGAGTTGTGTGCACATAAGCTTGTGCAGACGCTCTGTCTACCCAGGCCCCAGACGAACACAACTAAGCAGATCTATCATGCCATTCCCCACGACTGCATACGGATCGGGCTAGTCACATAGCCTTATTGATGAGAGATTTATTGATTTATTGATTGACGCCTGTAATTCACGTGTTCATTTTGGACCTACATAGTTGTGGTTGTACCAGCCTGATGAGGATCCACTGAAAACAAGCTTGTTCGCTACGTCCTACTTCTAAGTATTGGGAATGTATAAGTATTCACCGACACGCAAACATCAGAGTAGAAGAAAAGTTGCAGACGATGTCTTCGGTGTTACCACCTAAACTGGAGCGCTCAGTCTGTGTCATCGCCGGGGAGATCAATACAATTGGTAACTCATTGATCCAGGCACTTGATTTAACTAAAATAGTGGCCTTTCTGATCAGACTCAAAGCGTAACAAATCACAAATCAGGCCCTTCCGTTTTCCGCGCAAAAACGCGCCCCGGTCGGTCACTCAGATCACAAAAGTGTGCCCCGTCGTTTAAGATAAGACTTACCTCGGTCCACTGGCTAACAAGCCCATCAAAACTGTGAGGCGAGGAGATTGTTCAGCATCCAATATTGTGAAATTTCTCGAAATGCTGAGTTCTACTGATGTTACAGTTTTTAACAACGAAGACCTGTCTATTCAGTGTGATCATTTCACGGACCATCCTAACTTTTGTTTGGACCTGTGCTGCCTGGTAGAAGCCACCTACTTATGATCTGATAGATTCTTCTCACCATCACTCAAACAACTTAGAAGGGAAAAAGTACGAGCCTAAGAATGCAAATGATAGCCCGTGTCAAACAATTCTTTCTAGCAATAAATACAGATTGTACGACTGAATAAATAATACATAAAAGCTGCTTTATGCAATCACAATTGCCGAGACTTATGGAGACCTTGTAAACGGCTATGAGGTAAAAGATACAAAAAAGCAGACTGTAAGAACCCGAGGTGTAAGCGGAATTATTTATTGCCTCAAACATAGTTTATACAAGTTTCATCCATTTCGACAAATGAGACATCCACTTATCTTCTCGATCTCTGGTGGAGATTGTCTGGCGTGGGCTCCTTTCTGTTTATACTGAATACTGAATACTGGTTCGAAGCAGCGAGTAGAACTTTCTCTGTGTAGCTGCATCATTCGTCGCTCTTGGACATTTACGCCTTATTTATCGTTCCGCTCTCTATATTTTGCCTCTGCAAAGTGTTTGTCTAGGAGCTTCTTAAATTCGGACACTGAGTACTACCTGCTGCAGTAGGTCGTTCCAGATATTCACCACTCTGCGTTCGAAAAAGATTTGATGGGCGACCCGCTTCAACTTCGGTACGATAAGTTGGTACCGGTGTCCTCGCGTGCAGCTTGGTGTGCGCAGAGGAAGCAGTTGTCTCAACATGGGGTAATCACTCAGATGTAATATCCGGTGGGTCATGATGAGGTCAACCCTCAGCCGACGATATGCTAGGGTGTATAGCGCTAGTTTCTTACATCGGTCTTCATACGGCATACCTCGTAAGTTGGGAATCAGCCTGGTGGCTACATGCTGCACCCACTCAAGCTTTTCTACCTCGCCCAGCGTGATGGGACAATACGCGGGAGAGCCGTATTCTAGCATTGGTCGTATTATCGACACGAAGAGGCGAGTAGCAATCCCTTCGGACCAAGTGCTGAAGCTGCGCCTGAGCGACCAAAGCATCCGAAGGCTGTTTTGGTACAGCCTATTCGTGTTGTCAATAGACTTCAGGTCGCAGCGTGAGAGCACACCGAGGTCGCGCACGAAAGACGCGGGATGCAGCGGTTGACCAGCCACTGTGTACGTTCGGCTGTGCTCACACTTACCCAAGCTCATAAATTGCGACTTAGCAGAGTTGATCGGAAGATTAACCTCTGCAGACCATGTCGAGAGGTTGTCGAGATCCTGCTGAAGTAAATCACAATCATTGAGTGTGCGGATTACTCTCCACACCTTCAAGTCATCTGCAAACAACGCACAAAGTGATTGGAGTAGCTTAGGCACATCGTTTACATGGATCAGAATATCGGCCCCAGTACAGTGCCTTGGGGCACGCCGCTGCTCGATGGATACCAGTTAGTTAGATGGTTGTTCACCTGGACTCTCCACTTTCGATCGACAAGGAAATTTCTGATCCATTTGTGCAGCGAACCACCAACACCATACATCTTCAGCCTGCCAAAGAGCACTTCATGGTTAACCTTGTCAAAAGCCTTACTGAAGTCAATGTAAATGACATCGACCGAATGGCCTTGGATCATCGCTTGTAACCATTCGTGCCTCCTCAACAGCAGGTTCGTGATGCACGAGCAACCTTTCATGAAACCATGCTGTGCAGAGGTCAACAGGTTTTTCGACTCAAGAAGCTGCAGGAGGTTCTTCTTCACAATCTTCTCGAGCGTCTTTGCCAAAACAGCAGTCAGGCAGATCGGCCGGTAGTTCCTTTACTTGCGTTACCACCTTTCGGTATGGGCTTTACGACTGAGCATTTCCAGTCGTCTGGTAACAGTCCAGTGGATAGTGACCTGTTAAACAGTTCAGTTACAGAAGGCGCGATGATGACCGATAGGGACTTGAGGATCAGTGGGCGTATACCATCTGGTCCAGCAGGCTTCGTCCCGTCAAGATTTGCTAGAAGCTTGCGTACATCCTCAATATTGCAGTCCAGGCTGTTAAGTTCGGCTGGAGCGGTACTCGTCGAACTTGTCACAGACACCTGGTCACTTCCAAATACGGAGGCGAAGTGCGTCGCCAATGCGGACGCACGATCTGTACTAGAGGTTAGGGGCTGTCCATCGGAGCCTTCTAACACTGGGACATGGGCTACAGGCCTCAGGCGCCGCTTCACGTATGCGAAGATTCTCTTGGGGGCAGTGTGGTGAGCATTGTTTGTGCGTCCATTATTCGCGAGCATACAACTGCGGTTCTAAAGTCTTTCCTTTGGGGGGGGGGTCAATACGGCTTGTTGCCGTTTCTCATCCTGGTCTTGCCACGCTGCTGCAGTAGTGTCTGACTATAGTCCACCACACTCTCCCACCTCCAACGCACTGGGCCCAGCAGCTTTCGGTCGGAGTCATTCTGACCATCGGGGATGTTCACTGTGCAAGAAGTTCCTGTTCCAAATCGTGCCACTTATTAAACTCACTGGCACGCACTTGCCGTGAATCGCCTTGCCGAGCGACTGTATACACTAGGCCTCGTCGGTTGATCATCTCGTACAGCCCCTCCACTTCTGTAGGCGTTTCCTCTCCCCAGGATCACAAGTGGGAGCGCGTTGATGGTCCCTGAACTTCACCTTCGAACCAATCTGAAACTCGACCCTCTTCTCACCATTGTTGGTCTAAGACTTCATCCTCGGCGCCTGAGTTGCTTTCAGATTACGGTTGACTGCATTCATGTTATCACGTGCTTCTATGGGAGATATACAGCACGTTGGCCACATTCTAACCTCTAGAGCTACAGGTAGGCGAGGTTCTCAACCGTACATCAATTGGGATGGTGATTTCGTTGTGGAGGCAAGTTTGGATGCCCGATGGGTCAGCAACAGCAGTGGCAAAGCTTCCTTCCAGTCGCAACGCTTTGCCGCCAACCAGTCCTTTATCGTTCTGTTGTTACTCCTAGTCAAAGCGTTTGTCTGCGGGTGGTAAGGAGTTGTCCGCATTTTCCTGACACCAAGTTTCTCCAAGCAGTGCCAGGATTCCACACTCTCGAAGAAGGGACACTGGTTTGTTAAGATGGCCTTTGACATTCCGTGATCCGCTAACAAATGTTTATGAAGGCATGGGTAATGGCGTTCACTTGTTGATCCAGGATCCCGTTGCTTCAATTTAATGCGTAAAGTGCTCCGTCATCAACAAGATGTATTGGCTGCACGCTTGGTCAATAGAAACAGTCCCATCACGTGGATCGACCAATACCGGAATCGACAGCACTGGTTTTTGTGCTCCTCGGCAGTCAGATTTCAAGAGCTGACATTGCTTACATGAAAGAACGTAGGTCTCGACGTCCTTCTTCATGCCAGATCAGTAGGAGCGTTGTCTCAGTAGATCCTGGGTCCGGGCGCAACCGGTGTGCGCCATCTCGTGACAAAAATCACCAGCTTCCGTCTTAGTTTCGTCGGAATAACAGACACCGAAGTGTTGCTATCTCCAGTATTCCACATCAGGATTCCTGCTTCATCAACTTGTAACCTCCCAAGATTTTTCAAAAACGGTCCGACCTACTTGTGCTGGCTCTTGTTTAGGACTGTTTAACCGGTTATTCGCGCAGTGGTCACTTAACACAAGCGTTCGTCACTACCTTGCTCGGCTGCCAACTTTTCCGGTTGCTGCGCCAACGGTATACCATTAATACCGAAAGCCACACTCGGCAGGTCATCTTCGTCCATCATGCGTGACAAAAAATCCGCAGTTTGGTTCTCCTTCCCCGGTACGTGTTTTATCGTTAAATCGTATTCTGCAGGCACAAAGACCATCCCGCTATCTTCTCCTGAGGTCTTTGGCAGACTTAATCCGTTCCAGAGGCTTGGGGTCCGTTCCGACGTGAAAACGCTGACCTAGCAGATATGACCTTCATTTGTGCAACACCCAGACGATTGCGAGACATTCCTTTTCTATGGTTGAGCATTTGTGTTTTGTCGATGTCAAAATTCTACTGGTGTAATCAATCGTCCCATGGCTTTGTTTCAAAACTGCGCCGAATCAGACGTCGCTGACATCCGTGGCCACGGTGAACATCTCTCCAGCAATGGGCAATTGCAGGGTCAGCTCCTGCCTTCCGATGTCCTGTAGAATGCGATCAAAGACTTGTTGGGCTTTTGAAGTACAAGTGAATTTCTAATCCTTTTTCATCAGCTTGTACAACGGTAAGGCTAGATTGTTGAATGCCTTGATAAATTTGCTATAGTATCCAGCCCGGTCCAGGAACGCTCTGAGAGTGCGCCTTGAGGTAGGAACTGAGATGCCTTGAGGTGGGAACTGAGATGCCTTGTATTGTCAATATTATCTCAGGTAGTGCCTTCAGTTCACCTTGTCCCTCTTTATAGCCCAATAAGGTGACACAAGTCTTTCCAATCTGGGACTTCGGTCCATTTATACGGAGTCCCGACTGCCGAATCCGTTCTAGGACTACTCCGATATGACCGCTGTGCTCCGCCGCTGATTGGCTATACACCAGGATATCATCCTCGTACACCGCCACCTTTTCCAAGCCACCCAGTAACGTCGGAAGGTAAACGCGGCTCCCGATAATTCAAAGGCATTCTTTTCAGTTGGTATTGTTTCACCGAGGGTAAACGCCGTTTTTTCTCGGTCTTCTCGTTTGACCACCAGTTGCCAGTATCCAGATCTCAGATCCATAACCGTGAATATCCTCGACTGTTGCAGTCTATCAAAATGTCAGCAACTGATGGCACTGGAATGAAACGGCTCGAGAAAATTTCATTCAGCCTTCAGAAGTCCATAAAGAAACGATACTTCCCATTAGCCTTCCTCCCCAAGACTACTGGAGAACTGTATAGGCTGTGCGCCTCTTTAATTTCATTTGCGTCTAACTTCTGCTGTACTTGCCTCTTCAACTTCGCCTCCAAATGGATCGGTATCCCTCGAAGTCCCTGGGGCCGATACGTCTGGCGAGTTAGCGGGATAGTGTGTTCGATCCAGCCGCAAAATCCATACGGGCTGCCCTCATCTGTAAACAAGGGATGATACTTAGTGATTAGTAACTACAATACCGGGCTCAAATGTAACGCGGCAACAACCGATTGCGAGGGTATCGTTTCTCCACGGCCAATGTGTGGCAACGACCGGTCAACAATTTCCCTCGTTTTAGATCGACGAAATCTGCCCGAATATTGTTCGTTACGTATCTGGTGACACGAAGAAGATATGCGTTAGTTTCCATCCCCCGATTCCCACAATGTGTTCGGTCAAACCACAGATGCCCACTGAGTAACCGCCAACAGCTCTCACGAGTATGGAGCACGATTGAAGCTTTTCGCCGCACCGATGGCTGATCAGCGACACTGCGGCAGCCGTATCGATCAGACATAGATCCATCATTCCGTCTACTTCCACCATCGCTTCGAACACCCCCCTACTAAGCGCCCCGAGTACACATTCCCTGATCCGAGAGGGAAACAAAGGTGGAATGCGTTTATTTGGTACACGAGAAACAGCACGTTTCACAGAACAATGTCTTTTCCAGTGTCCTGGTTTCCCGCAAAGGAAGCAAAATCCCCTTGTTCACTTCTCCGAGCACTGAACGCGAATCCCATTGACATCTTCCGCGAGCTGTTCCATTATCCAGTCCAATTTATCCATTCGCTCAACGCCCTCATGGTATTCCTCCTTCAGCGCAGTGAGTGGTGCGTCTCCCAGCTCTCGGGTAACCTGCGCCAACTCATCCAGTCGCATTCATCGAGTAGCGTTCGCAATCCAGACGCGTCCCGCGGTTGGATGTGGGAGACCAGTCATCACCAGTAATTGCTATTTTTGCGGTTCGTCCACTCCCGGCAAGACCACGTGCAACAAGGTCCTGATGTGGACTGCAAACACAACATGATCCACCCCCAACACCAAGTCGTGCAGTCTTGAACCGCCGCATGGCCTCTTGGCAGCCGACCGGGATGTCCAATCCGGAGACCGACGAATCCTTCGTGGTTGTTCAGTTCACAGTGACGTAGCCTCTTCGCAGTGTCTCAAGAACTGCGTTCGCCCAGCCCTTGAGCAAACTCCGCAGGGCCACCAGCTTCACCCGTCTCTGTTACGTTCTCAAACTCATCCAAGTAGGTCATCACCACCTCTGCTTCAAACGGCTCTATCCAGGGATCTTCATAACGCACCTTAGTTGATCACAGCACCAAATTAAAAAAAACCGAGGTGCAAGCGGAATTGCTTATTGCGTCAAACATAGTTTATACTAAGTGCATCCGTCTTGACAAACCAGACATCCACTCATCTTCTCAAGCCCTGCTGGAGGTTGCTTGGCGCCTGTTTCTTTCTGTGTTGTGTGGTGTGCATCGCTTGTGCGTTCATTCCTCGAGAGCATACAAATGCGGTTCTAAAGTCTTCCTCTCCTTTGAGGGAATCATGAGTGGTTGCCGTTTCGCATCTCGCCTTTCCACACTAATGATAACTGCTGCAGTAGTGTCCGCCTCTAGTACACCACAAGATGAAATCTGTGGATGTAGAGAAATTCAATTATGAGTTCGGTTCGTTTTCACATGAATCATTATCCGCCCCTTTATTCCCTCCGTCTTTGTTCTCTGGCTTCGGTTCAAAAATTACATGCCAACACATTGAATTCAACAGTGAAGTCATAAATCTGAACACAAGCTGGTGGATCAGATGCTCTTTCACCAGTTGTTTTGAAAGAGTGTGTCAATACCCTTGACAGGTCTTTTTAATCGGTGTCTATACGGTGGAATTGTCCCTGATATCTAGAGCCATCTCAAGATAGCACCCGTGCCAAAAAAGGGATGCAGGAGATTCCGCAGATTACCTGTACATCCGTCATGCTGAAAGTCTTCGAGACACAACTTGTGAAATGGATCTCAACAAAAACACCGGTCATGGACTTATCTGTTTAAGTACAGACCCCGACGTTCCACGTTGGATGACGTAGGATGCATGTTTCACTCAATAGCATATTCATTCGATGGGAAATGCAAGAATGTGCGGTTCCTCTTCCTTGATTAGACCAACGCTTTTGGAAGTCTTGACATACCTTGCTTAAGCGGTTGTCTGCGAATGGTGTTCAACCAGCAGTGTGCAAGATGATGAGCAACTACTTCCTGAACCGATCTCATTATATCCAGCTAAACGATAAAAAACTCCGCACTCTTAATGATGACTGGGGCGTTTTACAAAGAGCAATCCTGTCTCCTCTTCCATTCGCTATACACTGAAATGCCTCTAATTCCCCTTCCCCCCCCCCCCAATTTTACTAGATGCAAGTACGCTGTGGACGTAGTCTTAGGCAGCATTGCTGCAACTAATGAATCAACGACTTTCTAAATCAGACTGGATAAATTTCAACAGTGGCTGCCGTCCCGATCCCTTGTTCTTAACGCTTCTAAATTGAGTGATGCAACTTCCTCTTTTCTTTGCAATGACAAACGAATGACTGCAGCAAACATTTCTTGCTCCATAGTTGTAAGCGATTACAATATACCCAGTCATTCACTGTTGACTACCCTGGTATATATTTTTCTCACAATCGATCATGGTTAACACACGTTAACGAAACGTTCCGCAAGGTGCGAAAATCATAAGTCTAAGCCCTCAGACTCAAAATGCTTTCAGTACCCAGTTCTTTAATTTATAAACTCGTGGCCATCTGCATTCTTCCCCAATGGTTATATTGTCTAATTATCTTGTTCTGGTTTTCTACTAAAATCTTCACATTGATTGCGCCTTCCATGAAATTCGTTTCCAAGTGTTGCGGATTGCCCGGAGTCTCTGGTTAACTTCACTGTCACTAAGCACTTAAGTGCATGCGACAAGTTTTCAGCAAATATTTTAAATGACCCTTCTTACCCCATTCACACCGATTTATCTAGAGCGCTCTCCTGCTCGTCTACCCGCTCTAAATGTGGGGTTTTATTTTCTCACACAACACCTTATCACAACTCCATCTAACCATGGTGTTACACCGAGACGGAATCAGAAAAATACGAGTTTACACTGGACAATTGGTGAATGTATTGGATACTTTCTTGCCAGCATATCCTACGACAACTCAACGGATAACATCCGAGTACACGTTTCTGGGGGACCCGGCTCTAACATACTTGATCGCGAAGGGATTAAACGTCTTCCAGGCATCATGTCAAACGTCAACATAGCGAAAGCTGCTCCGCAACTCTCCGGAATTTTGCAACAAATATGCAAGCTTGTTTGACCAAACTAAGCTAGGGTTGTTGTAGAATTACATGGCACATTTGACATTAAAATCACAGCATATCGCGTAGTTATCGCGTTTTCTTGTGGACTCCAAGAAGTTTAGCAGGATCACGCGTGAAAGCTTACTTGAGTGGTGTGTAAGCATATTTTCTTCTTTTTGGGCTTTTATTTCAATTTCATGCTAATGTTATGCCTTACTACACCCGTGGTTCTAGTTTCAAATGCCAAAAGGGTTCCCAGTCAAGTTCATAAAAGCCTATTTTGACTTTACTTGAAAACGAATCGGATGGCAGCAGATTCGTCATGATGACTATGTCATACCTGAAAGAGGACAAAAGAGACAGTAGGCGTCAAAAAACATCCAGTGCTCACAGTCTCGGTGTGAATGTAGCTTAGGACGTATCCATAGCACAAGGGTGGAGGTAAAGGACCAGTGTTAAGAGGCAAAAAACTGAAAATCTGTTGTGGCTGGGGAATAAGAGTAAGAAGAGAGGGCAATGAAGATAGTTTTATGCGTTAATGGTAACCCCAAGTAGTTAATCCGAGGCAAACCATGATAACGATATGGAGCACAGATGTACAGAAATTAGCAGCTGATTTTAAGGCTAGCGGAGAGTCCCCTAAAGTGAATTGAAAGGGTTGAAACGATTGCCAGTATAGGGATTTGTCACATATGGGAGTACCCGGTGCATAGGGAAGATTAATTCGCATCTGCACATTAAGTATAGTAAAACAATTCGTTGTTTTACATCTTACCGTATTTAGCTGCACTGATGTTTCAAAGATGGACAGATGCAACTGAAAGCAGACTAACATGGAACGTAACTCACCAGTCCGTGAGAGTGGGGTTTGATATCTCGGCCAGCTGGGCAAGAACTACCCGACGGAGACCGGGAACAAGTGGATGCCAGTGCGTTGGAGGCTGCAGCCGCTGCTATGGCATTCCAAGAGGTAGTCGTAGAGCTGGAATTGACGGAATGCAGACTAAGTTGGGAAGTATGTCCCGATAGGTTGGGGTGACTGGACTCGAAACGGGAAGAGCCTTTTCGAAGCCGCAACATAGATCGAGCCTCGGATAACTTCCATTCGGATGATCGCATCCTAGAAGATACCTGTTCAACAGCTTCGTCAATCGCTTGCTCTGTCTCATTGGGCAGGTTGTTTGGATCGAAAACGTGTTCCCCGATAGTCGCAACGCACTCGTCGATAGCAGTGACATCGCTGAAGAGGGCAGTATGCGAGTCCTAAAAGTGAGGAAAGGAAAATAATGAATCACTTTGCAATAGGCATAACTGAAAGGAAGTTCTGGAGTAAAACCGGTGCAGTAACGAGCAGTGAGAAGGCCGATGAAAGCAAAAGATGCAGGTAAATAAACAAGTAGATTTCTCGACTGAATGACACGTTTACCCATCGGGACCTATCATTTCTATGTGCACGTATCTGTAAGCATGAGTAGGGAAATTGGGGATGCAATTAATTGTGAGTTAATCGCAGTAGCTTTCATATTTGATATTTCTCGAGCTCAGAGAAGCACTGGACGCCATTTCGACCTGTTGGGTCTCGTCAGTAATGCGTAGTCATTGGCTCAATCAGGATACAAACCCACGACCACCAGCGGTTTGAATCGCTAGTCAAAAGCTTATGCCACTGAGCCATGGTGAACAACAGCGGGTCATCATGATATACAAGCGAACTGTGATATAGCGCATGTTACATCCACTGCGATGCAGGTTACAAATGTCCCGGAGAACGGGGTTCGTCCCAAAAGACACGACCTCTGCAGACAGTAGCCATGTACGACGTAGTATGTAGAAACTGTTGGGGTGTATATTTTGGTGTGATCATGAGTAGGGGATATTCGACGTAGTTAACCAAGAGTTCATCGCAGCAACTTCTGAAACAAAATCTTAGACACAAATTTTCTGCGGTCGTAAAAGATTTTTTCCGTGATCAAAATTCCGCCGTGCCAACATAAAATTACATGCTCTCTCCGCAGTTTTCAAGTGACGGATGTCTTTACCAAAGATCGCAATGCTACTGTTGCCACTTCAAGCTTTCTGTGTTGTTTCGTCGGTTAGAAGATCCACAAACTTACAAACACCAGCTGAGTCTCCAAACTCATATTGTATAGCGTGCAGCATGGCTGGGTAATGATGGAAATACTTGCTGTGATGTGCGACAGCTTCCAGCAAGGAGTTCCAGCGGGTGATGACCAGTGCAGGCGGGTTGGTCGGTGATTCGCACCTTCTTGAGTCAGATACTCAGTGTAGACACTTCTTTTTCTTCCAAAAGACGAAAAGCAATTTTCGTTTTGCAACGAAACCGCCAAGTTCCGGGGAAATTTTGCGAAGAGTCTCTTCAATCAAATCGAAGCAATGGACAGCACATCTAATGAGAACTGCATCCTCACAAACGCTTAATGACACCTCGGTAGCATGCTGTCATATATCTTGCGCCATCGGAGAAAGCCGTCCCACGACTGAAGTCGATACCCATCACTGTCAAGCTGCGCAGAGTGGCTCCTCCAACTGTGGTAATAATTGACTTTCTCCAAGTTGACCGCATCGACGAATTTTGCTTGCAGATTGTCCTTACTGAACTTCAACGGTGAGAATAAAACGATGTACGATGCCATCTTCCAGTGATCATCTGTTGTTTCCTCTGTTATGACGCAGGCAAAGGTATCACGGAACGTCTCTAGCGCGTTAGATCCGGCATTTCTTCCACCATTTAGTACGTGTATGTGAATAAATTCTCGCAATCTGGGGTTGTCGAGCTTCCCATAGGAATACTCGCAGATACCATAGAAAGTAGAAAGTTAGATGTCAATGTGACACAATCTTCTTGGGCAGCATTCGCAACAGCGATGGAACTAACGATGCTTGCATGTCGAGCTTTCTTCGGAGCTGTTTACCTCTTGACAACCTATTAAACAGTCTGCTCCTCGTTGTGAGTCTTTTGCTGAAGATGCTTCTGGCTGCGAATATGGTCAAACACGGTTGATGTTCGAGTTGGATTTCAAGTCAATTCACACGAAGTACAAAACGGTAATTTTTAATCCAGGGCATTTTGACTTCATAAATGCTATTCCTTTCTCTGACATGACATCTGAAAAAATTAAGACCTGTTGAGTATGTTTTGTACAGCAAAAGCGAATTCAAGTAACCTACTTCCTGAATTGTTCATTTTTTCTGTCATTTCGTAAAGTAATTCATTTTCCGCGTAATTGAGATACTCACGATTTTTCGACCTTTTTGCAGAATCGCGGAAAGCTGGTGTCTATACATATAGTCCTCCGTAAGCCCAGGAAGCAGTAAACAAAGCACGACAACAGTAGCACGTCTAGAGCAGACTCCGCACCACACTCGCAAATACGATGACCAATACAAATATGACTGCTTCTGCGCGACACAACGCAGCAGGCGTGGTAATGGAAAAAAGACGCCGACAGCAAGACGAGGGGAGTAAAGTGAAAGTAATGAGACTCACAAGCACAGGCTTCAGACAGGTCATCAGTTCGGCGAATCGGCGACGCTCTTCGACAACTGCTCGTCTGAGGCTAGAACGTTCGAGTTCGGCGAGGGTACGTTGCTTCAACTCCAGATCGTGTTGTAAGAAGTTGAGCTGCACATTGTCGCCCATGGTAGAATCGGGTCCCACGCCTAGTGCCGAGTTGTTGTGGCAAGCCACATTGACCTGAAAGTGAAAAAGCGAAAAGTCGTGTTTCAATGGAGAACAGATGGAGATGTGAGCAGAAGAAGTACAGTGTAGGAAGCACGACGAATTGGGAAAATTGTTGTCCGCTAAACTTCAAGTAACCAAAGATGCTTAGTAAGTGAAGATAAACATCAAGGACCAGTGGACTCACGTGATGACCATAAGGGAGCACTAAATAAGACGTATGAGCCCGCATTAAGTAATGTGGTCAGCCCATGATGGGCAGCTCGGTCCAGTAAGTCCAGCTCAGCAATTATTATCTGAGTTGACATAGAAAATGATTGGAAAAAACTAAAGAAAGAGATAAACCGATAAAGAGGAAGATAATGATAAGAAGTAACGGATCGCATTCGAGTAAGTCACTGATTTTGTTACGGCGCATAGTCCGATAGCGCCTCCAACCATTGGTACGGTGGGTTCCAAGGACCCATCCAAGAATAGGACGCCTACACAGCTTGGTCAATACCAAAACGACGAAAGCTCCAAGTTTTCGCTTTACTTACATAACCAATATGCTTTGAGCGAAAATAGTGGGTTACATGTGTGGCATTCTAGTAGTACGTTTAACGGACTGTCTTAGACTCAGAGGATCGTTTCACTAAAAAACACAATATCATTATTTGCGTGCAATGCATGAGGTTGCACAGACTCAAATCGGACTGTGGAATGCACCAAGGGAGACAGTAAACAGTGAGCAAAGAGTGTGGAAACCACTTATGTAAGATACCGTAGAAAAGGATGAATACCTAGGACAACGAGAACAAAGACCCCACTAGGGACCCGACCGAAGAAACATACACGAACTGGAACCAAATAGGTCACAGCGGAGCAACCTCTAGATTCAATACCAAGGCGAAAAGTGTAGTCCACGAAGTCAAGCAACCCTGAGAATTTGTATGCTTCTTAGAACATGCTGCTTGTTCTAACACCAGCTTTCAAAACTATTCTCTATGAAATATTCGGCTTGAATTCCCGATGGGGTTTTCTTCAAAGACGTTAACGTTCAAGGACGTCACTATACATACTGCGTGCGGTGACTTAGTAGTAAAGAGCAAAACAAAATCCATGCGGAGGTCGCGCTACGCCATAAATACATACAGAAAGTTTATTCTCGACGCAACAAGACACCTAGATCGCCGTGATCGATCTATGACAAAGGGTAGCAACAGATCGACCACTAGTTGATCTGGGAGACGTAAAATGTAAAGTTTGTTCACAATTTCCGACGATAAAACAAATATTTTTATAAAAAAAGGTCAGATTGCTAGTCGGAAATGTTTGATTAAGCATGCTTTGTTAAAATTTTTCCTTGAATTGTGGGGAAGAATCAAAATAAATTCCAAAATGGACAATCGTCATTGGGTAGGGACGCTTGGAATCCCGTGATATGGCATCATTAGAACCTTCTGGGAACCTTGGAATTTGGCCGGGTGATCAAAATACGCATGATCTTTTATGAAAAGGATGACGAAGTCCGTATTACAACATTCCATAAAACTCCCTTACATTTATTGTCATGAGATTGAAAAAGCGAAGTTGAATTCGCTTGCAGGAAAGGACTACAGGAGTTGGATTCGAAATCTAAGGGTCTGTGGATTTGAGGGAAGCAATGTTGGACAGAGGATGTTCAATCGACATTTCATGAATATTTGTGTAGAATAAATGATTGGTGGCAGGAAGTCAGGGGTATTAGGATTCGCTATTGATCTGCTCATTTTGTAAACAAAGCATAAGTTGAAATTTATTGAATGTGATGTATTATGTTTCTGTGGGTTGAGAGCGTTGTTCTTGATGAAAGAACGGAATAAGACATTACTTGGATAGCTGCGTCAGTGACATTTCCGTCCTCTAGCGATGTCAGCAGTATTTTCATGTATGTTATCCTTTGTGGAGCCTCGTCAGGGATTGGGGATGAATCAAAGAAGCTGGCATATTGAAACATTCTTGCATTAACTACGGAAGTAAATTGGGGTGACCAAGAGACCAGCTTGATAAGATGGCTTGGTATCATCAACAGCAATAAGCAAGTAACTCGGCAATCCCACATGAAAATTAAACAGTTGGCTTTGTTAGACAGCTGTATGGTGCAAGCTTCGTTGATGACCGTTAGCTATCAGGCGCCGAGTTACGTGCAACAGTGTAAAGGAAGAAGGGGAGTGACCAACTCTAAATGAGTAGGTGAGCGAACACACAGTAGTCATTACGTTTATGTACCCATAAAATACTGTCAATTCAACGCATTCAGAAGCGGACTAGTTGGAGAAAGTGATGATCAAGTGGAGGACCTGCAACTAAACTGAGATCATTGCATCCTGAAATATTGTCTGTTAAGTAACTTTTGACAACTTAAAATACTCACTCAATGGGGTATTTCTAGTGAATAAATAAATGTATACCACGCTTATTCAACATGATGCATGATATGGGTTGGAATCCTAGCGGAAGGGGACATATCAAACATGTGCTGGTTTGGATAACGTTGGATGACTCCTGTTCGGACGAACCAGATGGTCACATCGCTTTTTTCCACCTGCATAGCAAGCGAACGGATAGATGATCGACTAAAGGCGCGCGAATAGCAACTACTGAAGAAGACCGCAATTCAACAGAGTAGTCAATAAGATAGAAAAACTTAAACCCAATGAGTGGACCACGAGAGCGCTCGTAATGATTTAACCAAAAACAAGCGCGGGATCCACACCTTAGTAGATATACAACAATTCATCCAATAAAAGAGACCTTGAAACAGAAGAAGATGAATGCCAGTGTGAACGTGCAAGCTGTCTTATAACAACAGTGTGCCTGAGTAGATGCAACATCACTATCAGTACACGTTAGATGAGCGTGAGAAACACACCTTAGCTAAATGTGCCGTATTACAAAAAGATTAGAGACAAAAAATTACATTACAAAATACACAACAAAATATGATGTTAAATATTACATTATGCGTTTTGCATGAGATCGGAATTGGAGGGGAATCAAAAGGGGAGGAGGATGGACAAATAAACTCACAACGCAAACGACATTGGGTCCGGCTCGTTGCCATATCAACAACTGTGTCCAACCAAACGTGTTCATCGTCCTTAGGCAGTCGGCATACACCAACCGATGCCAGTTTCGAAGTAGGGGGTTTCATTCATCTCGACGAAGTCATTGCTTAGCCTCCCCTCCTCCTCTTCTAACCGCATCCCCGGCGCACAAACAATGCACGTCGCGGGAGTCTGTGTGCTGGCATGCGCAATACGTGGCCCAGCCATCGGAGCCTAACGCGTGATATAATGATGCTGAGCGGTTCATTGGCTCTTTCTGCACCAAATAAGCAACGCCGAACAAGCTCATTGCCCACGCGGTGCTCCCACCAGACATGAGTTAAGCTGCGAAGGCAGCAATGAACGAATGTGACGAGCGAAACTTAAGCGATCGGGTGATTATGTGCGAGTTCTCCATTGGAGATATTACAAGACCATAATTTATACGGGAACCAAGATGCAGACCAATGCCGTAGCCTCGACCGCTACGAGTTCGATGCACCCATATTGGAATGCGAATTAATGAACTCTGCTAGAGCATATGTCTCCATCGCTATACGAAAGAGTGGCGTAGACGTTGCCAATCCATAAGCACCGAAGTCGGCCAAAGGAACAGAGGGTAGGTTTCAACACCTCTCGGTAAGGCAAACAACAGAGCTCAGAGATGAGAACGGTCAATAGCGTATCTAAATGAGCGGATGGAGTGCACATATTTGCAAAGGTGGCATGAAAACTCGGAAAGATGCGATCGGCAGAGATTTTGTATGGGAGCACCAAAGATGCTTAAATGAACTGAATTTTGAGGCGATAATAGAGACAATGTCAAAGGCCGATCTGTACTATCAGTACAAACGGCTACATGAGCACCACGAGGTAAAAGCGAATATGAATGGGGATCCGAGGAAAGTGCCGCAAAATATCAAAAGCCGTGCCGCCGAAAAGACACCACTCGCCAGTATTGTCGACCAAACTGTATGTGATAGTAAAGCCCACATTCCTGCAGAATGGATGGGTCTCCCGACTGCCTGGCTGGGCTCCTAAGGACGATGAACACGTTTGGTTGGACACAGTTGCTGATATGGTGAAGAGCCGGACCCAATGACGTTTGCGTTGTGAGTTTATTTATCCATCCCCCTTCCCTTTAGATTCCCCTCCAATTCCGATCTCATACGAAACGCATAATGTGATATGTTACATCATATTACTTGCTTTGGAAGCTATTTTTGTAGTGTTATTTCTTAATATCCTATCTTTTTGTATGGCGGCACAAAAGCAGAGGTGTGTTTCATACCCTCAGCTAACGTGTATTGCTGATGATGTTGACGAGATGACCACAGCAAACGTGCCACGGGTGTCGGTAGCCGTACCGCAGAGAAAAGAAAATGTCGGTTTTGCTCCCAACTGCTGCTGAGGTGCACTAATGCTGATTTCCATTCGTCAAGGGGGTATCAGGAAGCAGATAATGGCAAAGTTGCATTGCGTAGGAAACAATTGGACCGACTGGTGGAGTGCCAAAGGGAGAGATTACGCGCTAGATCAAGACACATACTGCTTGGAGTCATATAAACAATCATGAAGGTCTGTCAAAATGATGGGGGAATGAGTTTGACCACGGGAAGACAAATTCTGTGGGCGGATTCAACCAAGGAAGAGGTATTCAAGAGAAAACCAAAAAACGGTAAAACAAGGAACAGTTTGACAATATAAGAAGAGTTCAGCTGCAACCATAGAGTGGAGTGTATGCGGAACTAAATAGACTGATTCGATAGAGTTCCACTGCTAGTAACACATTATGCATGGCCAGTGACGTGTTTCGGGTAACGATGCTACAAAACGCTAAACAAACCCCGTTGAACAATTTGGGAGACAACATAATGACAGATCGCGGAAGTCAGTAAACTAAGGAAGCCAGTGTGCAAGGTCAGGATAATGTCATGCGCAAATATGTAAGCAGTGGTAGTGAGCGCCGATAACCAGCAGTTTACACGAGTGGACCATATGGCACATAATGCATCGTCTCTAGTGATGTCCAAAATGTGTGCCGAGTCAACTTATCGTAAGCGGAGATGAGGATTTCAATCGGACCAAACCTCAATGAATCAAGGTCAAGACAAACCACACATTGGTCACTTGATGGTGCGTGCTTACCCGGAAGTCCTATTAGAGGTATCGTTATCCAGAAGGAAAACGGAGAGAATGGATGGAACATAGATATCAGCCACAAGCAAACTTTTTTAAAAATCGCAGAAGCCTCAAATCGAAGCTGGTAGATACATCGAAAGAGCACTTATCGATAGCGTCTTTGAGAAGAAACTGGGTTCGACCGCCGCAGAGTAACCAAACATTTCTGAAACAGTTGAAGTACAACTCATGAGGTGGCCCGTTGATACAAGGTCTGAGATTTTAAACGGTAGGAGGGACGGGAAATATACTGGTGAGTAGTCGTCAACGCCAATGCACGGATGAACGATGTGCAAGTGAAACAAACGTGATTTGGACAAATTACCGCGCGGGTTCGAACAGTGAAACTGATTACAGGCAAAATGTATGTGCCGGTCAAGGAAAGAGCTGAAGGATGGTAAGGAAAGTTAGAGTTCATCAAGCCAGAAGCAGCAGTGCGTGAGTAGTAGTCTACACTGTGAGTTCGCTGCAACAGGCATCAGGATTCTAAAAGGGAGGAATACTAAGGAGAAACAAGTAAGGCCTACTGTAAAACGAAATTACCCTGAGTAAACATCCAGAAGAGAGGTATTTACAGCTTGGTAACACCAAACGGTCGCAAAAAGACGGCTTCGGTGAAACAACCTCCTTGTGGATTTCACTGTCCCACGTTAAAATCCACATTATAAGAAAGTAAATACACAAACAACTTAGACAAATAGTTCGTCTAGATGACTGCCGAACGGTCTTCCGTAGTACCAGCTGGGTGATTCGGGATCATCCTGCTTCAGCGAATGATTCGGCGAAAGTGATCCAGGACTTGGTGCGTTTTCACCTGGAATGCGTTCTGCCTATTAAAAGCTACATATGTTTGCTTAACAACATCGTGTAGTAGCAAACGCGACTAGTCACTAAATAAAGTCACTTCCCCCTTGTTTTCAGCAGCTAGATGCAAAAATAGCGGGGAGGATTTGGCGCCTGATCGGTAAACGATCAAACTAGTTATATTAACTGAGAAATCAGTCACCGGCTCAAAATAAGTGAAAATCACTGATCTCCCTTCACACCCATGAGGGTAGGCTAATCAGCCAAAGGCTCGGAGTGTGATTCCCTAACGTAGCTGCCTATTTCGTGTTGCGCAAACTAATACCGCGCCCTCTGATAAAGCCGTGGATCCCGCAACTACAACTACGTCGGGTTCTTCCGCTCCTACCTTTTCAATGCTCATGCTCTTCTATCACAAGTCAAACGCACTTTCGTCAGTAATTCTCGTTTCTCTAAATATAGTTGCGACGCGGTTCGCCGATGCCTAAAAAGTTCGACCAATGGCCGTCCTTCGACACCGATCTCCATTCCTATTAGTAGCTTCCAATGTGTGATTCCGCATGCAAGTTGAGCAATAGACCAGTCTAACACGCATCATAGGACGATTTGCAATCGATGTTTGTTGCTTCTCTGAGAATAGATTACAGGACTTTAGTACCGTGATTAACTTGACATCCCCTCTTGATACAGGAACAAATAATTGGTTGCGTGTGTCTGGTGACACACAATCAGCTGCAGTCGACTTGGATAGTGTTGGAATCGTTTGGAGTTACAAAGCTGGAACCACCTCGCTCGAGGAGTTCCCGACTGTGTACCGTTAGGCTTTGACGCTCATGTATGATCAACAGACATTGAGGGATTATGAGTCTTATTTATGAGGGGGTTAGTTGCACTGACCATGCTAATTAGCGTCAGAGAACACTGCATTCTAATATGGTGGAATCAATCATCGCAGATGCACTGACGCAGTACTTGGAAAACTACAGCATAATAATCCCGAAGCAACATGATGTCCACAAAAATAGCTCGTGTACTGCAAACATGATAATTGCACGAAGTAGCTGAACCGAAACCGTTGACGGTGAAGCGGAATTCGATGTCATCTGATTGGACTGTTCAAAAGCGTTTCATCGCTTAGACCATCGAATTCTCTTTTATGAGCTCCAGAAATATGGGATTACAGACCCAAGCATAGACTGAACAGGCCATTTGCTACATGAAAGTCGATTGGAGTTGAGAGACCGGTAATCCCTGTCCGACTCAACTGAGGTGGAGTGCAGGGTATCACAAGGCTCGATGCTAGGATTTCGCCCATTCTTGGTTTTCATAAACGATCTAGAAAGGGCAACTGCTTCTGACTCTTTATTCTTCGTGGTCAGTTACTTCAGAATATTCTAGCACTCGATGTAGAAAAAGTACAAATTGTTCAACTAGGCCATAGGCATGACTAAATGTATAGGCTTGGGTTAGGAAAAATGAATACCAATTCACAGGGACGTGACCTTGGTGTGCCCGCACAGAATGATGTCAGCTGGTCAAAACAAGCTGAGGCAGCCGCGAAAAGAGGCAAGTAGTACGTCGGCCTGCTGCGAACGGCATTCGGGAGTTTTAACCCATCCATCTTCCCAATGACGCATATCTCTTGCGTGTGCCCTAACGCTGAATACACTAGCGAATCTCGGCAATCTTGGTTGAAGCGCAACCTTGGGGTGTTAGAGATATTACGAAGTAGGACTAGGAAAAACCACAAAGGTCAAGACAATCTCTTAACAGCAAATGTTGAAGTCACTGGAAATTTTCACTGGACGCTACCGGAGGCTACGCGGAAATCTCATATTGGTTTTGCAAATATCGAGTGACTCTAAATACGTAGGCAATCATTTGCTGTAACAGGCACAACACCAAGCTCAGAGGTGACTGCCTGAAACTGAATAAACAATACGGCTGTCTAGAATATTGACGAAAATATCTTGCTTGGAACTGTCTCCCAAACTCAGTTGTCTCCTCCCTTAATTTGGATATCTTAAAAAAGCGACTGGATGCTGCTCTCAGCTCCCAGCACTTCGTTACCCAAGCTGTGCGACTGTGGAATACATTTATCAAGTTCTCATACCGGATTTAGGCATTACACAGACCCAGGGAGACGGTATATGAGTGAGGGTTCTTATTCTTTTATTTTTCATATGCACTAAGTCAACTGTAACTGCTCCAATGTTGTTTCGTATGATTGCAGCCAATTCTCGTGTAACTCGGTAGACGCCTAAAAAGATAAAGCATCTTTCGATGTTTTGGTTTTCATTCCAACTACCCAACGGGGCTTGTCAGATACCTGCTTTTTCACCCGTGATAAATCATTGCTCTGTGCCAACAAAACCGAGATCACAAATCGATCACATTGCAATCAGTTTCAGATGGCATAGAAGTGCAAGTGATCGCAGATCGATTCGGCCCAACTACGTCGACTCAGATCACGCCTTGGTCAGTGCGGACATCTGAATGCACTTCGAGTGGTCTTCGCAACCAAAGCACCATACGCTCGATATCAACAGGTTGGCTAAAGCCTTAGCTTAACGAGCTTATCAGTCTCAAGACGCCGAAGATCCTGGGACTTCATAGAATGTAATGCACACTTCTGGCCAGTCGATCTCTGCAAACACATGTAGACTTGTGAGAAACTGGTTTCCCACATGTTCAACGGAATTGTTTGACGGTCGCCAACCTATCACAGCTGATTCAAACCGCCATAAAGTCTGTCGTCACCTCAGCAAGCAACTCAAGCAAAACCTGCGTAATGACTGCGAAACATGGTGCTCTCAGCGCGCTTCAGAGCTAGTAACAAGAGCTCTCCCTGCATACTTTGACAAACTCCTTCAGATAATTTGGACCGCCTGCATAAAAAACACGGCGTCACCGAGGCTATTTGTGAGGCTGACCGATCACCTACCGCCAAGTTGTATACACGCATGGACTACTGGACTGACGACTTCCACTCTCAATTAAGTTTGTCTCTGTCCAATTGTCAAACAAGGGTGCCCGGTTCTGCGTTGCAGTTTCTATGGAACCATCCACTGAAGTGAAGGTCTGTCATCAGCTCCGTCGCTTGAAGAGTCTCAAGGCTGACACAATTCCTCCGAAGCTGTTCAAATACAAGGGCGATGTAATTGTCAACCAGTTAAAAATTCTGTTCTCCCAGACTTAATGTGGACAAACGTCCTAATTCTACTTGGGCGAGTCGATTACCACCCTGCTTTTCAAGGATGGTGCCAGTACCATATGATTCAAGCACAGAGTAATCAGTCAAATTACAAATTATGAGCGTCCATTCTACTCCAGAGACTAACCTTGAAGCGAAAACTACACTCCCGTGAAGAACGCACTGGCTTACGCTCCGGTAAAAGGGTATGTAGACTACATATTTACGCTCTATCAACCCCTTGATCAAAGTTCCCGTTATTGCAAGCCGACCACAGTCGCCTTTTTGGACATACGAGGTGAGTTCGAGTTAGTTGATAAGAAGGCTTTATGGCATTGCTTTCAAAAGAATGGGGAAGAGGAAGAGTATATCATCATCATCAGCAGCAGCAGCAGCATCATCAGCATTAGGCAGCACTGTCTCAAGCGAAGTGAAGGATTACGGCAAACTATCTTCACCTTTCGTCGTCAATAGGGGTACAAGACAGCGATATCCCATGTCCTTGGCACGCTTATAACGACAAGCAAACTCAACCTGGACGTTTCAGAACAACTAAAATGGATTAATAAAGGGAGGTTAATTGCAGCCAGTTTCCAAATCAGATAGTCGTCTACATGCCCGGAAAAGCACTAGACTGCAGTTTCAGCCTGTTGGGCATCGTCAGTAGTGCGCATCCATCGGATCCATCAGGATTCGAACACATGACCACCAGCGGCTTGAACCGCCAGTCAGCAGCTTATGCCACTGGGCCACGGGGGACAGCTTCGGACCATCATGATTTACAAGCTAACTGCGATATAGCGTATCTTATCCTCCGCTGCCATGCAAGTTAGGAACGTTGCAGACGACAGGATTGGCCACGAATGACACGACGTCCGCTAACAGTAGCTACGTACGACATAGCATTAAGAAACTGTCAGGGCGGATATATTTTGATGTACGCATGAGTAGGGGATTTTGTTTTAACTGAAGGGCTGAAACTGCAGTCTAGAGCTTTCCGGACATTGGAAGACTATCTGATTTAGAAACTGGCTGTGATGAACCTCCCTTTATTATAACAAAATCCCCTACTCATGAGTACATTAAAATGGATTAATTGGGTGATGTTGAGTAAACAGCTAATGCTGGATATGGTTGGCGGCATCCGGTTTCGGATTTGCCTGTCACCATGGCCAGCCACAAGACGCCTGCGACTACAGAGGGACCATGGGTATGCTTCCCGATTACTCTATGGCGAACGGCTGCCCGGTGGTCGAATAGTACAGACGTCCACAGATCTTCCGCTCGAGACTGCGTGGACACAGACGAGTTCAAATTATCCTCAACCCAGACGAGGCTATTGGTGGTCGTGTGGTAGCGAAGCGTTGGTACGAAGCACCGCCTTACTACCGATGTCTTCCATCTGACGAGTTACGGGAGTACCGGTAACTTGGTGAAGCATGATAACTCGCAGCAACTCAGATGTGTTCCACACTGCGGTTGGGGGAACCACAGTGGATAAAGACAAAGAGAATCACATGTCAACGCTTCTGCGAGAAAGGCGAAAGGATTAACATATATGATTCGTCACCAATACTCCGCAACGATGAAGAACACCACTGAGCCCAATAGTGATCTCGAAGTGCAGAAGTGAGAAGCGACGTTCGCGTTCGTGAGTCCCTCACGTAATGATCAAATTGATCGGCGTTAATCCCAAAAATGCTCTGCCAAGGAAGATATGGTGGATGTGTGAATAGGCAGGCAAAGCATTTGCTTAAGCAATTATTCCGTCCACCGAAACCTGAGTTTAAATGCCGTAGTCACTCCCCAGGAGAACGAAATAAAATTAAAGCGCAGGCCAAGGCATGCAATATGGCCTGAGAATCGCTAATTTGGTTAGCATGTGACCTAGAAAATTTGCAGAAGCAGTTGATTACGAACAAATTTACGAGTAATGTAGAGAGGGATTCGTGGACACACCGGAAGAAGCACCGTTGCAAATTTATGTTTTGCAGAAAGGACAAAGGTCAACCTGATTGGAAGCAGGACATTTAAGGATAAAACAGATAAGAGCTAACGATGGAAACTCATCGTGAAAATTATCAATCGAATGAGAGATAAGTGCATGCAATAAATAGGGAACTGCTTTAAGGCAAAGAGAAGACAGCGCGTTCCCCGATAAGAACACCATTAATGGCATAAAAAACTTGTAATGCCACCCAACGAAGAGTGAAAGTAAGCGGGACGAGGTGAGGGGAAATTGAAAACAGTGTTCTACACCCCGGATGTGAATCCCTAAGGTGGCGAATTCTAGCCCCACAAAGGACAGAAGGAATTCACACTGCAGATGATTAGCGAAAGTATGAAACGGCCGTCTAGTGCATTGTTGTAATCGACGACTTTCCAACTGACTGTGATGAAGCTCCATCAAAAAGTCAATTCTACACTTCATTCGTCTATAGGAATGTAGTTGCACTCTCTGACAAAGCGGTTGTTCAGAGAGAATCAACATCAGTGTGCGGAGCGCATGTATACCGGCCGGTGGGCGAAAGTACTACAACGTCTGCATTGTAATCCGGAGGTCGCCGGTTCGAATCCGTGTATGTGCGGCGACCTCGAGACATCCAAAGCCTATGCGAGACTGTGGGTGGTCGCATAACAGCGAAGCGTCTACACCACATGCCGCCGTACTGATGACGCCGCTTTTCTGGGAATACCACATAACCCAGAGCATTGGGGCATAAGATTTGTCGTTTCATGACGCTGTCTTCATGGTGCAAAATATTAAATCAACGGAGGTACGCGGCGTTTTTTTTTCATAAAGCGATCCAGTAAGTCGCCGACTATGCAGTGATATGCTGTATGGGCAAGAGATGAAACCACGTATGTATGTGTGATCGCAAGCAATCAGCCACATGCCAATGAATCACAGTGCAACCCAGCTACCCACCCAACCCTATATCCATGGGAAACTGGCAGTGTGTGCTAGTTACTAGACCTGTGGTGCGAGATACAATCGATGGGGCAAAGCGTATCCGACAATGTAGCTGTTTGACTGACTGAGTGAACGAACGTCTAGACGCCTGATATGCATTTGCCCGGGTGAAATCACGTTTTAGAGCCGGGTGATACGTCGTCCAAGCAAGACGTGGGTAGCGAAAATTGGTACAGTCCATAGCGAACACGTACATACAATCAAGGCAGATGACTCTACTACCGGAAATACGTCAATATCGATTGGGCCGGACAAGTAGGCCAAACGCGATGGATCGCAGCAACAAACAAACAGACGGAAACGAATGGCATAAAAGATCGTCAGGAGAGTGTAAGCATCTATAAGTTCAACTGGAAAGATAGCTGTGACAGAGTAGCAAAGAAACGGTCTTGGGAATCGGAAATAAGGATGTAATGAGGTTTATACATAGAACGATAGTACGTGCGCCATATGAGGATCAAGAAGGTGAATGACAGAAAACAAATCTGAGCTATGAAAAAGTAGATATAACAGAAAAACATTTGAAGCAAGATAGGAAAGTAAAGTGATGCCTCAGTGCTGCAAAAACCAACTGTTTCTGTGCACGTAGTAAGCTCCCAAGAGATGTGGATATAATTAAGAACGATGAAACCATGTCAAACAAGTGATGGATGAGAAACAGACATCTGTCCTCTGGTGATGTCCGCCGTAAGCGGGAGCGAGAGAGAGACGTTAGTGAAGTTTCGAGCGACGTCTTTCATCGGGCAAAGGGCACCATACTCATCGTCCCAATGAATTTAGCTGGCCGTAAGTCAAACGTATGCGGGACACAGGATCTCAAACAAACGGCGTTGATAACTCCCATGTGCTAGCGCAATACGAGTCGATCTGAATGCAAACCGACATTAATGAGTGGTACCTTAAGGAGGGTAGCCCTTATGAAAATAAGAGGTTAGGTTTGCAAAATTCGTCATACTTGCACACCCATCATGCGATGGTATAATAACACGCCCTAGCAATGGATATGCATACTTGAACCCACTTAAATTCCACCAGCTGCCACTACTTGCTAGAGCTATCACAACAGCAATTTGAGAGGCTACCATCTCAAGCTGGCAGTGCAGCACAGTCGTTTGGAATGCCATCGGAATTTCTTTTCCGTACGCGTTTGCAGAACGTGGAATGCCCTACCGGAATCTGTTATATGTGCTCCCAAGCTGGCAGAGTTCAAAGCCCGAGTTGACCGTGCACTTATTTCGCTGCACCATCTTACATGACTCATTAACCACTGATAAACACAAGTGTCTGTAAGAGAGTTCACTAGCGGTCCCAAATTTCGTTCCACTTCATCACCCCCAGTATGTGTACACCAGAAGGAGAGATGATTTGTACCAACATCCCATTTGCTATCATGCCGTATGGATCTACCTTGGAGTTACAGTTTATACTACGTATACTTCAGTGAGTGCACCGGTGTAAATCCAATTTTGCCAACAAATTTTTTATATTTTGTAGTTTCACCAAAACCATCCTACGGGACCTGCTAAGCATTAGCTTTTTTACACCTATAAAACCATTGTTCCCTTGTTCTATACGGGTGAGAAGTCAACTCCCATTCAGACACATGACTGGATTGCACATAACTGAAATGCAATAATTGGAATTGTTCCAAACCTTGCTGTCACACAAGACATGTAGAATAAATGTGCAATGTTTCAGATGTGTGTCCATGAAGAAGCATGAAATAGGGGAATTCTGATTTAAGGACCAAACCATAAAATGGAATGCCAAACATCGCTTCGGCTGTTACCTGGGAACATTAAAATAAGGTATGGGAGATCGGTGATGTGAACGCTACACCATTTATGTCAACATGACGAACCACGCGATGCATGCGGCTCCTAGCATGTACGCCTGACGTTTGCACAGTGAATATATCTACATAGAGATGCTGAGAGGGCCCATGGCTTACTGAGGATTGTGGTGAAGCGATCCTGACAAATCATTGACTAAATACTGCTCATGTCCTGCCGTGGACTAATGTCCTGAAAGCCTCCTCAAGGCGACCTCTGGGAAGGAGTTGAGTTACACAATTCTTCTAGCTAAGAGCTAGGACAATTTTCGCGTGAGTCGATTGATTTATGGTGCAAGGTCCGTTACCTTTCTGGAGTACATTTTATCGAGGGTTTTAGATGAGGACCCAAATCGTTCACCAGGTCAGATACGGATGTCTTGGCAGCATTTCAGTCTAACTGCCAAATATGAACATCACAGATATTGATCATCTCAAGCTGCATCGGTCGTCGTGCCGTGGGGGGAAGGGTCGCCTTATCTGCTGCACACAGCGGGGTGAATGTGCTAATGCTGATGTCTCCCTTCATCTTTTTTCCACTACACATGCTACGCTCCCCGTCCCTATTTCACCTAAGGACACACCTCCCCCACCCAAACTGACAACCCGAGCAAGTACCCGGCGCAGAAACATGCCTCCGCGGAAAGCGTTCATGATCGGATTCCGGGAAGGGCACACCCTGCTGGACTGGAACGCATAACAGCACTCCACTCGACGCAATGCTTTGGTCACCATGGAACCCGGTGGCTAGGTCACTAACATTGCACTCAGTGAGACTCGGCTGCCTGACCAAGACAAGCTGCATGAGAATGTTGATGGTTACACGTCCTACTGGGTGGGCAACGACACCACAGCACCAAGTGTACTGGGTAGAAGTTGCACCACGCGAACGAGTAAATGGCCAACTGATAGAAAGGCTGACTGGTATCACCTCACCATCACCACGGATGGAGTAGGTCTGCAAATTTTATTAGCACGTATCATCCCACCATGCGCTACCCTGATGACATGAAGAATCTAATTTACACTAAGCTGTTCTACGTGATATAGTCTGTACCGAGGAACGATAGGTGCGTTTTTGGCACAAAGCTGCGGTGTGGACAGACGTAATCGGGGTGTATGGTAATGGTTCAATAAAAGTGAACGGAGACAGTGCGTACTCACTGCCTGACAAGCACAAACACACTGTGGTTGGTTTACGCTTGCGCCACCGCGTTTATGTCCTCGAATTTTCGTTGTTCGTTGATTGGTATCACCGGTTCGGTTTCCTTTGATGTAGACATTGCAAGGTGTTAACCTGTTGAAAACTAGCACCGGAATACTAATGATCGTCGCTGGGGAGAGGCGGAGCGAGCTAGGTGCAAAAACTGATATTATCCTGTGCGAAAACGGGCAACCGCCCAGAATACATGTTTCCCCGTGTTCAGTAGGTGCAGGCGTCATTTGATTATTTTTTATCAAATAGCGTATGGTCACAGCAGAGTACAGATCGGTATGTACAAACGGCTGAGTACTTGGAGATTTGCAAAACAATGCGAACATTGGTTGGAAAGTCGCATGTTTGACGTGGTACGTTTGCCTACGTGATGAATAATCTTGCATTTTACTGGTTCCAGGAAACAGTTGCTAGTTGCTGTAGGGGACGGGGTGTACCGTCCTCGTGACGGTGCTAGGTTCAAAGAGTAGTTCCATCCTGTGTGGAACGGGCTACGGTCCAGCCACCGCCATGTGCACGTCTGGTGTGCATGATTTCCAAATTAGGCCGGAATGCCTCTGTTCTGCTTGTTGAAGGAGTGTGGGTCGTATCCGTTGATGAAACGTGGCTTCCAATACATGTTAGCTGAGGGTATGAAACACACATCAGGTAATGGGCCGCAATAAAAAAGATAGGATATTAAAAAACAGCACCACAAAAATAGATTCCAAAGCAAGTAATATGGTGTAAAATATTATATTATGCATTCGTATGAGATCGGAATTGGAGGGGATGGACAAATAAACTCACAACACAAACGCCATGGGGGCCGGCTCTTCATCATATCAGCAACTGTATCCAACCAAACGTGTTCATCGTCCTTAGGAGCCAAGCCAGGCAGTCGGGAGACACCTGCCGACGCCAGCTTCGAAATGAGGGTTTTCACTGCTCTCGACCAAGTCATCGCTTGGTCTCCCCTCCTCTTCATTCAACCGCAATCCCGGCGCGCAAACAATGCACATCGCGGGAACTGGTGTGCATTGTTAGATGGGCTGCCCAAGTGGTGTAACGCATGTAGGTTAGAGAGAAAGTGCCACCTCGGTCGAAGGATGTCTTTATGCCACCACTTTACGCGAGCAGAGGGAAAAAGCAATGTCGCACGAATTATCGTGGCATCAACTTGTTGAGTTATGTGGGGAAGGTGATCGGCCGAATCCTGCTTAACCTTTACTCAGGTCGAGAAACCGAACGAGACGGATGAGCAACGCGAATTCCGTTCGGGCCGCAGCACTATTGATATGGTGTTCGTGACTCGTCAGTTGCAGGACAAAAGCCGAGAGCGACACAAACAACTACAGTCGCTGTTTGTTGACTTTACCAAAGCATATGACACGGTGAACCGCGAGTCAGTGTGGTTGGTGCCGGGTAAGTTTTGCTGCTTAAGTAGGTTGAGAAGTTTAGTTGAATTCATGCATGCTAACATGCAGGCAGGGATGCGACTGTGTGGAGAAACTTTGGATGACTTTGATGTTGTCTCTGGCGTGTTTAATACATATCTAACTACCTTGATGTCCACTGCTTAATGCTTGAGATTATATTATCCGTGCCGAACACGGTTCCGGTGGTACGTTGTTGGACACCCATCGTTTTGGAACGATAACACGAAGGGGTGAGAAAACTATGCGAATGTTGTTTGCCGACGACAGCGCGTTGTATGCAAACAGTAAGGAAGAATTGCAGCGTGTGATGATGGTCCACGCTTCGGCGGCGGTCAACTTCGGACTAATCATCAATACAAATATGACTGTGTCTTTTTCAGCCGTCACAGGGAATAAAATTCGAAAGTATGCCGCAAGTTAAGATTGCTGAAGAAGAATTAAAAACCTTATCAAAAGCTTGCTACCGCGGAAGTAGACTGTATACCTCCGGATGACCAATATCAACATAGTTAACTATAGGTGGGAAACACCTCAGTTATTGCGTTGCAAGACAAGAGAAAGGAAATAAAGACACGACAGAGGCATACTAGCTGAGCCACCAGTAAGAGAAGGAAAGCACTCCAGGGAGCTAGCAGTCGATAATTGTGCTGAAACAAGGTTGTGACAAAAATGATATGGTGGTCGGAGGGAAGGCTAGACGGGAGGGTGAGGGACAAATAAACTCAAAACATGAACGCCATTGAGATCGAACCCTGGATATATAAACAAGCGTATCTAACCAAGTAAATTCATTTGCTCATTTATTGAAGAGTTATGTCGGCATACCTGTATGCATTATCCGATTTATTCTATTTATTATTGTCGCTTCAAGTTATTGGTTGTTGCTTGATATCCCCAGTGTGGCTGCGCTTGATGTGCGTGTTGACAAGGTGCCTACTTGTCTATTACCGATCATCATCATCATCAACAGCAGTACATCAGCCATTTGAACTGATGCTTCGCTGCCATACAACCATGAGGACCTATGAAGTAAAGAAAAAGGAAAGGGGAGAGAAAGAGGGACTTATCTGAAAACCTTAATGACCTAAGCAAACATTCTGGGTCAAGGCGCCTACACCTTGTGTAGACAACATACCACAACAAACAGCTGGCTATCGTGCAAAGATAAGGCGGCATCGACGAGACAGCTTCCTTGCGGCTTTCACTGCCCCGCGTCATAATCAGCCATTACCCCGCAGATAACTCAGCACCAAACACACTTTAAACAGACAATCCGATTAGAAGACGGCAGCAGACGCGCCACTGGTGTCGGCTGCGAGCCATGCCCTGCAAAGTCTTGAGCCAAGCACAAGGTGAGTCACGTGGACTCCAACCCGGAAGGCGAGACGGACCAACGGCACCCAGTTTGGCTGCCAGTGACTTCATTTCACGCTGCCAAGTCAACTTCTGTCCACCTCGAGCCTTGCGCCATCCTACACCTGAACAAGGTCCTCCTAGGTAAGCAGTGACCAGGCAAGCGTAGCACGTGCCCGAGCCAACGCAACTTATTCAGTGCTATCTGTTGTGCTAGGGTGCTAGCATGATTATCACTACCTAGTACTCGCCTACGCACATCATCGTTGGGGATACGCTGGTGCCATCCGACACCAGCAATGCTTCGCAAACAACGATGATCAAAGACTTGGAGGCGCCTCAGATCTTCAGACCGAAGGGGCCAAGTTTCACTACCATAGAAAACAACGGCCCTCACTGTGGCATTGTATACACGGCCTTTCAAACGGAGGGAAACTCCGTTCTGTCGCCAAAAATGACGCAGGTTCAAGAAGGCAGCTGTGGCCTTTGTAATGCGTGAGCTCACGTCAGTTCCTATCGCCCATCATTGCTGATGCAGCTACCAAGATAAATGAAATGATCAACCACCTCGAGTTCCTTGTTAGCAAGCGTCAAGGGGTCATCAAGTGGCTGGTGGTCCTGCAGCAACACTTTGCACTTTGAAGGTGCGAAGTGCATACCAAATAATGGGACCACTCTAGACAGGCTATTCAGGGTTGATTGTGCCGCCCCAACATCGTCGAAAAGCAAGAGGATATCGTCCGCATAATCTAGGTCAACTAAGCTTTCACCAGGCAGCACTTCAACACCTACATTGTGAGATTCCGCAAGGGAACACTCCATGATAGAATCCACGACGAAATTGAACAAAAACGGGGAAATCGGACAACCCTGACGAACGCCACTTGTAGTCGAAAAGCTATCCGATAGGACACCATAGACCCTGACGTGGCCTGTAGTGTTCGAGTATAGAGCACGAAGGATGTTCACATATTTCGTGGGAACACCTTTCCGCGCAAGTATTTCGAACAGAATCGATCGATCGACTGAATCGAACACACTCTTGAAATCGAGGAACACAGCTATTGTCGGTCTACGGTATGCGTAGCGCTGCTCTAGCACCTGCCGCAAAGTGAATATATGGTCTATACAGCCACGTCCTGGCCGAAAACCGGCCTGCTCTTCCCTAATCCGAGATTCCCGTTCTGCAGTGAGGCGACGAACGATAATCGAGGCCAGTAATTTTGTCACAACTGGCGTTAGGCTAATATCCCTGTGGTTCGCACAGTCTGTGCGACTGCCCTTTTTGTATATTGATACTATAATCGATTCGCTCCAATTAGCCGGCACACTCTCTTCGTTCCAGATACGTTCGAATAGGGAGGTCAGTGCTTTGCAGAGGACCTCACCACCATCCTTAAATAGTGCAGGTGGTAGGGAATCCGGGCCAGCGGCACGAAAACGATTGAGGGCTGTGATCGCGTTTCGGATCTCGGCCTCCGATGGAGGCTCTAAACTAACCGTCCATGGCACGTCCTGCATCACCTGAGTAGGAAGAGGTCCGGGAGCAGGGGGCCAGCTGAACTGAGCTTCAAAGTGTTCAGCCCAACGAGCCATACGGCGCTCCTTATTGTGTATCAGCGCACCTGCGCTGTCTCTGATTGTCTCACTGACGCCCGGTTTTCTGGGACCAGTGGTGCGGATCAGCTGGAAGATCTTGCGGTAATTGCCTACCGCTCCTGCCTCCTCCATTTCTTGAGCCCGACTGGTCCACCAGGCTTCCTTGTCAGCACATAGGCTCCGCTTTAGTTCACGCCTAATAGCCCGTCTGGTCACATTGTGTTCAGAACCAGCCGGAAGGTGTCTTCTAGCTTCCAACAGGTTCACGGACCTCTCGGATATCCAGTGACTGGTGCGGTGACGACTGATAGTACCACAAGCAAATGCTCCTGCGTCGTGCATGGTGGCCGAGATCCTATTCCACTGAAGTTCAGTGTCATTAGGACAAGACAGCGAGAGTTCCGTATGCAATGCTTCTTGATAGGCTTGCCTGACCGAGGGCTGGGACAATTTCTCCGTTGCCAATCGGGGGAGACACTTGGTGCGCCTTCCGGTAAAGTTCATGGAGAAACGACAGCGCACCAGGGCATGATCAGAGTCGACACAGGTACTCCAGTACGAGCGGCTATCCAGAATGGAACAGCGCCACCTGTAACTTATGGCTATGTGGTCAATTTGGATCCATCGCTGGCCAGCTACAGGTGGACGCCAAGTGGCACTTCGGCGTCCACTGTGTCTACTACCCACTACCTCGTAAACACTGACTCCAGGAGACAGTTGGTTGTTGCTGGAGGGGACGGGGTGCACAGTTCTTGTGGCCGTGCTAGGCTCGAATAGGGGTTCCATACACTCAGTGATGAGCAGACCACAGTCCAGCCACCCCCTTGTGTGCGCTCGACTCCCCAAATACAGCGTGCTTGTTTCCCTGTGAAGGAGTGTGGGCCGGCTTTGTTGATGAAACGTGGCTCTTATCCACATGCCGCTAGGTTTTATTCCTTCGGGTTCACACTGGATATGGGGTGTGGGGTTGGAGCTGTGGGTGGTGCAGCGCCAGCCACCCATCGTCCCTCTGTAGACGCAGGCGTCCTGTGGCTTGCCACAGTGACAGGCAAATCCGAAATCGGATGTCGCCAACCATCTAACGAAACGTCCTCATCGTCTTTCGGGCCCAACCGAGGAGTCGGGAGGCTCCAACGGACGCCAACTTCGAAGAAAGGTCCTTCATCCTTCATGACCAAGCCAGCGCCTAGCCTTCTCTTCTCTTTTTCTGTTCACACTCCGGTAGAGCAAACAACGCAGATCGCGCGAGTCGGTATGCAGCTATGCGCAACACATGGTCTAGCCATCGAAGCCTGGCTTGTGAAACAACGGTGCTGAGTGGTTTATATCATCTTCCTGTATAATAAACAAGGCGCCGAACACGCTCATTGTACACGCGGTGTTCCAAACAGATATGAGCGAAGGCACCAGTAGTCGACCTAATTGGCACGCTTGTAATCCTTAAGGCTACGGAGCGGCACAGGATGTAAGGAGACGTGTGGATACAGTTTGGGGGGAAAATTGCAAGACACGGATGTTCCAACTGTAGACGATGGCGACCTGAGACTGTACGGAAAGTGAGATCCAGATCTAGTAATGGGTGTTGCCAATCTAACACATAATTCTGTATTAAAGATGATGAACCTCTTATCAAGATGTCGTTACATCAGTATCCTTATACCATCATCATTCTGCTTGTCAACTAGGGGTGAGAAGCACTCCAGCTACTGCGCGGCAACGCAATTCCATCAGGAGGCAGTAAAACGAGAAAGAAGAAAAAACAACAAAATATTGACATGCGTTAGTTTATATTATGTAATAACAACGAGATCGAAGTTGGAGGGAAATCTAAACGGGATGGGAAGGGACAAAGAAACTCACAACACAGAAGCTATTGCACTCGATCCTTTAGCATATCAACAGGTGTATCCGACCAAACGTCTTCGTCGTCTTTCGGACCCCCATCAGGGAGTCAAGAAGCTCAGACCAAGGTCAAATTCAAAGTGAGGGATTTCAGTCCTTTTTACCGCGTCACCGGTTAGCCTTCCCTTATTTTCTTCCATTCACAGACCGCCGGTGCAATAACGAAGTACCATGACAGAGTCAGTGTAACGGCACGCAAAAATGCCCCAACCACCAACGCCTGGTGAATGAAACAATGGTGCTGAGCGGTTCGACCGTTCGTTCTGCACCAAATACGAGATGCCGAACACACTCACCACACCGGAGGCGAACAAACTGCAAAGGCACCGGTGGTTGAATGTTACATCTGTCCATCTGATAGACCAGCATACACAAAAGCATAGTAGGGTTGAACGGACGGTTGCAATGAAAACTCTAGCCTTCTGGGCAAGAGTGATGTCACGCCTGCTCAACAAGCGATGAATATTAACAAAAACACCTAAGTCATTGCTATACATTTCGTGATCTTATCTTTGATCTCACAGGCGGTGATACACCTGCCCAAGCAGTTGAATTTGTGAACGACTTCTAGCTGATCCCCACCAAGGGTCAGCAGAGGAGAGGGTCTTCCCCAATCTTGGAAGAAACTTTCCCATTGGAAGAATGTAAAACGATACTCAAAATGACTGACATCTAGTGCTAATCTGTCCAGTTTTGCTTGGCACTACTGTGAGCTATCACAAATGAGCACAATGTCATTGGCATGCTCCAAGCCACCGGGAAGCAGCTCCACATTTTCTAAATCGGGTTCAGTGAACGCAGTTTGCATGTAGTTGTCGATGGCGAAATTAAAAATGGAAGGTGACAACAGGCATTGCTTGTTCGCGAAGCCGGAAATATTGAAAAGCGGCGACAGTCTGCCATAAACCCTCCGTTTGTCCGAACAATGCGAATAAAGCAGTAAACATGGAACAAGAAGCGGAAAGGACATATTCGTGAAAGTGCACAAACGTTTGCAAGCTTATCATCTTCCGTTTAATCCGCTTCGAGGTGTGAGAATTGATGGAGGGAAAAACAAAGCTAGGGTGCGGAAAGGTCTGGTAGGGCAGATCAGGACTCAGTCGGGAGATTTGGAAATTCTGGCCGCTCTGTTCATTCACTGCATCCTACATCAACAAGCACCCCGTGTTAAAGGCTTAGATATTTTTTGTGTACTCAAACCAGTCGTTCTTGCCGTCAACTTAGTTCAGAAACATGCTCTCAACCACCACCAGTTCCAGTCTTCATAGGTAGATATTGATTCCGAATTCCGTGATTTACTTTACCACACATCAGTGCAATGGCTCAGTTGCGGTAAGGTTCTGTTACGTTTCTACAAGCTTCAAAACGAAATAGCTGCATTGCTGAATGAAAAGCATAAAGCTGACCCACAGCTGCTAGATATTAATAATAATAATAATAATAATAATAATAATAATAATAATAATAATAATAATGTGTCAGCTGTACGCCGTAACGGCGCTTCGCTGCCGCGCAACCACCGCCAGTCGCGCGCGGGCTGAGTATACCGCGAGGACGCCCACCCCTACGCGGATTCGAACCGGTGACCTTATGGTTGTAAAGCAAACGTGCAGACCACTCGGCCACCGGCCGATATCACATCCCACATTCAACTGCAGGGAAAGGACAACCTCATCTGTGAGTTGTACAGAATCACCACAGGCTTTTGGCGAAAGTTGTCCTTGTTTGAAACGCAACGGTTTCCAAGAATTCCGCGCTAGGATCGTCGAAGACGTCTTGCTCCAGTTTCCGAGAGCAATTGTTCGTAAATTGAAAAAGCATTTTTGGAGTGAATTTCAGATGTTGACGGAATTGAATGAAATTCCTCTGTTCCAGAATCCGTAGGATTGCAACCTTGATGATGATCCAGCTGAACTACAGTCTGAGCTAACTGGCTTGCAGATAAAAGACTTCTTCAAACAGAAGCACAACGAAGGACAACTTGTCGGATTTTACCTCTCCATATTTGACGTTGAATTTCCAGAACTGAAAAAGTTACAGCTGGTATGGCATCAGTGTTTGGAACAACTTGCCTGTAAGCAAACATCTTTAAAAATGAAGTACGTGATAACAAATCATCGAATGAGATTGACTGACAAACATTTGAAAACGATTCCGTTGATCAGTTGCAGCCATTGATGACACTGTGAAAACCAAACTTCAATTTCGAAGATCTCACTAACATTTTTCGCAGCCTTTCGCAACTTCCGGATGAGTGAGGAAACTAAGTTAGTTAACGTCACCTCTGCTAATATGATTTTCACCTCATAAATATGTTGAATTCATTACATTTTGCACTTTCCACGTCACTCACCCATATTTATGACGGAATGTGCAACACAGTTTACAATACTTTCGCTAGGCAGTGACTTTTTGGCCTTTGAGTATTGCGCAAAATCCAATCCGGCCTGCGGCCGCCATTTCGTTTGCAATCCGCCCCCCCCCCAAGAAAAAAGGTTGGTGACCCCTGCCCCAAACAAACATTCGGGGTCAAGACACCTACACCTTGACAATAAAATACCATCACAAATAGCTGGCTATCGTACAAAGAGGAAGCGGCATGGAAAGAGCGCTTCCATGCGGCTTTCTTTGCCCAGGGTCATAATCAGCACTAACCACGCAGATAACAGCACCAAACACACTTTAAACAGGCAATCCGATTAGCCGACGACGGTAGGCACGGCATTGCTGTCGACTTTGAGCCATGTGCTGTAACATCCCAATCAAAGCACAAGACGGATCAAGTGGACTCTGGCCTTGAAGACGAGACGGACAGATGGCACAGAGTTGGGTCGTCATTGACCATTTCCCGCAGTCAAGTTAGTTTGTGCCTACATCTGGTAAGCAAAACAATACCCTCCTCAGTAAGCGGTGATCATGCATACGTAGTACGTGCTCAAGCCTCGCAACTGATTCGGTGCTATCTGTCGTTCTAAGGAATTTGTTTGAGTATCACCCTCTACTACTCGAGTACGCACACCATCGTTGCGGACACGCATGTGCCCCCTGACACCAGCAATGCTCCGCAGACAGCGATGATCAAATACGAAGTAGCAGCAATCCTCAGATCGGAGGCTCCAAGTCTCGCTTTCATAGAGTAGGACACACCTCATTGTAGCCTTGTAAACACGGCCTTTTAGATGAAGGACCCCCTTTCTGACGCCACAGGTGCCGCAGTTTCAAAATGGCAGTTCTGGCATCTGCTATGCGCCAACTGACTTCAGTTGCTATGCGTCCATTTTTGAGGATACAGCTGTCAAGGTAAGTGGAGTGAGCAACTACCTCAAGTTCCTCGTCATCAAGAGTTAAGGAGGCACCAAGTGGCTAATGGTCTTGTAACAGTAGTTTGCATTTTGAAGGCGCGAAGCTTATACCAAAGGATTGGAGCATATTAGGCAGGTTATTCAGGGTTGATCGCGCCGTCCCGACAACGTTAAAAAGCAGGACAATATCGTCTGAATAATCGAGATCAATTAGCTTCTCACCAGGCAGCACTTCTACGCTAACATCGTGAGGCTCCGCAAGGGAACACTTCATGATGAAGTCCATGACTAAGTTAAACAAAAATGGGGAAATTGGACCACCCTGACGAACACCGCTTATTGAGGAAAGCCATCCGACAAATCAACGTAGACCCTGACGCGGCCTGTCGTGTTCGAGTAAAGAGCACGTAAAATATTCATATATTTCATGGGAACACTTTTCTGCACAAGTATTTCGAACAGAATCGATCGATCGACTGGTTCGAACGCACTCTCGAAGTCGAAGAACAGCTATTGTCGGCCTGCGGAATGTGTGACGGTGCTCTAGCGCCTGTCGCAGCTACGTTCTGGGTGGAAGCTTGTCTGTCCTTCTCTAATCCGAGATTTTAGCTCCGCAGTGAGGCCGTTAATTTTGTCACCACCGTCAGTAGGCCAATACCACTGTGGTTAGCACAGTTTGTGTGAATGCCTTTCTTGTATACAGCCACTATAATTGATTCACTCCAGTTAGCTGGGATGGTCTCTGCCGTCCAAATCTGCGCGAACAGGCAGGACAGTGCTTTGCAGAGGACCTCACGTCCACGGGTGTGAGCTAATCGGGACCAGCAGCATGAAAATGATTAGGGGCCGAGATCGCGTTTCGAACTACAGCCTCCGATGGAGCCTGCCTGTTGGGTAATCTGTAACAAAGTGCCTGCATTCAGGTATGAAACTCATAGCGAGGATCGAAGACTCCAAATAGAAACGGCTGAAATTATGTTGTCCGCTTGGTTGGACATTGACTCCTTGATCGGAGCGCAGTGACACCGTGCGCCTGCGTGTCAGTCGTAAATAGAAAATAAGCGACAATTGAAGCAAGGTGGGGATAGGCCAAGAATTGGGGGGTCGAAAACAGGAAGGGGAAAAGTGAAGTTGGAAGGGGTGATAAGGATGAAGAAGCGAAAGAGGAGGAGTAAGAAGACGGGTGTCTGAACATCTTCACCCCTAACCACCGTGCTGGATGCAACGGTCAGAGTACCAAGATATTCCGTGACTCACATTATTTTAAAAATAAGAATCATAACACTTGTTTCATGTACTGTGTTACTTGTGTGCTTAAATCTGAGACACCGACGGCGTCAGACGGAAATTTCCATCTGCCTGAAAAAACGGGTATTCGAGGATATAGTGACGACTGTTCTACTCTATAAAAATGAGGCGGCCCCTTCAGTTTGAGTACCTGAAACGCCTTCATGCTTTCGATCATCGTTGCCATCGGAGCATTGCTGGTGTCTGATGACACAAGCATATCCACAACGATGGCGTACGCGCGCAACTACTAGGCGGGATTAGAATGAGTTGACTTGAGCACGTCATAAGTGTGTCCGGTCACCGCATACCGAAGAGAGCACAAGACTGGGTGTGTGTGTGCAAATGTTGACTTGACAACGAGAAAGAAAGTCACTAACGACTAAACTTGATGCTGTTAGTCCGTCTCGTTTTCCAAACTGGAGTGCACGCGACCCACGTTATGACTGGAGCCTTTACAGGACATGGCTTGCAGTCGGCAACACTGGTTTGTTTGTTGTCGACTCTTGGTCAGATTGTCTGTTTAACGTGGGTCTGATGCTGAGTTATCTGTGAAGTTATGGCTGATTATGAAGAGGGGCAGGGAAAGTCGCAAATGAGTATCTGTCTCGCCGTTACCGCCACATCATTGCACAGCAGCCAGTTATTTGTAACCGTGCTGTATAAGCGCTTTATCTCGGAAGGTTTGCTTAGATCGTTTGTGTTACACACTAAGACTCCATCTTCACTTATTATTCCTCATCATACCCCAGGTTATTCCAGTTGTACCGGTAAAGCATCAGTGCAAATTGTTGATGTGATGCACCATTGTTGTTTATGTTATCGTACTCGCGTGTCATCTGCCCAACAAAACCTAACTCGATTCCAACTGATGGGTGGTACGTGACATTTGGTGATATAGCCCACTGTGCCTTTGTTCCCCTCTTTACTACGGATATCCTCGCAAGAACTCGCGCTTCTTCCTTCTTTCTTTAACCGTTCTGGTGGTGATAATTACGCATCACTCATTGCGCCACATATTTCGACATCGGGACGGAAGTAAGAAGGTTCCGACGATTTGCACAGTGACATGACGAGCTGGCCCCGTCCACTAGCGCCTCACAGTCCGCGCTATCGCCTTTTTCGTACATCCCATCGGTTATCCTTCTTTCTGGCCACTGCCGCGCTATTTCCCAGACTATCTTTCACCGTGCACAAGGAGACATTGTGTCTCACTACACAATACGTAAGTGGTTGATCGCGTACGCCCCCATGTCTGGGAATCACTCTGTATAGGCACAGCACATGCAGACAAGTTACACATCCTCTCCAGTGTCAAATTACGGTTCTTGGCCGGCATGCTATCTCCCACGACTAGTCATGAATGTGGTTCAAGTGTCTGAGGTTTAAGAGTTACATATAACTTTACTGTCTTTCCCACAGTTCTGATTCCCCTGAAATATTCACATGGTTGTCTAGTTTCGTGCTTCCGTCAATATCTGTTTCCGACTTAGCCTGTTACTCACTCCCAGCTGCCATGGAACATAACATTCGGTTCGAAACCTGATTGTAAGGCTGCGGTAATTTGTCACGGGGATGCAGTCCGTTTTATAGAGTAAGGAGCCATCCTCACTCAAACCCCAAATCTGGAGGACCAGGAAACTGGATTACTTTGGCTTCTAACCATTGACCAATCTGGTATGAATGATTCAAGGTAAAAAAAACACCAACCAGCATAGCTCAGCGGACCGTTCAGGCACACAAACCGTCGTACCAAGATAAGATTCAATGTCATTGCGATGGCACTGCACGAGGAACTCATCTACTAAAGGAACCCTGCAGAATAGGCAATGCCATGCGAGTTTAATCCTTCTAAGTGAATGCAGATACGTATGTTTGATTACTGTTCAGTCGAGACAGTGAAAGGAGATTGTTTAGCTGATATCTATGACTGTGCTTTTCCTACAGTGCCTAGGCACCTTGATTATAAATGTTTGCTAAGGAAATTGATGTTTTACATCAATTCCTCATTGATAAAAGTATTATGGGTGTATGGCAGAGTAAAGCATGGGTATGCCATACTGCTTTACTGCTGCTGACGGTTCTCGTTACAAGTACTCTTAAAAGTGCTACCGTAATTCCCATCTTGAAAGATTATAGAGGACGCGCTGCAGTGTTGCATGTCCGATCTTTGTTTAAGCAACTCAAACCACATCTTCCTCACAAATGATAGAGTTCAGATACGAAGTAATAATAATCAGAGCATCGACGGCTAGTGCACTAAATTACCCTGACTAGTAAACATAATGAAAATAATAAGCAGCGCCGAAACGTAAGCAGATATAAAAACGCGAAGCTGAGAAAGGCGAAGGAAGAAGAAGTCGCAAATGTCGATTGAAAAACAGTGCATAAAGAGATGAGGCCAAGCGCAACAACACGACTGATTTTGCGATTGGATCGCGTCGGACAAGTCAAGTCAAAATAGGCTTCATGCACCTGGGTAGATACATAGTTAGCTTTTCATAGTACAACACTGGTGAGGTGGTTTACTCAGAAGTGCCAACTAAGGAAGAGATATAATTTTACACCTGTGCATAGCTACCCACTCGTCCAGTTCAGAATTGGAAGTGATGCGGACAACAAGATGGGTGGCAGTTATCACACATCAAATAGCTATTCAGCGACTGTGATACTCGGGGCAGCGTCGTGCTAATCCTGTACTAGTACATCGCGATCTGGAAGTGCAAAGCGAATACCGATGGCTGAAGCGCTCTGCGTCAGCTTATCCAGACACATGTGGGTCGGGCCCTTAAGACCTGTATAACCTGTGTAACTTGAGAATCCCAGGTGGTAAGCTGGGAGAAACTTTGTCCACCTAGTGAAGAAAAATAGGAAAGTATGGTGCTCCCAAGAGTTTCAATCTGCCGCAGTGAAGTTAAGAGAAAGCATCTCTGAGGTATTAGCGGTTGTAGTGTAGAGAACGCACAGCGCCGAGAAATATCTCCGGTAAATTCGAAGGAAAGCAACAGTACGAACTTTGGCCGTTAAGTGTAGGAAGATGTCCATATTAAAAGGTACATGCTCAGAGGCAAAGGCGAATAGATTCAAGTATAACGGGAGATAAGATATTAAAGTGTAATTGTAACACGAGCAGCAGTTATTTATCTAAGGAAGCGATCATAATGAAGTGTGCCGTTTTGGCAGTCGGTAGCTCAAACAAAGCTTGCGTCAAGATGTTGAAATCTGGTGATCTCAGCGTAATTCGAGAATGGCGGCCGCTGCTTTCACTGGCTATACTACCAAGCTCTACCAACTCATTTCGTCTACTGCCCACAGAAGACTTGGTGTCAGTGATACTACCTCGAAGCGAATAGGTTACCGATAGAGGTGCCTGGGCTGATGGGCCGAACATTTAGATTGCCTTGTAAACTCAGTTGCATGCGCCAAGCCGTAAGAGTGAACCTACCTAGCAAAGAGGAAGTTTGCCTTGAGATTCGACATCTGATGTGATTCAAGACTGCCGGCTCCGACGTACCTCCCCTGGAGATAGTTAACTACGGCGGTACAGTAGTCATCAGCCAGCACATCTCATTGTTCGCCACATTTTGGCATGAAAAAGGTGAGTACCTAGTGGGGAGAATCGGTTATTGTCTCAATGTTTAATAAAGGTGCATACATTTCACCGACGGATTAGTTTTATTACGGTTGCCTCCAAGCAATTGGCACCCACTCTGCTCTGTAGACTATCCATCAATTCGTGAATTAGATAGCCGTGAAGAATAAGCTGGTTTCTGTCCCGGTCATGAGTGCGTGGGTCAAATAATCCCACACTACTAATTGCTTGAACGCCGCAACATCTACTGGAGGTCTACCGTTGTTTATTTCCTAGACTCCCGAGCTAAATACGATCCAGTTAATTGACATCCGCTAAAGCATTACATGTTAAGCACTGGGGTCACAGAGAAGCATACTACCATCCTCCTACATGCACTGCATTTCCACGTCTCCAACAGAATGAGGGTTGGTGAAAAACTATCGTCACGAACGGTATAGTAAAAGCTCGAGGAGCTTTTGCCAATCTCCGAGACCTGTGGCGCCGATGGGACATCATTCTCACTCTGAAGGGCATAGTTTACAATGCAGCCGTCCGCTCAATCCTCCTGTATGCTTGTGAAACCTGGATCATCAGATCGACAGACATAAAGAGGCTAGCAACATATGACCATCGCTGCCTTCGCAGCTTAGCTCATGTCTGGTGGGAGCACCACGTGAGCAATGAATGTGTTCGGAGTTGCGTATCTGGTGCAGAAAGAGCGAGTGAACCGCTCAGCACCCTTATATCACGCAACAGGCTCCGACGGCTGGGCCACGTGCAGCGCATACCAGCCCACCGACTCCCGCGACGTGCGTTGTTTGCGTGCCCAGGGTGTGGATGGAAGAGAACGAGGGGAGGCTAAGCAATGACTTGGTCAAGAGGAATGAAAACCCTCATTTTGAAGTTGGCGTCCGTTGGTGCATCCCGGCTGCCGGGCTGCGGCACATTAGCTGAGGCGTGTTTCCCGCCCTCAGCTAACATGTATTGATGAAAAGGATAATGATGCGGATGCGGATGAGGACGATGATGCTGATGATGGTGGTAGTGATGATGATGAGGATGGTGGTGATGATGATGAGCATTATTATCATTATTGTTATTATTATCATTATTATTATTATTAGTCGTCATTCGTTGTCAATGCACTAAGTTACCATTCCTCTACTGTTTTGCAACTGAAGACGTGCAATTCAAAACTCCGGAATTGGTAAAAGAATTTTGGGCTTGAGCAAGCGACTAATTTAAACTATGTTGGTGACAACACATTACTTGGTACAGACCTACAGACCATTTTGTATCAAGGTGTGGCATGTGTTATGCTCGCCTCCCCTGTCGAAGAGTGAAGTGCTGCTCCAGAATTGGTATATACACGTTCCCGTGCTCACTCGTGAAGATAAAAAGCATAAACAGATGGATAACTGTCTACCTGAGGAGCTTCGTATCTGCTAGGGGCACTATTTGGGAAGGAAACTTATCTCTACATGCCAAAATGTGGTCGGCGTGTGTGTATGGCGTAGTCGGGCCATTAAGCTCGGTAAAAAGCGGGGTCTACATTGCTTCCGTTCGGGTGGTGTTTCTGTAAGCTAGCGCGTAGTGGCCAGTATGCGTGGATGCACTGCGCCGGCATTCTGTCTTCGACAATGATTGCCCGTGTGGGATCGCAAAAAACGTGTATGCAACGGCGAAGTTAGACATCAGGTCCTAGTGAATGTGAGCACTGTCTTCAACAAGCGAATTTTGTTACCGCAATGGAGATGGCTTGGTCACATCTTGTGCATGCTATCTGATAATTTACCTCATCGTGCTCCGTTCACTTGTGTAGGACTGGGCTGGACGAGACCGTGTGGTGGTCAGCTGTTCACCCGGTGACAGCGTATGAAATCGGTGACCGTATGTCTAGCACTTTCTGGCTGGGGTCTAACGAAAGAAATGCCGATGGCTCGTAATGCCTCAAGATTTGGCGCGTAGCTGGAATCCGTTGAAGGTTTGTGTGCACAATAAGTTTGATATCAATGTTTAATGTAAATGGAAATGAAGAGAATGGTGTGTGAAAAACACTGAAAAGTTACTAAGCTTTGAAAGTGTCCTGAGCTTTTTCTATGCAGGTAGTGACTTTATCCACTATTACACAGGTGCTGATATATCCGCAGTTTATCCTCTTTTATTCGGAGACCTGAATATCAAAACAAGCGAAAAGGTCAAAGGAACGCATAAGACACTATGGACGAAAGCTATCCATGGTGAACGGAAAAAAGAAACAACAGTATGCCTCAAAAGTTGCCTGCTCGCTGCCGCGTGCGTGTGTGCCTGAGTGTGACAAAACGTGGTGACCGTGGGTGCGTGAGAAAAAATGCGCTTGGCCTACCGTTTACCGTCAACACATTAATCATGCAAAATTCGTGTGTGTGGAATTTGGAACCGCTTGGCTTGATAGTTCTGCGAGCAAAGTTCGACAGCTGATGTGGAAAACAGTGGAGACCCAGCGGCAAACAACATGTCAATATTCATGTGCACACGGACAGCGCACGTACCTTTCTTCGAAAACGTTTGTTCAGTTTGTCGAAATCTCCGGTGACTCGCTGCAATTCATTGCGAGCACGGCGCCACTCTTTGTTATTCTCGCGATCTAGTTGGGTGACAGTTCGCCGCCACTCCTCTAGTCGATCGGCTAACGGAGTGGCCAGGCAGTCGAGCAGCTGGCTGGAGAGAAAAAAGTGCAAAAGGAAGAAGAGTTGGGACGAAATCACAAATGCGGTCAAAAGACCGCAAATACCAAGGAAGTAGCGCACGCCGTAGGCATAAAATAGAGATACCGTAAAGGTAAGAAAGTAACGGCAACGCTCTGGCTCATTATAGAGGTGCGTCACTACAAGTGTGCAAAGCGAAACGCAGTGGCTTCCAACGACATATGGAAGTGATTACCTAACCCGATGTACATAGGTTGCAAGTCAAACGCCTGATTTACAACATGACGGAGGCATGTCACAGTCTCAGAAAATGACACGAAGGGAGACTGATGTGTAGTTGATGATGCTCGGAAGACGAAAGGTTCGGTTACTTCGGAGTTGAGAGACAAACGCGGAATGTTTCGAGTTACTCAAACTTAAGAGATAAGCAAAATATCGGCCTCGCTGTGGTTGTTAGTGTAGATGGAACAAAGAACAAAATGAATAATGCGAAGGAAATTAAAAATGAGGTGATGAATGAAGAAGCAAAGAGGACTGATATTTCACTAACATTAAAACACGTAGATGAAAAATGGACAGAACTGCTGATGATTTTAGAAAATGTAACCACTAATAAGATTCAGATTACTGTTTAGAGTATTCTGTACCTTATCACTTTACGTTCCGAGATATAAACTAATGTAAAACAAATCAAATCAGGTAAAGGTGGTGCTATATACGCCCACGAAGGGCGTATATTCAGCTCTAACCCGCACACCAGGGACAAGGATAAAAAGGCAAACAAATGCATAAGGACAGATGTAAAACCACAATCGTCGAAGAAAATAATGCTGACTGCGCTAACATGGCAGATGTAATTTACCAACCAGTTCTAGAACGATTGAATGTTTATCATACAAAAAACGACAAGCAAGAAACTAAAGTTGTATACCATAGGGCTTGGTGTGGGCGTACATAGTTTTGTAGAGCCATCTGGTCGATGAGGTTGACACGTATTCGGATAACGCAGTGTGGCTAACATCAGCGAGTAATTTAAATGCAAGCTTGTTACGAATGGACATGGCTGGACATAATGTTAACAAGTTTCAGTTGTGAAATGCCACTACACCGGAATAAATGCTTCATTGATCTGGCGATGACTTTGAGGTCTTTATACAGGGAAAATTACGGCACAGCAGTAGGTCCAGTAGGATAACACCCATGCAGTGATAAAATGCTGGTTCAAATAAAGGGGTACGGAAAATATGAAAGTAACAGAGAGTGAATATTTCGTTCAGCTGAAGGAACCACGTAAGTCCACCGTTCAGTGTCACTCTCCGGGTATTTGGCCGAAGAGAAAGAGCTCGAATCTCCGCCATCGATGGAAAGCTGTGGGAACTGCATTATTATTTGCTGGTAGCGATTTCCTTTGAAGAGTGAAAAAGGACATCCTAGCGTTTTGCGGTAAGCAAGGGGATTTGGACCAGTTTGTGAGGTTATCAGGGAGGATTTGTAGTTTGGTCAACGAGGCTATGCTTGGATGATGGACACCAAGGATTACGTCGTCCGCATACTTCAGTGAGATCGCTTCTTCAGGGACGGGGATTGAGCTGACGTAAGCAGAACATAGGAATGGGCCCAAAATGGCTCCTCGAAGAACACCAGAATTCGTGATGAGTGAAGAAGAGGATTCGCACAAAACACTGTGAACTGGGTAGGCTTTGTAAAATAATCTTTTAACAGAAGAACAACCGAGGTTTGAACTCCAGAACGTGATAGATCGCGTAGCCATAGCTCACGGTCCACATGATCGAAAGCGTTACTAAAATCCGAGAAGCAGATGCGGATAGGTTTGATTTGATTACCCAGTGACGAAAGCAAAGCATGTATCAGACATGCCACCGCATCTAAGGTGGTCCTTGAGTTGCGATATGCAAACTGATGAGGGTCATCTAAATGTGCCTGGGCTGAGACCCCTTTAAGACTAGGCCTCTGAATAGTTCTCAAAGCAACCGGCGTACAGACGATTAGCCGATATTTGAAAAATCCCTTTTTTGGTACCGGTGTAATTCTTGCACTTTGTCAACTATCAGCTATCTTGTGCTGATTGAAGCACTGTGCACAAGTTGACAAGAGGTTGTGCCAAGTAATCTGTGCACTCCTAGAGAACGACATGAGAACTTATCCGGACCAGATGCTTTGTTCAGTTGCCAAGCAGACAGATATTGACGTTAAAGCGAGACAATATCGGTGTAACCCGAAATGTGCCGTTTGAAGGGGGAAACTGGACGTTGAACACACAGCAACATCCCGGTCGATGACCCAAGGACCAGTTGTGTAAACAGGGGAGAGACTTAATCACCCATGCGTTGCAGTTGCGGAAAGAAGTGAGCGGACAACTAGGTCAACACGCCGGTTTAATCTTGCAGTAAGTCTCGGAGCAACGAACTTCTTAGCAACAGAGAGCTCGATAACCAGCAGGAAGCGAGGAATCGAGTTATGATGTGCCATGAAAGTATGAGAGTAAAAACTTTTTCGGTTGAGTAGGCCCTCGAGGATAGATGGTTCAGTGAACCTAAACGTCGGAATCTATGCGCTCAAGCAGGTCGTTCGAAAACTTGGTATATCGCAAGCTCGTGTGCACAAATAACAATGGTCTTCTTTGTGTTCAGAGTCTGTCTTTGACTTAACAAATCATAACAAACTATTGTGGATCTGCGCTAGAGACCCAGAAAGATAACGGCAACGATGAAAAGCCGCACATGCGTAGGACTGACTGACATAATCACAGCGTCTATAGTTGCAGTGTAGAATCTATGGATGCCGGATGACATGGAGTTGCTTCTTTGAAGAGGAATCGTCGAATACCATGGGTCACATCTTCATAGCTAGTACGCAGCCGAGTAAGAGACCACATAACGTATTGGTGCAAAACTCGAGCCAAGGCCTGATTCCATAGGACAGTTAGGTAAATCAATGTCGGTGCCAGGCTATGGATCGATACTACAGGTTTTGACGAATTAATGTGCGCAAGTTGAAGCTGTACTTCGTTGTCTATGTAACTCACAATGTAACCAACCTCCGGCGTGTGAGAAAATACCACACAGGCCGAAGGATACTTCTCATGGCAGTAGGTTCAACACTCCATTATGCAAACACATCAGGTTCGGGAAACTGGAGTACTCAGATGCGGTGGGCACTGCTCAATTGATCCACGGAATCATGATGGCAAACTTTCCGGTCAATCGTCAAATTATACGTGCGGTTCTCGTCAAAATGAGAGTTAATTCAACCGGGCGGTAGTTTCAAAACTCCACCTCTTCGAGTTCATTGATTTTAACACTTCAAACAGGAACTCAGTGGTAACGATTATGGAGTCAGATGCTGCAGGTTGCTAGGTCAGTATGCTAAGTTTTGCGACCAATGTTCGACTTCAATGGAGTGCCCCGGCTACGAAGTGAAGCCTTAAAGTCAAACGGGTGCAGTACAACCAATGATGAACCAACACTACACGGTGTTCTACACCATTACAAAGAGGCCGAACAGGATGTCAAGTCCCGATTCAAGCTGTGACCAATCTAACCTGCTTTGGAATAAAAAGACTATCGCTGGAGAACCATTTCACCCATAATAGTTGAACTGAAGCTCCGTATGACGTGTTTCCATTGCTGTCTCTCTGTTAAGGAAGTGTGTTAATAGGAGCGTTTTCACGCGAGTAGCCTGTGCAGAAGCTTGGACCAAGCAAACCTGAAGCTCAGTGGAGAAGAGTTAACCAATTAGAGCGCTCCTAGGTTAGAGCCAATGGGCGAAAATGTCTACCGACTTATGGTAGTTTCTAATAGCAGTTTCCCTCCGGACCTTTGCTAATAACGCAGTAACTTCCCAAGCTCAATTGGATGTTTTGTAGAGACATGGTTTTCTGCGTTCGGAAGGAACCAAACAGGAGTATCCGTTATCTGCTTTGTCAATGGGAAAACAACAATACCTAGGTTTTTGTAAGATGTCGGTTGAAAACAATGTTCCCACAATGAATTCGTTTGACTTCATTCGACAACTCTGTCCGTCATGACTAGTTACGAGCAAAGGCATCAGCAGTACGCTGATACGCCGTGGCGACGCCTTGCTGTCATCGCAATGACACTGCACGTTAACCTGGTGCGACGGTTTGCGTACCTCCTTGACCCATAGGTAGTAGTGTCTCTGGGCGCTTTGAGATCTACTCCTACCAGGTTGGTCAATGGTTAGAAGTTAGACAAACTCAGTCTCCTGGTACTCCAGGTTGGAGGTTTGAAATGGGATGGCGTCCATTTCTGTAAAAGCAAACCACTGCAACAAGCCGCTGCCTTGCGGACAGGATTTTGAGCCAAACGCTTTGGTTGAGGACCCTAATCATCCTCCTAAGTCTGGGCGCCCAGGTAGATACTCAGCCCACGTACAACCATGACAATTTCCTCAAAGTTAAAGCACATCCTGCATCGGCTGTCGCGCAGACCATAAAGGGTAGTCTTATCTGCTACATATAGCAGGCCGGATAAACGAAAACATGCTACTACTGGCGCCTCCGTCCTTTCTTTTCCACCAGTTTCTCTTACTCCCCTTTCAATGCTCAATACTAACCTTCCTTCTATAATTCCCGGCTTAATGGACAGCAGCCGCAATGTCACTGGAATCACAGCATCTGTAGCCAACTTCGCGCAACACTCACTAGACGCCTATCGGCAACCGTCTCTTCTAAGGCCACCCAGTTCCGTTTTTCTGGCGGCGTTCAAGGTTCGCACTCTAAGACAATTAAGTCAACAAGCTGCACTCGCACGCAAGTTAGACACGTTGAGGTAGTGATGTGAGTTGTGTGGCCGAAACTAGGATCAATGACCGTAATGAGATTGTTGAATTAACTGTGTTCGGCTTGTTCTCTCGTTTTAGGTTGCACGCATCCGGAGACACTGATGCAGCACTCACGTGTCAAGCTGAAGTAGGAATCATTTTCAGCTACAACGCTAAGCCATGGTTGGTTGATTGGATTGCGGTGAACAGCCGTTTGTGTGCAGCCCGTTTGACGACATCAACTAAGGTTGATTCACGAAGTGGTATAAACTGCAGCTTGTTTGTGATTTTCGCTTATGCTCCCACCGACTGCGGTTCTGATGCTGCCAAAAACACATTCTATCAAGAACTGAACGCGCTACTACGGAGTGTTTACAGTACAGATATCATAGTATTTGCATGGGATATGAACGCACAAGTAGGTCGTCTGGGGGGTAATCATGGGCTTAACTACAACCGTACGGACAACGGCGAGCGACTCTAACAACTGTGTGCGGAACATCAGTTGTTTCTTAGTAGCACTGCTTTTAGACGCAGTGGGCGTCGATGTGCGAATTGGCATCCTCCTGTAGCTGGCCAGCGACGGACCCAAATTGACCACATTGACATAAGTTACAGGTAGTATGGTACCATCTGGATTGCCGCCCGCTCTGGAATACCTACGTCGACTCTGATCACGCCTTGGTACGTTATGGCGTCTTCATGAACTTTACCGGAAGACGTGCCAAGGTTATTCCCTGATTGGCAACGGAGAAATTGTGCCAGCCCTCGGTCAGGCAAGCCTATCAAGACGCACTGCGTACAGAACTTTTGTTGTCTTGTTCTAATGACACTGAGCATCAGTGAAATAGAATCTCGGCTGCCATGCAGGACGCATGAGCATCTAATTGTGACACTAGTAATTATCACCGCACCAGTCACTGGATATCCGAGAGGTGAGTGAACCTGTCGGAATACAGAAGAAAACTCCCGGCTGGCTTTAAGCACAATGTGACCTGACGGACTATTAGGCGCGAACCAAAGCGGAGCCTGCGTGCTGACGAAAAAGCCTGGTGGACCAGTCGGGCTCAACAAATGGAGGAGACGGGAGCAGTAGGCAATTGCCGCAAGCACTTTCAGCTGATCCGTACTAACGATCACAGGAAACCAGGCATCAGTGAGACAAGCAGAGACAGCGCAGGAGCACCGATACACAACAAGAAGCGCCGGATGATTCGCTGGGCGGAACATTTTCAAGATCAGTTCAGTTGGACACCTGCTCCCGGACCACTTCCTACTCAAGTGATGCAGGACGAGCTAAGTCAGGTAAGTTTAGAGACTCCCTCGGAGGCTGAGGTACGTAAAGCGACCACAGCCATTAATCGTGTTCGTGCTGTTGGCTCGGATTCCCTCACACATGCACTATTTAAGGATGGAGGTGAGGTTCTCTGCAAAGCACTAACCTCCCTATTCGAACCTATCTGGAAGTGTCCCGGCTAACTGAAGTGAATCGATCATAGCAGCAATATACAGGAAACGCAGTCGCACAGGCAGTGCTAACCTGCATAGTATCAGTCAAACGCCAGTTTTGACAAAATTACTAGCCTCAATTTTCCTTTGACGCCTCAAGGCGGAACGGGAATCCCGGATAAGGGGAGAGCAGGCAGGTTTCCACCCTGGATGTGGCTGTATAGACCACAAATTCACTCTGCGACAGTGCTAGAGTAGCGCCACGCATACCGCAAACCGACAATAGCTGTGTGCCTCGATTTTAAGTGTGTTCGATTTAGTCGATCAATGCATGCAATTCGAATTAGTTGCACGGAAAGGTGTCCCAGGAAATATGTGAACTTCTTACGTGTTCTACATTCGAACCCAACACACCGTGTCAGGGTCTACGGTGACCTTTCTGATAGTTTTCCGACAACAAGTGGCTTTCGTCAGGGTTGTCCGATTTCCCCGCTTTTGTTCAGTTTCGTCGTGGACTTCATCATGGCGTGTTTCCTAACTGAATCTCACGATGTAGGCGTCGACGTCCTGCCCGGTGAAATGCCAATTGACCTTGATTATGCGGATGATATCGTTTTGCTTTTCGACGAGGTTGCAGCGGCACAAGAAACCCTGAATATCCTTCCTAGCGTGGTCCCATTAATTGGTATGCGTTGCACATCTTTAAAGTGCAAAGTGTTACTGAAGCACCACCAGCCACTTGGGGACCCCTTGACCCTTGATAATGAGGGGCTCGGAGTAGTTGATCGATTCACTTACCTTGGCAGCTGCATCAGCAACAATAGACGCAGAGAAACTGAAGTCAGGTCATGCAGTGTAAAAGCCAGAACTGCCTTTTTGAACCTGCGGCATCTTTGGTGACACAAGGGAGTTTCCTACCGTTTATAAAGCCGTGTTTACTAGGCCACAGTGAGGGCCGTCCTGCTCTATAGGAGTGAGGCTTGGTCTTTTTGGTCTGAAGTGCCGTCAAGTCTTTGATCATCGTTGTCTGCGAAGCCCTGCTAGTTTCGAGTGGCACCAGCTTGTCCGCAACGATGATGTGCGTAAGCGAGTACTAGGCAGTGGTACCTAAGCTAGTTCCTCAGAACAACAGATAGAACTGAATAAGTGGCGTTAGCTTGGGCACGCAGTACGTATGCCTGGTCATCGCTTGCCGAAGAAGACCTTGTTTTGTCTGCCAGATGTAGGGTGGCGCAAGGCTCGCGGTGGACAAAAGTCGACTTGGCAGCGTGAAATGAAGTCACTGACGAGCAAATTGGGTGCCGTCGGTTCGTCTCGCCTTCCAGGCAGGAGTCCATGTGGCCCGCCTTGTGTTTGGCCCGAGACTTTACAGGACATAACCCACAGTCGAGACCAGTGGTGCGTCTTCTGCCGTATCCTAGTCGGACTGCCTGTCAAAAATGTGGTTGGTGCTGAGTAATCTACGGGATAACAGCTGATTATGAAGCAAGGCAGTGGATGTTGCAAGGAAGCTGTCTCGCTGATGCCGCCTTATCTTTGCATGATAGCCAGCTGTTTGTGACGGTACCTTAATAACATAAGGTGTAGGCGCCTTCACCTTGAATGTTTGTTTAGGATATTAAGGTTTTCTAGTATGCCTCCTTCTCTCCCTCCTATTATTCTTTATTCCATAGGTAACCATGATTGTATGACACCGAAGCACCAGTTCAAGTGCCTGATGTGCGGCTGCTACTGTTGTTGTTTGCCGACACGCAATCGTCACCAGTCGCACGTGGGTTGATGATACTGAGGGTAGCTCGGACCCCTACGCAGGCCCAAACCCGCGACCTCCGGGTTGCAAAGAACACGCATTGTCCTTTAGGCCAAGGGGCGGCGACTAGCTACTGAATAAGAAAGGAAGTGATAAAACAGTGATGAGGCAGAGAACTAGACCTATGGCTTAAAATCAGAAGTCGCAGCCACGCCCAAACCTGGATTCACAAAAAGACGCTATCATCCTTGGATGCTTGGGTATTATCAACGACTTTAATTAGGTTAGAGGCTCAAACATCCGGAAAGGCGGCGAGATATCGACCTGTCAGCAAAAGATAAAGTGCTTTATGTTGTGATAAGGCTGGTGCTACTGTATTGGTCAGACAGATAATTCGTAGTGAAGATGTTAAACAAGCGGCCTGGTCTTGCGGAATGGTGCTGATATGTGGAGAGGACAAAGAATGAACAATGAAGAGATCCTCCTGTTGGTTTTTGGCAAGAAGCCTTCTGGTGTTACACTCGAGTGTTTGCCTATGCCCAACCTTTTGCGCTGGCTAGGTCATATTCTCCGTATGCCTACTACACACCTTCCTTCAAGTGCACTATACGCCGTGGCTGCGCCAATTCGGGCGAACTCGCGAGGTGGCTAATCCTTGACGTGACATAAAGACATGAAGAAATTGACGGAGAGACTTGGTCAGCCTGCCACCTATCAATTTCGTAGACAAGAACCTCGGTATGGAACACATTGGTGGTTGTAGACTCTATCGGACATGGCGTAGTTAGTGTCGCTAGTGCATCCGGTTTCTAGGATCTAGAATAACCTTACGCTACGAATACTGTTGTAACGCTGCGCGGCCTGCTCGCTCTCGCCTGGTTGATTCACGCCTGTTGCTAAATCTTCGCCTTCACGCGTGCTCTGATTTACGCCTTGGCAAACCCGACCGGAACGAAGACAGAAGACTACTCAGCAGACCAGAGTTGTATTAAGGCAAAGAACGGTCATATTTATATGTCACTATCACCAGGCGGATTTGGCTCTAAGCCCACGCTGCACACCTACTTGTCCGCTGCATCTGTCCGATTCACCGTGTTGCTCGGGTACTACAGTCTTCGTTCGCCTACCCGGCGCATGGCAACGCACGTGATGTCTGATGCGTGATTTCATCAGCTTCCGGTCTGGCCTTGGCAACACGCCTGGTGTCTGATCAGATTTCGCCTGGGCCCTGGTAACACGCTCGTAGAGTCCTTCCCAAGCACGCTTGGTGGTAAACGCGCGAGCGTCGGCTCTCAGCTTTCTCGTCCAACTGTCAAATACTCAAACCACTTTTCAATGTATTCAGTTTGCGTTCAACTTCAATTCTATACTAATGCTATATTCGTTATTCCGGTAACGTCAGTCGTGGCAACTTAATCCCCGGCACTTCGGTGCCTACAGTCGGTATCGCTAAGGTTTTGGCAACCACGGCAGGGCCTGTAAATTTGGCTGTCTGTGGAATGTTTCAACACACCACAATTATTAATCTTAGTTGAAACATTCATGTCTTTATTCAGCACTCGTCTGCGATGTTAACCTACTTGTGCGATATTTCGAAATTGCTGTATTTTAAAGCAAGTGAATGGTGCATCTTCCAACGGTCGTATTATAAAAAGCAAAATGCAAAGAATTTATAAGAGTTGTAACAATTATGTACGAAAAGATCGTGCTGGATGGAGGATCATGCTGCGAAAGGAAAAACTCGTAGATCTGAGCGTGCCCGCTTTGCTTACGAAAAACATCCGTTTGCTCGTTGGAAAATTGGATGAAGTATCGTGTAGCCTCTTCCAAAGAATTTGCGCAGTCAGGCATCATTACGTTGCAAGATACCTGGCTCCAAGAAGAAGTGGATAATGCTGTCGTAAAGGTTGGAGAATTCGTTTGCGATCGGGAGGACCGCCCATGCACGTACAAAAATAAGAGGTGGTAGAGTCCTTATTGATACTAATCCATTATCATATATTGCAACAAAACGCATTTTTGTTTCTCTCCCCAGTGGGTCAACTGCTCAGTTGTACAATGCAAGCCGAGATAGTTGGGTTGTCATCACCCAATAGTGTTGGCTAACATCTACATATCGCCCACTTGTCAAGGACTTGAAGCAGAGGAATGTTACAATGAGTTTACGGCAGCCGTCAGGTAACATATCGACCGTTTTTACGTACCTTCGCCGGAGATTTCAACAGATTTGATACCACGATTCTCACCATTCCTTGATTTTCTGGAACATCGTAAACCTACACAGCAAATTAGACACAACCCTGGACCTGGTGTTCACTACTAATACAAAGTGGTCCTCTGTATGTAATCGGGCTCCGATTGGCAATTCTGATCATGAAACAATCAAAATTGCTTCCGTCACTTTTAGCGAAACAAACCACCAGGATATCACTCGCTGCAGTGATGGAAGAGTAAGGTGGAGGCAATGCTCTACACAAAATATCGACCGACTTCGTGAAATGGTTGGATCGAAAGAATTTAGTTTATTCTTTGACCATGACGTATCCAAGTATTGCGACAAGATGACTAGTTATCTCAATTTCTATTTTGACATTTGCTGTCCTTGAGAAACTCTCTACGTCCGCGCTGACAGGTTCTCATCCCTTCAAAGTGAAGCGACGGCGCTGACTTAAGGAGAAAACATTTAAAGCAGAAGAAAGTATCTCAATCAGGTCTCCTACTCTTCGTATCAAGGAGAAGCTACGCCGACTTATCCAAGCGAATATCCAGTCTATTCTTGGGAACGGCAGCTGTCCCGAACGCTGGAAGATGTGGAAACAGCTAAGTGAAGTTGCTCGAGGTGCGCCTGTTTCAAAGCGAACGTAGAGGAATTGAGCAAAGAGTTCTGTAAAAGTGAAACTACAATAGACCCAGATCCTTCCCGTAATCAAGTGCCGGGGTCCGTGAACTCGTTGACTCCAAATGACAATGCAATTGTGAATAATTTAATAAAACGCTTATGTTCTGATAAAGCCAGCGGTCCGGATAAGTTATCTCTCATCGAAAGTAAAGAATGTGCTAATATTTTGGTAATGTCTCTTGCGTCTGTATACACAATGTTCCTGCATTAACACGTAATCGCTGACTGCTGGAGAAGTGTCAATACAACACCAGTGCCGAAAAATGATATAATAAGTATAAACCAATCACAAGCAGTTCTGTTGCCCTGAAGATACTTGAGAAAATCATACTTGAAATGACGCGGTACAAAATTCCTAAGACCTCCATCAATTCAAGTATCGCAGTTAAACGTCAAAGCGAGATGCCGTGGACTACCCCGTGCATTCTTTACAGCCGTCACAAGATAAAGGGAATACATAAACTCGCATGTACTAAGTTGATTATCGCAACGCATTGGTTGTGCAACCCGCGAATTGCTGCTGAAAGAACAACTCAAAAGGCAATACAGCCATATATTTTCTACCGACTTAGAGACTGGCAGAAGAACACTTCGCTGGGCTTGGCAATTTTGTTGCAAATGTTTCGTCATCAATCGAAGTGACATCATCAGTGCGTAGTTGTGTGGTGTGCAGTAGCGTAGAGGAGCCTCGGTGAGTGCGATGAGCGTGGTGTGTGTGCGTTTTTATACCGCCGTGGTTGCCCGTGGGGACGAGGAATCCTATTGGTTGGGACTTTGATTTGCGTTCAGCGTGGTTGATGGGCAGATGACCTTGACCCCTTCTGTGTTAAGGCCTTTGTCTGCGAGTATGTCGTCAGTTCTGGTTGTCTAATCACAAGATCCATCGGATTCACTCGATCGAGTTGGCGGTCGTTCGCCAGTAGTGTTGCGTTTACTGCGTCCAGTTCGATGTGTCGATTGATTGGATTCGTTGTAGAGTACCAGGCTTCCAAAAAATCCCTCGCATGTTTTGTACTTCCATGTGTTAGGATCTTTACATTCTCCAGATCGAAATGGTCGCCTTTTTGATCTTCATGCGCAGAAACCAATGATTGCGGACCATGCCTTCTGACGGCCACCTTGTGTTCGGTGATTTGTGTACAAAGCTTTCTTCCAGTTTGTCCGAGGTAGTTTTTATCGCAGTCGCTGCTTTTTATCTGGTAGATGACATTGTATTAGTCGGCCTGGTTGACTTTGCCTTTGGATCTTGAGATCAATTTCTTTAAGGTGGCACTTGGCTTGTGAGCCACAGAGATTCCATGTGAGTGCAGCAACCTTCCTGTTAGTTCGGAGACCTTCTTGATGTAGGGAAGCACTAACCGTTTTTTGCTTGATCAGATGACTGCTGCTGCCGTTGCTGAGGCATTGATTTCTTTAAGCTTCTTCTGATGACATTTCTCGGATAACCGTTGTTTCTAAACTCACGATATAAGTGATTTTCTTCCTGTTTCCGCGATTCGGCTGTGCTGCAGTGTCTTTCCGCGCTTTTGAACAGGGTTTGAATGCAGCTCTTCTTGTGATTCATCAAGTCCAATATCTGGTCTACTACACCCCTACATCCAACAGGGGAGAGAAGGACATCGTCCACTGATGCTGGACTGAACGGCTAGCAATCCACTCTTTATGGTTGTCAACATGCAGTCCAGTCGAGGTCGAATGATAGCAACACAATAGATACTTGTCATGTTAAATGTGAGGAATATGCTGTGTCGGCATAACGCGAGCTCGTTACCACCCATAAGGGAAAGTAACAAGTGGGAAATCAATCCCCGAACAAGGAAGAGTATAGGGAAGAGGAAATGACAGTGGAATTCTAGACTAAGCTCGACGACATTCTACCTGTTGGTTTTCTACAAAGACACCCTGACGCGCTACATTATCCCACTTCTTAGCAGATGCTCCCCTCAGTGCCTACGGAAACCCTGACCTGTGTCAACCAGTTGGGGCATAGAAAGAATGATGAAAGTTGTGATAGGCTCGACGATTCCGCAGGACGGAATGCTAGTGATCGCTGCAACGGCAGCAGTTCTGCTTTAGATAGTGACATTGAGAGCTGGAAGGGTCATCAAATATGTCCCATCGAAGGTTTCGAGGGCTTCCGTGTTCAGGGTGTACATTGGTGGTAATAGACAGAGGGGCTGAAAAGTAAAACAGTTACTTCGTAGGAGGCTGGGTAGTTTCGTCACAACCATATAGTAAGAGTCGGAGTTGGATGGAGGGTGCGCCTGACTTATCGTGACGAGCTGGATGCTGTTGTCACAGCTGACGATGGAGGGCTAACATAAGTCATCAGTACACGTTAGCTGAGGGTGAGGAACACAGTGAAAGAGATTCAAGGTGAGTAATATAATGTTAAATATTATAGCACATATTAGATATGATATCGTGATTGAAGGGGGAATCTAAAGGAGAGGGCATGGACAAAGAAACTCAAAACACCAACGCCATTGGGGTTGGCTCCTATCCATTTCAGCGAGTGTGTCCAACCAAACGTGTTCATCGTCTTTGGGAGTCCAGATAGGCAATCGGGATGCACAAACTGACGTCAACTTCGAAGTGAGGAGCTTCATCCCTCTTGACCAAGATATTGCTTGGCCTCCCCTTAGCTACTTCCATCTATACTGCCGGTGCGCAAACAATACACGACGCGGGAGTCGTTGGGCTGGCATCCGCAACACGTGATGATTGCAGGCGTGTTTCCGATAAACAGCAAAAAAATCAATCAATAGGGTCTCTAGTGTTCGGGCAAGTGCTGTCTGTTTATCAATCTGTAGCAAAGTGCGCACGTTGAAGCATGCCAGTCTTAGCAAGGATCGAGGACTCCAAAGAGAAACGGATGAACTGACGTCCGCTTGGTTGAACATGGACTTGTCGACTGGATTGGAGCGACGCTCTGCGATTGTACGTGAGTTGAAACTAGAAGACAAGCGACTATTGAAGTAAAAAAGGAGTGGACCGAGAATTGGGGGTTTGAAAACAGAAGGGATAAAAGTGAAGTTGGAGCAGGACGATACAGATGGAAAAGAACTAAAGGGAAGAACAAGAAGACGGAAAGGCTTGAACACTAGCAGCCAAACCCCTATCCACCCTGCGCGATGCAGCAGATAGGGCGCCGTTTATTATCTTCTGCGACCGCCTGAGCATCGGCAGATTGTTTGAAGGAAGTCATAAAATTGTATTGCGCGGGCAGGATACTGTCAGGTTGCCCATGTCTAGACAGCAGAACGAATAGGGTTGAAAACCAAAGCCTTTGGATCAAAAACCTTACCACAAGGCAGCGAGATTTTGGCACTGGGCTACATGGAGTCCATTTTATGGAGTAAGGAGCCACCCTCACTCTAACCCCCAATCTAGAGGACCAGGAGAATGAGTTTGTCTGACCTCTAACCATTGACCAACCTGGTACGAGTGGCTCTGAAGGTGCAAACAGCACCACCCAGCATAGCTCAATGGATCACTGGTGCACACAAACTATTGCACCACGGTAAGATCTAGTCTCGTCGCGATGGCGGACCGAAAGTGAGGTGAATGGATGGATGGCTTGAAAACGAACCAGAGATGGCCCCTCTAATAACAGCATAAGCGAAATGGGAAGGCAAAGCGAAGGAGGAACGACAGTGGTATTCTAGACTAGAGCGTAGAATACCACGATGAGATCTTACCTGTTGGTTTACATAAAGACTGGCGCGCCACAAAATAAGAGGGTCATCTTTTTAAGTGACAAGAACTTAACAGTTTTCAGTTCTGAAATTGCATAGTCTGGACTTGTTGGCGTAAAGAGAAAGTCCTAAGGTAGTTCGAGTTTTCGCCTCCAGGAACTTCGATAACTTCCTGGTGTCTTGGAGGAAAGTCGTGAGCTGAAGGAAGTATAGTGGACCAATGGTTTGTGACGGGTAAAAAAGCACAGGCTTAAAATTGCACATAGCCTGGTAATAGAAATTGAAACACTACAAAAAAAGGACCAAATAAAATACGCATTGGTGAAGCGATAGAACAATGGCGGATGGAAGGGTTGTGGGAGTAAGATAGTAGCAGACTTGACGAAATAACAATATGTGATGGTTAATAACCGCTGTAAATAACAAGCAGTTTGGTCACCCCTTTGCACAGATTTACGTACGTCACTTTGGGTCATAATTCCAAATAGGCTAGTTAGCCTGAATATATTCAGAATATCCGCTCATCTAACAAAGTGTACGGTGTTCACTCCGATATCTAATCGCTTTATGAAAATAGCCAAGGTGGGGACACAAACAACTGAGTTTGGAAGGGTGTTCTAGGGTTGGAAAACCCGGATGGAGTAATGCGTTCATCGACAATCTAGACGAGTGTGTGGTTGAATCAATTTCAGACTATTACCTTTGAGTATGATGATCAGGCTAAATTTCAAAAGTTGGCGACATAATTGACTGGGATTACTCATTATTTGGTAAACTAACGAGGTCCCCATGTGGCCACCGGTAGCGTCCAGTGAACAATCCGGGTATCTTCACCCCTTGCTGGTAAGGGAGTTCGCGCAATCACTTGACAAATATCGTTGTTCGAAGTTTTGGGGTATCCAGCGCTGCAACCCCACGCTTTTGCCAATGTTTCCAATCTGGTTATAAGAATTCGACGTGGGGACGCATGTACGCACTGAGCATGAATGAATTCTAACCACTGAATGCCCTCTTCAAGAGGCCAAGATGCTGGTTAACAGTTTTGGTAGCGGACTGTCTGGGACAACCGAGGTCGTCTTGTACCATCACACAGGGGCAAGGTTCCTGAAAGCTTGTCTGCAGATTGTGCGCCCCAAGCTGGTAAACATAGATATGTCGATGGCGGATATGCACAACGCAGCACTTGTTCGCATCGAATGGCACTGCCTTCCCCACCGACCAATGTTAGGCATCATCGAGGTCACGCTGGAGGATCTCGTGGTCGTCCATTCCCTTGATCGCCCGCCAAACCGTAAGGTCGTCCGCAAAGAGTAAAAATTTTGTGGTTATGGCTGTCGCTAGATCGTTCATAAAAACTAACAGACGAGGCCCAAGTATCAAACCTTGCGGTATGCCCCGCGCCACTCGAATCGGGTCGGACAGAGATGTTCGGACACTAACCTTCAGTTGCCGTTCGCGGAGAAAGCTACCTATCCATCCTAATACTGGATCGCCGGTGCCGTAGTACTGAAGTTTGTGAAGCAGAATTCGATGATCCAAGCGACCGAAGGCTTTCAAAAAGTCCAAGTATATAACATCGATGACTGTTTCCACGTCGACTATTTCCACCCAGTGGTCACGTGCTATCAACAGATCCTTGGTACATGATCGATGTTGACGAATCCCGTGCTACTCTGGCGCAATGATGCCGTAGCATTCCAAGTAGAGCACCAGAATGTCGGTGATGATCGCTTCCAAAACGTTGTGAAGCACAGGGAGAAGAGTTACCGGGAGGTAACTGGCAGGATCAGATAGACTTCCTCCCATGTGAATGGGGTTTATGATACTTCGTTTCCACCTTGGCGAAACCATGTTTTCGACTAGACAAAGGTGAAAGAATTCTGAAAGTGGTTCGGCTAGGTGTATGGTCGTTAACTGCAGTGCTTTAGGGTGAATGTTATTCACTCCAAGAGAGCTGCGTAGATAGATATTTCAGTATCATTTCTTCTGTGAATGTGATACTGGATAAAACTAAAGTTGGAATGACAGCAGCAGGAATAACGTTCAAGGCTTGTACCGGGACCGTATGGTGTTGGCAGCCATTTTTTGTGTGTGTGGATACTCACCAAGCATAGTGAGTGGTGGGATTCAGCGCTGCACTTACAAGATCTATTCAGGTGTTTGTAAAGAAGCTTGTGGTTCGAGCAAAATCGTTTCGCTAGCTCCAGCTGGTGTTACTTGATCTTCACGAACCAAAGGTAAGAGTAGTTGAGCTGAGCTACGTACGCTATCCAATTTTCTGCGCTGGGATTGTTTTTGTAGACGCGTCATGTCCCATCCCATAATGTTAGAAATTTTCGTATTCAGCTTCTTAGAAAAGAATTTGGTTTGAGGGGACGACGGAAAGCTTTTGGCAATGATGCTATCGCCACTAGTACCTTTTCAAGGATGTATTTCAGGTTATTTCTGGGGTGAAGTCAGTCATGAATGTCCGACTAGCGTTTTTAACGAATGTGGACAATACGTGATTAGGCGTAATAAATGGCATCCTTTCAGGTCCTGCATCGGGGTATTCGGCGTAGCAAATGTAATGGAACAGTATAGTCACGAGATCACATTGGCCCAAAGGACTGCATACACTTGATTCATTAAAAATGGGCTCCTCGCTGGTGAGCACTAGATCTAACACTGATGACTTATCCGTTAAACTGAACCTGATTGGAACGTTGACGTGGTTTTATAGGGGTGTGCGAGAGGCTAGTATTTGCAAAAAAGACTTTGGACTCTACTCCATCGGTTGCTGGAGTTTTCGGAGCAGGAAGGTTGCAATTTGCTGTAATGAGGATATGGGCATATTGTTGATTGATCCCAATACAAAACGCAGATAGTAGACTGTGGTCTATCTCCGGAGTGGATTTGGGCGGTCGGTAAACCACGGATAAAAAGGCAGATGTCGTCGTCCTTCAGCCACAAATTAAATCAGAGATCAGTGTCACACGTTTGGGAATCACCGCTAACAGCGAACACCGTTTTTTAATAAATGATCACTCCCCTCCCATACCCGTTCTGTCGTTCCGGAAAAGTGACAAACCGGTTAGAGCGATCTCAACTTCGATAATTTCACAGCTCAGCTATGTTTCGGTGATCATTATGATATCTCAAGGATCAGAAGCCTGACGGTGACGGAGTTCGACCAACTTACTAATAAGGTTTTGTGCATCAGTATACAAGCAGGCCAGTTTCTCAGTAACCAAAAGTGAGGTATTAGATGCTGAGTTAAGAATGGAGATCGTATGGGTCGGTAGGGGTCGACTACTAGCCGTTTTATGTAGAGTAGTTGGTCTTTGAAGTTTGGTTGGGTTATACGACTGCTCTCGGCTATCCTGTCATGTCTCCTATCTTATTCCGTGGGATGTTGAGGTTCCCATTAAATCCATCAATTCACAAAGCTGTGTGGAGGGAAGATACACTAATTTTGTCGTCCTCATTGACTTGTTAGCAAACCCTGGTAGTGTACTGCTGCCTTTAACCAAATTTCTGTAGGCAGCCTATGGCGGAATTTAGACCAGTTTTCGAATATGGGCGGTGTCATCTGCTCAGACTGAAGCACCATCAGCCTGGAACCGTCCCCCTCACAGTTGGGTGATACTGAAATTCATGTCAACCGATTTGCAACGATACCGTTGAGGGAGAGTTTCTGGTGGAGGCTTTCGCTTCCACAGAGGAGGTTGAAAGCTCAGGAACCCGTAAACAATAAAAACCCGTTTTTTGTCCGCTTTGGAAACTTCCTCACGATTGTTATTCTCTTTCGGACGCTCGTTCAAACGGGATGTCTGGAAGTATGCGCACCTTACGTGATGTGTTACAGAGGCGAATTAGAGACAGCAGAACGATCTCTATGTTGTTAGCGGAACCCATTGTCACCAGGAAAGGTCGGGGTCATCGTCATGTACTAAATTTGGGTGACGTGGGACCCGTACCAGTGTCGTGAGCTCAACTGAAATGTCAAGAAATGGAAGTTCACTGAGTACGGACGTCCAAGAGCTTGCTCTTCGTAGTGCTAGACTGCGATTTTAGAACCTTTGTGGGCACAATAGTTAATGTACCGTGGTTTCTTCTTTTGGCTACAGAGTTAAGGGTATTAGTTGATATCGCTCTAAACGGGTTGGTTGTTTTCGAAGGCTGCGTGTCCATCAGATGGATAGAAAGCAAATGCCCGTTTGGATTATGATCATGATGCAAGTGCAATCAGCGTCCAGCAGATGAAAAGAATGTTGGGAGCAGGAGATTTTTGTGAAGCATAGCCGGCCGCTGGATGCTCGATGCAGACGTGGTGCAAAAATGATATAAGAGGTATAAACTTGAGAATATTTCACCGGTACAGCTTATAAACGCCAAGTCATACAAAGGCCTTAGGAACTAACGCTCTCCTGTGTTCGTAGTTCGTGCTGAAAGGATGAGCTGTAATATAACATGAAGACCTACTTCAACCAGACGTGACCAAGTGACATAAGCCACCAGCGTCAAACATTCATGAGGTCAGTTTCTGGTGGGATAAGAGGATGTGCACTACCGACGGGTCGCACTAGGACAAAACGGTTGTCGAGTGCCTTTCCGTATGTGTGGGGGTGTTTGGCAGCAAACTAATTGTAAATAATCATCTATGAGTTTATAGAATGTCAAATCATCAGGAAATTGCGGATCAAGCCATAAAATTTAGTTGATAGTGCGACAGGAAGTGACAAGCAAGCTAAGAACTATCAAATGCGTGGTAAATGCCAGCGGATGGCCTCCGGTTTGACGACAAAAACTCGTAGCACCAAAGCTTAGCCATTTTGAAGGAGTCACACGGATCATATATTCCCAAAGTGTCACATGAGACGATAGCTGGAGATGAAACCATGGTCGCTATCTCACCGGACTCTGTCGCTGAGATTTTCACTCCTGTATAGTCAAGTAAAAGTAATGTTTATCCACCCGTATGGGCGCATTTCCAGCCTTTTCACACAAACACAGCGGATTATTATACAACAAAGCATCACCGAGAAATAACAATTAGTGGCAGTAAATGAAAAATTGCATCTTAATTCAAGCATGCGGTCACGAAAGCGGCGTTTCAATCCTGTATGGTAGATTAGTAAGCGTGACAGAAAAGGCAAGATAGAGTTTTGATACGACGAGGTAGGAGAATATGAAATTTTAAATTTTGTCCGAGTGGACGAAGCAGATATAGTGCTGGCTAGGATATCGTGTAAAGGGTGTGTGTGATGAGTCATTTAAAATCGTGGATGAAAAATTAATGCATGCATCGAAATGTTTATTAACAATGAAATCCATGAGCGTTTCTTTTATGCAACCGGAGCAACGAGGAATTTTAGCGAACGAACAAGAAGGACATAGTCTTTTTGAAGCAGTCCTATGAAAATAACTGGAGAACAGTATAATTCCACAAACCGTGGAATTAAATCACAGGGAACGGAAAGCATTTTAAGTCTGGGAGCGTAAAAAGAGAACCTACTAACTTTTTTAAATGTTTCAAGAATATGTGTAAACTAAGATGAATTGTGATAGAAAAACTCGTAGATACTTTACGGCAGATGTGCGAGATATGCTTTGATCATCCATATTCACTGAAGGAGAGATATGTACAAGCGGATGCAGCCTGTTGGGATGTAGAAAACAGTACGTTACGTCACAACACTTGGAAGGGTTGAGAGGGACCGGGAGCTGGACCAATTCACTAGTTCGTCTAACCCCCGTTGGAGTTTCAAGGAGTCCTCGATGATTGGGGCTATGCATCCCAGGATGACGTCATCAGCATATTTACAGCTTATGAAATTTGATGGAATAAGCAGGCTTTCAACGTAGGCGGTAAATAGAAATGGGGACAGGATGGCTCCCTGAAAAACATTACAATCTAAAAAATGTCGTAGTAATCGTATGAATCCTGGTCTTAAGTCTTTTTGGAACCATGAGCATCGAATGATTACTCATATATCACAATTCACGAGCCGATTCCGCTACAAATTGCGCGTTTCAGTGCTTAAAAAACAGGACAAGTCTGTTGAACGCACTGAACGTGAAGTCACCGACCATCATGTGGCTCAGATCAGAGGTCTTGTTCGTTTTATGCGGGCTAAAGCGAATGTAACTGTAGTGCAGCACAGAGGTGCCAGTGGCTTAGTAAAGGAAGGCATTAGACACATCGTGATTGTGATGGTAGTTTCGAATCACAGTGGATGAGTATTTTCAAGTCATAAGTAAGATCTGCGTTCAACAGATTCCATAAACGTCGGTCAGAAAGAACTAATCACTTACAAATGAGTGACATCAGCAGTGGAGTGCCAAAAGGGGATTATACGAAACAAAATACTGATCCGTACTATTGACGCATAAAAGTAACGGTGCCGTAGGAAAACATGCCATCGATTTGCGTACCTGTTGAAGGTTCTCAGTCGTGACTCCAAACCCCGTTCCCGTAGGCAAAATCGTGTCATCGAGCTGCCAAGTTCACGCAACCCACAATTACTGCTGTATGCGGAATCGGCCACCTTTTGAAATGCTTCCAAAAAGCCCGCGATACAGTGCACAACCGTTCTAAGACGTGAGAAAGAAAAATAATGAAAGCTACCAGTATTTCTACCATTCGGAGTGACGGGTCGATAGGAAACAAAAAGGATGGCAAGCCGAATGGAGCACAAGAAATGTGAGGTGCGCCGACGATATAAACATCTGTGTCGAATAGGTTTGCATACATGATAATAGAGAGCAGACAGATACCTAAATAATTGCTCGCGGATCGAGTTTGCACGTGTTTTCTTAACTTGTTACTTATGAGATGGTGCGGACGCACTCCCTGATTCAAAAACGCAAGCAGTGATTAGTGAAACAACACCTGACACTGCACATTGTACAAAGTATAAACAGTCTGCAAAACGCCTAACACACAGACCAGTGCGCTAGACAGACGTGCTGGTATAATGAATGTCGTTCCACACCTATATGCCATAGCAAAAGGAGTCAACGAAGGCGCTTTGGGCAGTAAAAAGAGGGAACGGTAACCGACCGAACGTCGCAAATTTACAAAACACTATCGTCCTAGCCAAGTAGCAAGTCTCACTGTCAACACTATTTGAGTCAGTCTCTAGCGATCACCTTAATTCGCGACCGGTGCATATCAAAGGCGCCTTAATTTTTGCCAGTACTAACAGTTGTAGAGTTAACTGTCACATGCCAAGAAACGGGATCACTGCTGTCTACTTGTCACTGATGGATACACGAAGCTCGCTTCCCGCTGGCGTGTCGTAATGAGGAACGCCGGAACCTTGGTTGAGAATTGCGCAAAAGTCCACAACGGGACCGTGAAACCCGGTGAAGTAAATGAGCTCAGATGGAATTTGATATACTTCCTGACAAATGCCAGAAAACCATTTCATCTCATTCAGATCACCAAAGATATCCGCTCTGGTGTAAGTGAAACAATTGGAGAAGAAAATGGTCATTTGGCCAATAATCTTCAAAGACGGTTGCAGCAATGGTCATGACGTTTTGGTTTGCAGCTTTGCTGACCGCCAACTTACTCTGGAGCGCGAGATGGTGCCGAGTGTCCTACCCCCACAGATCCACCCCTTACCAGAAAACCTGGCACTAATTTCGTCTTTAGATGCGTTACAAAGATTAGTCGGCCCAAAGGTCTAAATCTCGCTCCACTAAAGGATAGCAACTATTTGCCACTTCGAGAAAATCACAGTCTTATTTGTAAGTCTAGTCAAGAGACCTGCGTACAATGTGCTCCAACTACAGGGGTATAAGTTTGGTTCCCGTCGTTTGTTAACTTCATGTGTCCATCACATTGCTCAAGCTACACCGAAACGCAAAGCGCCACAGCAAGACAAATGGCCTGGGTTCCGTCCTGGTTGCGGCTGCATCGATCAGATTACCACACCGCCAGATCCTGAAACTCCATCATGTGTAGCAAAAGCCAACAATTATTGTTCTACTGGATATTCGCGCTGACTTCAATTCTATCAACAAGAGTGCATTGTGGCAATACCCACTGAGGAGTGGTGTTCCCGGAAAGTGTTCCGTACAGTTTGATCCTGGGCAGAGTTTGACTTTATGGCAGGCTTTCGCCTTCTGCAGTTGTGGCCGGTAGGGTACGACAATGATGCTCTATCTCCCAACTCTTCAACTATACTAGTAAGGATGTCCACAACAACGCTTCGGAAGATTCACTGAGCACTCATGTTGAGCTCCACGCAGTTAATCAAGTTGTTGATTTCGACTATGCTGATGATACCGTATTTCTGGGAGACGGGCCACAGGTCGTCCAATTTGCGATTAACCGATTGGTGACTGAAGCATCGAATTATGACACGCACGTTTCCCCATCAAAATGCAAAGCTCTCTTTCAAGACTGAGTAATGACTGCAACTGCACTCACCCTTGGTGGTGAGACACTGGAGAGTTTTGCATACCTGGGAAGCGGCATCACTACTGGGGGGCTGTTGGAGATGAGATTCCGATGCGCATCTCAAGAACTCGACCCGTTTTCACTAGACTGAGGCACGTGTGGAAACATCATGACATCCTTTTCTCCATCAACGCACGGGTTTATTGTGCCCCTCTCCGTGCTGTACAGTTTTACGGATGAGGGACTTGGTCTGTTCGTACCGTTGAGTTGTGCCAACTGTCAGTTATCGAGCACTTGTTTCTTGCGGTCCATTCCCCGTCTGTGATGCTTGCAACACATAAGCAATGTGGATATTAGGTATTGTGTCTTGAGAGATAACCACGCATACGAAGAGCCTGTCTTATTGCATCAAGTGCGGTGGCCTAAACCCTTATTTCGCGTGCCCGTTCAGTGTCTTCCATACAGTGCGCTGTTTGCGATTGCTGGAAAGCACTGGAGAAGACAGCGTGGTTGAAAGATAACAGCATGGAGAAGAGACATAAAAAAGCTGACGAGACAGTCGGTTGTTCCTGAATGCCTGATTAGAGACTATGGAAGTCAGCACTCAAGAGCCTGTCGCGACGAGATGGCGTCCATTTCAGTAAAAATCAAGTCACTGAAACCACCCCGCTGCACTGCGGACAGGATTTTGAGCCAAAGGCATTGGTTGAAGACCCTAATCATTCTCCCGTTTAGGGATGGGTGCCCTGACAATTTCTCAGCCCACGTACAACCATGAAAATTTCTTCGAAATTAAACCACATCCTGCATCGGCCGTCGCGCAGACCATAAAGGGTAGCCTTATCTGCTATATATAGCAGGCCGGATAAACGAAAAAATGCTACTGCTGGCGCCTCCCTTCTTTCTTTTCCACCTGTTTCTCTGACTCCCCTCCTAATGCCAAGTATTAACCTTCCTTCTATAATTCCCGACTTAATTGACATCAGTCGTAATGCCACTGTAGTCGAACCATCTGCAGGTACCTTCCCGTACCACCCACTGGAGACCTATTGGCAACAGTCCCTTATAAAGCTACGTAGTCCCGGTTCCCTGGCGACGTTCAACGTTCGCACTATGAGAAAATTAGGTCCACAGGCTGCACTCGCACGCACGTTAGACAGGCTGAGTATTGACGTGTGTTGTGCGTCCGAAACTAGGAGCAATGACCCTCATGGGGTTGATGAATTAACTGCACCCGATATATCCTCTCACTATTGGTTGCATGAATCCAGATACACTGATGTGGCAGCTTCTGGTCAAGCAGGAGTTGGCATTGTGCATAGTTCCGTTCGACGACATCAACTAAGATTGATTCACGAAGCAGTACAAGACGCTGTTTGTTTATGATTTCCGCTTATGCTTCCGAATGCAGTGCTGATGCTGCCAAGGACACAATCTACTATGAACTGAACACGCTACTAGACAGTGTTACCAGTTCAGATATTTGCAGGGGATATGAATACACAAGTAGGTGGCCTGGGCTCTTCAGATGCTTAGCTAGGTGGTAAGTATGGGGTTAACTACGAACGGACGGACAACGGCGTGCGTCTGTTGTAACTGTGTGTGAGGTAGCAACTGTTTATCTGTAGCACCGCTTTTAGACACAGTGAACGCCGAAGTGTCACTTGGCGTCCCCTTATAGCTGACCAACGATAGACAAAGATAGATCACTTTAAAATAAGTTACAGGTGGCGTAATTCCATCCTGGATTGTCGCTCGTTCTGGAATACTTACGTCGACCCTGATCATGCTTTGGTACGCTGTCGTCTTTCCATAAAGTTTTATGGGAGGAGTGCTAAGCGTCCCACTCGAGTGGCAACAGAGAAGTCACCTCGGCCTTCGGTCAGGCAAGCCCACCAGGAGGCCTTCCGCATCGAACATGCGCCATCTTGTTCCCATGACACTAAGCCTCAGTGGAACAGGATCAAGGCCGCCATGCACGAAGTAGGAACCTTTGATAGTGGCAATGTGATGAAATCAATATGGCTATGGACCGTTTAAAAACTGCCTAGAAAAGCTCCGTTTTCCCCATCTGGTTTACTAACTCATATGAAGCCACGGACGTCTGAAGGCGTGACAAACAGTTTGTCAGCGCTTCTGTCCTATGACATTTTTACTTATCTATCGCATTTTTGAAGGTCGTCGTAACTTCCGTTTTCGATTCGCCAAGTAAACGTTGTTGCGCTCCCCGCTCGTTCTCCGTGATGTCCGATGCATCGTGCTACAGTTGATTTGATCGTGTGAGTGACTTTGTTACGTGTGGTTCTCACTCGTCATGACCGATGCGCATTCGTCTGTCTAGTCCGACCCGGTACTACAACTTCAGAACTTCGTTACAGCAATATCAGTCGTCCTCGCATCAGTCTTTGGTATCCGAGAGGTTGGTGAACATGTAGAAATCCAGAAGCAAGACCAACCCCCCTCCCCCCCCACCCCCCCCCCCCACGACGCCCCCACCCCTGCCCCCCACCTACCCCCCCCCCCCCCCCTCCCCCCCCGATGAATCCAGGCAGTCAACAGAGGCAAGCTATAAACCCACGACTCAACATCTGTGCCTACCACCCACGACCAATACTCCAGCCAATGCGAGTCCTTGTGCACCGTCAATACCAGTAGGCACCCCCAGCATGTCTCCCCCCACCATCATAGTATGGCGGGAGCAATATTGGCGACTAACCGCGAAGCTATATAGAAGACTGAATGTACCTCCGACCAGTCACTGATTTCACAGTCACCGTCTGAGGCGACCTAATGACATACCCGCGGACCTAGACTTAGCCATAGCAACCCCCACCTAATATTCATCGCCTCATCTGCGGAGGTGTCCCCAAAATACCCTAAACTCTAAAACCTAAGTTCCTTCCAACAAGAACAATCGCACTACAACCAGCGTTAACCTTATCATCCTTCACTCCCCATTCCTTAACTAAACTCTTCAACCGTCACTTCGTCATCTGACCGGACCCCTTGCCTCTCTCCCCTACCCCTCAATAAATCCAGCCGCCGTGCAACTGGCGCCGGAATCTCCCTATCCGGGTCTCTTACCTTGCCCACAACTTAAGGACGGAGTATGATGTCCATATCTGCAAGATGGCACTGACTCACTTTTCCTTGGGTTCGAAGGTCGGATAGTGAAAGATCCGGACAATCCGGCCCAAATGGTAGTGGGGATCGTCCCGTAGTGACTATATTAACAAGAAGGGCAGTAGGCACAGACTGTGCTAACTCACATCCAGTACAGAAGCCTATACGCGAGCCCTTGTGATAAAATAAACTGGCCGCTACTGCACGATACTTTGTCTGTCAACGTTGTTTTCACTGCGGACGGGAACTTCCAGATAAGAGAAGAGCGGGGCATGGTATTTCGGTCTAGAAACGGGCTTGGCATGAGACCATGTATATTTCATGTAAAACGTTTACTCAGGTGACTAGAGCGAGTTCCCACGCATGGTACTTACCACAGACCGACCAAATAAGGCCCCTGTGATCCCACTGCGAAGCCCCCATGAGCGAGGAACGCCACCGTAAGATCTAATGCGATTTCTGATTGGACGAGTAATTGTGCGAAAAAACAGAAATCTGCATTCCCACAATCCCCAAAACTCGCACCACCCCCACTCCCCCCAGGCCCACCCCGTTCCGACAATGACCTACGAAGACTACACGGATATCGTACCCAAAAACCACCAAGAGAGTGTACTTCACGTGGAGGATGCCCAAGAACCCCCAATTTGACACCCAAACGAACGAGGATTTCACACCCTAAGCGTGATCTCCCTAGGCGCAAGCCGTTTTTCGCCGATGCCAGTAGGCGATAGTGGTACTAGATAGTCTATTATATCCACAGCACTCAATCTATTAACAACAGCTGTGGGATCCTTGCGCGCGTCTACCAAGAAAAACCCGAGTCATCATTGCCTACCCCCACACCCACCCACTTCCACCCCACCCACGCTATACCCACCCCCATCAAATTATACGAGGTTATCTAAAACTCCCGACAATCACCCCGATCCACTAAATTGCCACCTTGACTCAATCAGCCGCCTTGAAGAACACACGCCCTTGACGGGATTATACATTTGGAAGGCGAGGCACATTCGAGTGTAGTTCGAGTTATCTCCACTTACGGGTTACTTGGCGCTCATCAGCAACGTACGTAGGCAAAGCACTGAATCCGGTTCACTATATTACGCAAAAGAGTCCCCTAGAAATTTGTCTCCGCTTAAAAGAACTGGCGACATAATAGTTAATGTAATCCTCCTGGCTAATGGTAAGGAGTTTCTCCTAGGTCATAAATTGCCACAAAAAAAAGGAAGCCGTCCTAACTCTAGTGGGAGTGAGTAAGCCAAGGCCCGAACTGACATAACTACAGAATGAACACAAAAAACATCCTACAAACTCTTTCCCCATTCCGTTAACCTGTTGTCAAGCCTGGTTCCTTGTTTCCTTTCCTGAGCGGTGTCCGTATCGTAGTTATGCGAGAAGACCGGACGCAACAGTTCAGACAATGAGTAATAATACAGACAAACTAGTATCCGTAAAACAATGGCAGTACTGAATGAGTGTGTGGACGCGATAGCATTGGTTTAGGCACGTTGTCTAACGATATGCCCGGTCCAATCGCCAGCTTACACTACGAGGGAAGGTACTTAACGTTTTGTTCCGAACTAGTTCCTCGTATGTGGCGAAAAACTCGAGGTGGGATAAAAGTTGACTTGACTTAGTCAGGGAAATGACAGTCACTGACGACCGTAAATCGGTGTGCCTCAGACCTAGTTCTATCCATTCTTCGCAATCCCTCTCCCAGGCTGGATGACTCAGTGTGACTGTCGCTTTCATTGTACCTGGCACAGAAACTTTAATAATACGTAACAATAGCATAATGCTCACATCGCGGTCATTCGACACTAGGCCTGCGCGTCCTGGATAGCCGTACTCCCCTAATCATGTTAATGTACGTTATGATCAGAATGAGTTAATGAAGGACGTGAGTTATATTTGCAAAGTAATATCGGCTGACTATGACGCAGGGGCACCTGTAAAGAGTCCGCAATGGGAAGCAATTTCCTCTGCAGATTTGGCCTCTTACCTGCCCTTACATTTTGCGTACCGACAAGCCAGTGATCTGTATTTGTTAACGGCGTTTGTTGTTGAGTAGAACGTGTAGGCGACATTGACCGTCTGGGAATTTTGTTTAAGGAATCAACGTATATATCCCGGTAAGTTTCCCTCTATCCTTCATCTCCTCTTATTAATCTTCGGTTCCGAATGTCGCCCTGTGTGTTTGTGTGCAGAGAACGCAAACATAGTTCAAATAAGCCGACGTAACTGCGGTTGACAGCGTATATTTGTATCAAGAGGGCGTCCGTAATGGCGGTCTACCTCATGCGTATGTATCGTGCAGTGTCTACGTAGACCATCTCTCGTTGCGGCTTCTTCCCTAGTTGACCAGCCACTCACACGAACTCCATCAATTACCAGTACGCTACCTACTCAAGTTCCACCCCGCCCCCACCCCACAATAAAAACCATTAGAAAACAATCAACATTATGCCGTTTGTTTTTTTGTCAACATCTGCTCTGTTTTAATGCCTTTATATCGTTCCATGATTGCCAACGGCCCAACGGTCCAGCACCTCCGTTGTAATATTAAAGACTACACCACACCAAAAACAACACTACACACAACACATCACACACACTCACACACACCATACTAATGCCTTCCCACATACGTTATAACGGCTTTGCCGGTCACTGAGGCCCGTGGAGCCACATTGACGCCTGCGCCAATCAGGGAGGGACGACAGGGATGGGCTTGCGCTACAACCTACCCCGATACAGCCGACTCCATGGCCACGGTTACTATCCCCTAATCCTAGCTGTAAACCAGATTAAGTAATAAGACCTTGAGGCAACTGGCGGATGGTGAGCCACGTTTACATCAACGTATGCCGCTCTGGGCCAGCGTACGAGCTCTTCAACGGAGGCAAAACACAAGCTACCTTGGTGCTGTATTTGGGGAAGTCAAGCCGCAACACAAAGGCGGTGGCTTGACAGAGTTCCGCTCTTCGTCAGCCTAGTCTTAGAGCGACCGACAAGAAAACCGTTGCACGTAGCCTCCGTCCCCCTTCTGGGCAACGACCAATCTGTCTCCCTTCTGGGTAGCCTTAGGAATGGACGGAGGGTCACGATGATCAAAGACCATAATTAGGCATACCGGGGAAGTCAACCCCCAACTCACCCGCCGTCCTCCCCCACCACTGGGTCAGTATTACCAAACCATATATCAGAGCCAATCACTTGACCGCCTAATCCCGCATCTGCCAATCCCCCACACACTCCAACCAGTCCACCGCCCACCGATCACCACACACAGTCAGAGAGATGAATACACTACAGACCACACAACAAGACGTGAGGCGAGACTTGCCCCGTCGCTCAGCCACCCCCCCGACATATATAAACTAACCCCTAAATCATAAACATCCAAAAACAAAATACAAAACAAAAGTCAAACAAGACACACCCTATCAATTCAACAATAAAAGCAGCACCCCGGAGAGGCATCCTATGCTTCATGCGTGTTGAGCCAAAGGTGCCTACTTTATCTCATTACCCAGCTCACTCTCGCCATCGGCACCATGCGAACAGGAGTCGTTGCGCGAAAGGGGACGGGGTGCACGATTCTCTTGTGTCGTGCTAGGCGTCGAAGAGCGGACTACTGTCAAGCCACCGCCTTGTGTGCGGTTGATTCCCCAAATACAGCGTGCTTGTGTTTGCCTGTGAAGGAGTGTGGGCCGGCTCCGTTGATGAAACGTGGCTCCCATCCGCATGCCTCCCGGTCTTATTCCTTCTGGTTTACACTGGATATGGGATGTGTGGATGGAGCTGTGGGTGGTGTAGCGCAAGCCATCCCTGTTCCCTCTGTAGGCGCAGGCGTCCTGTGGCTGGCCACAGTGACCGGCAAATCCGAAACCGGATGCCGCCAACTACATATATATATATATATATATATATATATATATATATATAATATAATATATATATATATATATATATATATATATACCAGAGTGCTGACGTTGGGCCGTTGGAATCATGACGAAGTAACACAGCAGAATTGGCATAAGCAGAAAGAAAACAATTTTTTGTTCCTGTTCCCAATCGTAGTATCTAAAGGTTTTAGTAACTATATTTTCTTAGGGGAGAGAACGGTGACTGCAGCAACACGCTGAGTTAGACCGCCATTAACGGCGCTCTTGAACATACTCGCTGTCAACCGCAGTACGTCGGCTATTTGAACTGTTGCTTCACTGCCACACAAACACACAGCGACATACGGAACGAAGATTAATAAGAGGAGATGAAGGGAGACTTACCGGAATACTGTGATTCCCTAAACAAACTTCCAGGGTCAATGTGCCTACACGTTCTCAACAACAAACCGTAACAAACAACTGGCTGTCGTGCAAATGTAAGGCGGTATCAGCGAGACAGCTTCCTTGCGGCTTTCACTGCCCTGCGTCATAGTCAGCCATTACTTTGCAGATAACTCAACCTCAAACACACTATCAACGTACATTCTGATTAGGAGACGCTACCAGACGCGCAGCTGGTGTTGACCGCGAGTGGTGTCCCGTAAAGTTTCGAGCCAGGCACAGAGCGAGTCACCTGGACTCCAGCCTGGAAAGCGAGACAGGCTGAGCACACCGAGTTTGGTCGTCAGTGACTTCATTTCCCGCTGTCAAGTCAACTTTTATCCACCTCGAGTTTTACGCCATCCTACGACTGTCGGACAAATTAAGACTTCCCTCGGTAAGCGGTGACCGGGCATTCGTAGAACGTGCCTAAACCAACGCAACTCATTCAGTTCTGTCCATTGTTTTAGGAAACTAGTTTGTGTATCATTGTCTGATGCTCGTCTACACGCATCACCGATACGGACACGCTGGTGCCACCCGAAACCGGCAATGTGCCGCAGACGGCGATGATCAAATACTCAGACCGAAGAGGCCAAGTCTCACTCCCATAGAGTAGGACGGCTCTTACTGTGGCATTTCTGACCTAGGGAAACTCCTTTCCATAGCCAGGGATGTCGCAGTTTTAAGGAGACAATTCTGGCTTTTGCGATACGTGAACTGACTTCAGTGCTTTTGCCTACGTCGTTGCTGATGCAGCTGCCAACGTAAGTGGAGTAATGAACTACCTCGAGTTCCTCGCCATCATGTGTCAAGAGGTCATCAAGGGGCTGATGGTCATGTGGCAAAACTTTGCACTTTGAAGGTGCGAAACGCATACCAAATAATGGGACCACTCTAGTGAGGTTATTCCGGATTGATTGGACGGCCTCAGCATCACTAAAAACAAGGTGATTTCGTCCGCATAATAAACATCAACTAGCATTTTATCAGACAGTACCACAACGCCTGCATCGTGAGGCAGCGCCAGGGAACACTCTCTGTTGGAATCCACGACGAAATTGGACAAAATGGGGAACTTGGGCAACCCTGACGAACACCACTTGTAATTGGAACGATATCCGATAAGTCATCGTAGACCTTGACGTAACTTGTGGTGTTCGATTGTAGAGCGCATAAAATGTTCACATATTTCATGGATTCAGTTTTTCGCACAAATACTTCCAACAGAATGCATTGATCAACTGAGTCGAACGCACTGTTGAACTCTAGGAACACGGCTATTGTCGGTCTGTGGTATGCGTGGAATCGCTCTGTCACCTGCCGTCTAATGAATATATGGTCTATGCAGCCACGTTCTAGACCGAAACCTGCCCGCTCTTCTCTTATCTGGAAGTCCCGTTCCGCAGTGAAGTGACAGACAAAGCTTGTGGCCAGTTATTTTATCACAGCTCGCGTTAGGCTACTACTGTGGTTAGCACAGTCTGTGCTACTGCCCTTCTTGTATATAGTCACTACGACCGATTCACTCCATTTGGCCGGATCGGTATCTTCCTATCCGACCTCTCCGAACAGGGAGGTCAGTGCTTTGCAGAGGACTTCATCTCCGTCCTTAAGTTGTGCAGGTGAGAGAGAATCCGGGCCAGTAGCACGAAAACGATTATGGACTGTGATCGCTTTACGGACCTCAGCCTCCGATGAAGCCTCTAAACTAACCGTCCATGGCTCGTCCTGCATCACCTGACTAGGAAGAGGTCAAGAATCAAGGGACCAACTGAACTGATCTTGAAAATGTTCCACTCAGCGGCGCTCCTTATTGTGAATCATGTCACCTGCACTGTCTCTGATTACCTCACTTACGCCTGGTTTCCTGGGATCAGTGGTGCGGATCAGTTTAAATAGCTTGCGGTAGCTGCCTATTGCTCCCGCCTCCTCTATTTTTGGGCCAGGTTGGTCCACCAGGCTTCCTTGCCTGCACGCAGTCTGCGCTTTAGTTTGCGCCTCATAATCTGTTTGATAAAATCTTGCTCAGAGCCAGCCTGGAATTTTCTTCTGGATTTCTACATGTTCACCAACCTCTCGGATACCAAAGACTGATGCGAGGACGACTGATATTGCTGTAACGAAGTTACTTATGTATTTCTTTCGATGTAGGCTGGCCACCAGACGTCCATCCACCATTCAAACGCTGCTGGTCCCTGAGCTCTGCTTTCTGTCTTTCCACGCATAGTCGCATCATAGTAAACTGATACAGCGTTTCTGCTTAAGGGCGCAACGCTTTGTATTCCATGTAGATAGTAGCAACCAACTTATAGGGCCACTGCTTTCGAAAAGCTTTCAAAACACACTTTCAGCACAAACATTGCTGGAAATTGTACACCATTTGTCTCCACTCTAAATGTTATAACATAGGAGTTAAAAAAGGCTTGTTCCCACGCCTGTTTGTTGCGGCCTTTGTTGTCTTTCACATTCCATTTACTCCGAGGTCCGGAATTTCTTGGGGATTTGGAACAGGACCGAGAAACCGCTTTTGTCCGGGACAACACAACCAATAAGGACCCATGAAGCACATGGCTGCACAAGAAACGGATACAACTGCACTCACTACCAGGACCGTTGTCCAGTGATGACAGCTGGACTCGAGAACTTCACACACCTGAAAAGAATACATACTCCTGAAAAACCTAGACGCAGGAAACTGACGTTTCGCGCACCCTAATACCCACAAAGACGATTCTTCGTGAAGCCCACATCCTCGATTCGCCTCAGCCATTATGGCGGCCTTGCCCAAGATATTCACTGATCAAATAACAGAGGAAATTGAAGAGCATTTGACTGCGGATATCTGAGTGTGAAATTAGTCGACTACCTGGTCTGCCAGTTTTATATTAGTGCACCGACAAATTTCTGACAGTGTTCCAGGACGTGGTGGGTTTTCGCCTGGCAAGCGTTCTCCCTATAAAAAGCCACCAATGTCCGTGTAACAACACTGCGACGTGGCGGAGGTGACTCGCCACCGAATAAAGTCACTGCCCTGAACTAACTACTGGCAAGTCGACCAGAATCATTGTTCAATATTGCCATGCCACTTTTAATAATAAGTTACACCATGCCTATATGTACCGTTTTCATTTCACATGTAGTGCCCTGTCTGTTTCCACTACGCACGCTAGAATTCAACGTTTTGTCATTCATTGAAGACTCTATCCCGTGACCACTTACACAATTTCCGCAGACTGTACAACCTTCGACTTACTGCTTACTACACTCATAGCAACGTGTTTGTTGCGAAGCAATATTGCATGTAAATATTGACCATGCCTTGCTTGGTGTGTCTCGACCAATTCGAGAATAAACTATTTATTTATTTATCTAAATGATGGATTGTATGCCTGCGCAACTCCAGTTCACTGTCCTCCAATCATCAAAACTTTCTTAGCTCGCTTCTGAAGATCAAACATAAATCAGCCTAAGCCTCTCTAATCTAGACATCAGGCAAGTGAAAGTTTCTCGAAGCGCCATTTTCTGTCGATCCTCTTCACCTCAGCACTTCTACTTAGTAGCAACTAGTGGTCGAGGGGTCCGCGTATCTCTCTGCATACCTGGAGCTTGCTACGTGCCACCCTCTTTCATCCCCAACCTTCATTCTCCTTGACTGTATGCTCACATTCATTTGCGTTCCTTTGATTTATCCGGGACACTTCAGGTATCCACTAGCCACTAGAAGGCTCCACCCCAATGCCATTGCTAGTTGCGGATACTCTCTATCTCACCTTGTATCATTATCAGTTCTTCGCGTTACCTACGTCACCAATTTCCAGCTGCAGCTAGTCATTGCAGGTAGCATACATATCTACGCTAGAAGCAACTCTGCATCTCTCCAACTTACTCGCTTGAATGGTTAGCATAACATACCTTCACTGGTTTGTTGACTTCTTCTGTCACTGTAAATATCTAATAAAAAACTAAAAGGCTCAATGGAATTCCGTTGCTGCCCACTGGTTCTCTCACTTAGCACAATTATCCTTCGTTCTTCTTATCTTCAATACGTTTACTGCAGTGACTCAATTTAGGCTCCATATATCTTTGAGCTTATCTGGAGGTACTAGGAGACATTCCTCGTTTCTTCATCCTGTAATCTCTCAGAATGTCTGTATCACTTACCTTCGCTGGCTTGTTGATGTGTTATGTGAACCTGTAGGAACCCACTTGTGACCAAAGTGTCTAATGGAATGGCTACTTCTGGCCACCGAATGGTTCTCGTAGTACCAGTTTCTGTCGATCCTCTTCACTTCAGCACTTCTACTTAGTAGCAACTAGTGGTCGTAGGCTCTATGCATATCTGCACATATCCGGAGCCTGCCAAGTGTAACCCTCTTGCATCCCCAACATTTATTCTTTATGGCTGTCTGCGTCACATTCATTTGCTGATCGTTGACTTATTCTGGGACACTTTAGGTATCCACTAGCCGCTAGAAGCCGACACCCCAATGCCACTGCTAGTTGCGGATACTCGCTATCACACCTTGTATCATTGTCAGTTCTTCGTATTACTTATGTCACCACTTTTCAGCTGCAGCCAGTCATAGTAGTTAGCATACATATCTACGCTAGTAGCCACTCTGTATCTCTCCCACTTACTCTCTTGAATTGTTAGCGTCACATACCTTCACTGGTTTGCTGACTTCTTCTGTCACTGTATCTAATAAATAACTAGAAGGTTCAATGGAAATCAGATGCTGTCCGCCAGTTCTCTCCCTTACCACAATTACCCTTCGTTCTTCTTATCTTCATTACGTTTACTGCTGAGATTCATTGTAGGCTCCACACATCTTTGAGCTTATCTGGAGCTACTAGGAGACATTCCTCGTTTCTCCATCCTGTAATCTCCCAGATTGTCTGTATCACTTACCTTCGCTGGCTTGTTGATGTGTTCTGTGACACTGTAGCAATCCACTTGTAACCAAATAGCCTAATGGACTGGCTACATCAGGCCACCGAAATTTTCTCGCAGCGCCATGTTCTGTCCATCCTCTTAAACCTAAGCACTTCTGCTTAGCAGCAACTAGTAATCGTAGGCTCCACGCATTTCTGGAGCTGGCTAAGAGCTGCTCTCTTCTATCTCGAACATACTTTGTGGCTGTCTGCATCACATACATCCGCTTTTTGTTGATTTACTATGGGTAATGAAGGGCATACACTAGCAACTAAGAGGCTTCATGCAAATTCCATTGCTGATCACTGATACTCACACTTACAGCGACCCTAACTGTTCCTCGTCTTACCTCTGGCTCCCGTGTTTAGCAGCAGTCCTTCTTCATAAGCTACTATCATCTTTGTGCATATACTGAGCTGCCAAGGTCCACACTTTTCCCTCCAAGCTTTAATCCGTGGGACTGCGTGCATCACATACACTTGCTGTCTGTTGCCCTAATCAGATGTCCACTAGCAATTATAAGGCCACATCTAAATGCAATTGCTCATCCGCGACACCTAATTGGCCGTAGTACAGCCCTCTCACGGGCTTCTCCCGGCTCAGGCCTCCTTAATTATACTCCATTAACACCACAGCATGATTTGATTAGCTGCACGTCGATGCGTCGTAGTCTATTATGCTCTAACTATCCAACAACCTCTTGGTATGCTTGCGCTTTACTTGTCCGCTGCCATTCTATCACGAAACCTCTCTTAGCTTTCTTCTGTCGTGCAAACATATCCAGGTATTCAGCATAAGCCGCTCTTCTGCCACTTATTTCTAGACCTTTATCTACCCACTACTTGCTGTATTGTCTTAGGCATATTTTTACCTGCAATACTCCAAGTCTCAGGCTAGCAGTCCATGCCTCTATCCAGCCTGGCACTATTACCCTAGCACTCTGGCTGCTGCGGTTAGGTCTCAGGTTCTGATGTCCACAGTAACCTTAATGTACGCATATATTCTGGCTATTCGCGGTCCTTCCGTCAATTAGCCCTTCTTAGCTTTTTAATTCGGCACTCTCTCACCTGGTCAGTACAGAGACGCCGTTAGCTTCTCATTTACAGGTGTTCATTCCTCAATTATTCTCTGCTATTTTTGCGAAACTTACCCATGTATGAGTCCAAAAGACTCACTGGCTTTCCCTGGGTCAGCATATTCTACGCTCCCCAGCGAATCTTCCCACGCAACAGTTGCATCATAGCAAACGGATCCTGTGTTTCTTTGCATAACGGCGCAACGCTCTGCATCCAAGGTATACGGTAGCGACCAACCTATAGGGCTTTGCTTCCGATGAATATTCAAAAGACACTTTTAGCATAATCATTGTTACACATTGTACATCATATGTTTCCTCTAAATGTTAGACCATAGGACAAAAATAATGCTTGTTTAAACGTCTGTTCTTTGCGGCCCTGTTTGTCTCTCACCTTCCCTTTCTCCGAGGTCTGGAACTTCTTGGGGATCTGGGATCGGAATGTGAAAGAGCTGGTGCCTGGGACAGGACATAGAAACCCCTAAGGACCTACATAGAACACGGCTGTACAACAAGTGGATAAAAGTGCACTCACTACCACGACCGTCGTCCAGTAATGGTAGCTGGACATGACGCCTTTATACTCCTGCGAAGTATACATAATCCTGTAAATTCTAGAAGCAAGAAACGGAAGTTTTGCTCACCTGGACAAGAAGATGACGAAGGTCTAACCCTCCATAGGCCTCAGCCATTATGGCCGCCGCGAGCAAAAATAACCTGTTCAGCTAACAGAGGAAATTAGAAGGCAATTGACGGCGGTTAACCGAGGGTTAAATCAGTCGACGAGCTGCTCTGCCAGTTTTACATTAGTGTACAAACGGATTTCTGACAGTGTTTCAGGACGTGGTGGGTTTTCGCCTGGCAAGCGTTCTCCCTATAAAAAGCCACAAATGTCCGCTTAACAACACTGCGACGTGGCGGATGTGACTCGCCACTGAATAAAGTCACTGCCCACAACTACATACTGGCAAGCCGACCAGAATCCTAATGTAATATTTTTCTGACAAGTTTTCTCTACAAACGGAATGCCAAGCCTGTTTAAACTACGCCCACTAGAACCCAAATTGTCGTCATGTTTTGAAGAATTTATACCTCAAGATTAATTTTACAATTTCCAAAGCTTGGACAACATTCGGCTTCCTGCCGATTACATACATAGCAACGTGTTTGTTGCGACACATAAATTGCTTGTAAAAGTTGATCATGCCTGGTCAGGTGTGTCTCGGAAATTCGAGAATATACTATTTATTTATTTATTTATTTATTTATCATTACTCGCTTCTTGCTTGATGCTCAGCCGTCACTTACTCGACTGTGACAGCTAATTACTTGCAGTTCAGCCCACTCACCGACTTCTCTCTACGCAGGCTTCCCTACTTTTATTACATTAGCACCACTCCATGATTTCATCCTCTGTGCTTCGCCGCGTCTTCGTCTTATATGCTCTGAAATATTTAACAACCATATCGTATGCTTGCGCTTTATCCGTTCGCTGTCCTCTCTTCATAAAACCTTGCTTAACTCTTCCCTTGAGCAAACATAATTCATGTGGCCTGCGCACAGTTGCTGCATTGCCTCACCTTTCTAAACCTCCATTTATCCGTTGCTTGCTGCAACGTCTGTGAAGCCTTCGCATGTACGATTCCAGATATTTCACTGGCCTTTTCCAACCCAGTCTACCTTAGTACTAAAATCTTAGCACCATAACGGGACTCAGTGTCTGCGCGCCTCTGACTCATATGCTGCGATGTCCTCAGCAGACTTAATTTATGCATGCACTCCGACTGTTTGTTGTCCTTCCAAATAAAAGTTTCAGCTTTCTCTAGTCCTCCTTCCAACTCTTCAAGTCGGTGCTCAGCCGCTCCTTAGCCTCGCTATTCTAGACGTTCTCATATCTCTTAATTGTTGCAACGTCTTCGACTTTTTCACCTGTAAGCGACCAACTATTGGGCTAGTTTTCCCAGGCTCTTTCCAAATTATTAGTAGCCCAGCACCATAGCATGAATCGTGAACTTATACACCGCCGTGGTTCAGCATTATATGATATGACTCCATCAATCAACTCACTGTATGCGTGCATTCCTCTTGTCTGTTGTCCTTTTTTATTCGACCTTCTTAGCTCTCGTCCGGCGACCTTCTTTACCTCATCCGGTCAGTGCACAGCTGCTCCTTGCTCGCTGCACAGCTGTCAATCGTTTATGACACCTAATAAATAATAGTTCAGCATTCTCACTGGCTTCTCCTGGCTCAGTCTTCCCTAGTTTTATTCCTTTAGCACCACAGCATGATCTTATTATATGCACATCGTCGCGTCTTCGCCTTATTTTGCTCTAATCTATTTAAGAGCCTTAACGTATGCCTGGGTTTTATCCGTGTGTTGTCCTTTCTTCATGAAGCCTTTCTTTGCGCTCTTCTCTCTTGCAGGCATAGCCATGTATTAAGCGCGAGCCGCTGTTTGGCCTCACCCTTCTTACTGTTCATTTATCCCTTACTTGATATATTGTCTTAGACCTTATAACCCGCAAACATCCAACTCTCGCGCTAGCATTCTCTAGCACTATCCAGCTTGGTACCATCATCTTAGTACCTTAGCTGCTGCGGTTAGGCCTCACTGCTCTGGTACTCTAAGCAACCTTACTCCACGCTTACATTATGTCTATTCCCTGCGCTTCCGTCAATTAATGTTTATTAGCCTCTTAGTTCTTCCCTCCTCTCACTTGGTCAGCACACAGATGCCCTTTAGCTTCACATTGCTAGGTGTTCATTTCTCACCATTCTCTCAGCACCACAATATAATTGTTTCTCTGCGCGACGCTACATATACATTTGTTCTGCAAGTTCACTTTCCTTTAATTGATCTATAATACTTCACTTCTATTGATCAATCCTTTCTTACCTAGTAATCTGGGTCCGTTCTTGAAGCAAAGGTTTCAACACTTACCTTTGTAGGAGGTCAGCTCTCAAAGACAGTTCCTATTTCAATAGACAATAGCACTATACTCCTAGTGCCTTCGTGTCGACTTTCTGTCTTGATCTCCCGATAATTTTTACTCAGCGCTTGAGTCCTATCTATCCGCTGACTTACCACCTATTGACTTATGTATTTCTTTCGATGTAGGCTGGCCACCAGACGTCCATCCACCATTCAAACGCTGCTGGTCCCTGAGCTCTGCTTTCTGTCTTTCCACGCAATAGTCGCATCATAGTAAACTGATACAGCGTTTCTGCTTAATGGCGCAACGCTCTGTATTCCAAGTAGATAGTAGCAACCAACTTATAGGGCCACTGCTTTCGAAAACCTTTCAAAACACACTTTCAGCACAAACATTGCTGGAAATTGTACATCATTTGTCTCCACTCTAAATGTTATAACATAGGAGTTAAAAAAGGCTTGTTCCCACGCCTGTTCGTTGCGGCCTTTGTTGTCTTTCACATTCCCTTTACTCCGAGGTCTGGAACTTCTTGGTGATTTGGGATAGGACCGAGAAACCGCTTTTGTCCGGGACAGCACAACCAATAAGGACCCATGAAGCACATGGCTGCACAGGAAACGGATACAACTGCACTCACTACCAGGACCGTTGTCCAGTGATGACAGCTGGACTCGAGAACTTCACACACCTGAAAAGAATACATACTCCTGCAAAACCTAGACGCAGGAAACTGACGTTTCGCGCACCCTAATACCCACAAAGACGATTCTTCGTGAAGCCCACATCCTCGATTCGCCTCAGCCATTATGGCGGCCTTGCCCAAGATATTCACTGATCAAATAACAGAGGAAATTGAAGAGCATTTGACTGCGGATATCTGAGTGTGAAATCAGTCGACTACCTGGTCTGCCAGTTTTATATTAGTGCACCGACAAATTTCTGACAGTGTTCCAGGACGTGGTGGGTTTTCGCCTGGCAAGCGTTCTCCCTATAAAAAGCCACCAATGTCCGTGTAACAACACTGCGACGTGGCGGAGGTGACTCGCCACCGAATAAAGTCACTGCCCTGAACTAACTACTGGCAAGTCGACCAGAATCATTGTTCAATATTGCCATGCCACTTTTAATAATAAGTTACACCATGCCTATATGTACCGTTTTCATTTCACATGTAGTGCCCTGACTGTTTCCACTACGCACGCTAGAATCCAACGTTTTGTCATTCATTGAAGACTCTATCCCGTGACTACTTACACAATTTCCGCAGACTGTACAACCTTCGACTTACTGCTTACTACACTCATAGCAACGTGTTTGTTGCGAAGCCATATTGCATGTAAATATTGACCATGCCTTGCTTGGTGTGTCTCGACAAATTCTAGAATAATCTTTTTATTTATTTATGTAAAACTAGGTTTAGCTGGAGAGGGTTTTACGTGTTTACACGAGATTAGTCGAGGGTCTGTTGTGGCGGTCGTAATCTGACCGCCTTCTTTTTTTAATAAAGCGTTCAATGCGCTACTGAAATTCTAAAGGAAACCAATTTCTAAGGAACCCTAACTTAACTGGTAAGGCTTGTCCAAATTTATCTTGGCTAAGTAGTCCCGGTCGGTTGTCTGTTTTACACGGTCATTAATAAAAGATGGACAAATGGCGGTCCGATCGGATTAGGGCGAAAATTCAGATGTCACGCCGAGTCGGTGAGCGCTGGAACATGCTTCCGGGAAGTCTTAGCTGAGTATCCACGGGTAAGGGGTTTGAGCGGTAACTTGACTGTCTTGGGTGACAACAAAACATTTACCCTATCCTGAGTATCTCGGAGCTCTGCACTTCGATTTACTTTTCTTTACTTTCCTTCATGCACTATTATTATTTTATTATTGAAAGTGCACTTCCTTATTTTGTACCATCCATTTCCCTTCCTACCCCTTGTTTACTTTAGTTGACTGCCTCAGCACGGAATGTTAGGGCAGAATACGTGTGCATTAACATGCTGGGCAGGGTGCGATTCGGGTGTGCCATTTTGCATTGATTAAGAATGCTGAGTACTTCAACAATTCTTCGCTAAACGATCCACTCAAAACGGAACATTCACGGGATTCTCTAATCGTTCCAGTCCCAACATAACTTGAACTCGTAGGAGCAAAAAGAGATGCCCAAGGCCGTTGGCTTCAATGCATGTTGTATCGAATTCGGTGTACTTTGCCCTGTTGTATGAATCAAATTTGCAAGCGTGGAACATGTCGTGATAAGCCTTTCAAGACTCACGCGCTGCGCTAGCAGACCACACTGCGAAGGGCACGTGCAAGCATGTAGTGGTATGCGATACAATAATGGTCAAAAGTCTATCCCCCACAAGTATTGTTACCAGTTACGTAAGTGTTTAAAGTTTCTAATACCATCAAATGTTTTAAGTCCCTATACAAACCGGATTTAATGTTTTTGGAGAGGCAAGAGCAAACCGGATCCGCATGACCTACAAATGGAGAGCGCTGCATAGTACAGCAGCAGTCCGTAGAATCTATTACGCAATTAAGCTAATACAGTGGTACATACATAGCATTCATAGTGTTGATTTTAGTAGTAAATTATGCACATGCAATATATATGTTCGTTATGTAGTATAACGTAATTATGCAACCTAAAGATATTAGTACAATATGCATACAATATGAACATACACACAAAAGTTCATTAAATAAAAATTATTTACTTTACTTAGCAGCATAATTGCTAAAACAATAATTAGCATATATATTATATGACGTAAGCATACATACATAACCTCTTACATAGATTCTACTAAAGTTTATACATCTACTTAACAGACATTTGCCTGATTGGTGGTTTGCATCCCAATTACAATTTGTACCGTAACGCGTTACTCGCAGCCACCTCTCTTTATCAGTATTTTCGGTTCCGACCCGCACCCTTCTCTCATGTGTTTGTCTTTGCTGTCTGCTTTTGCTCAGCCTACTTCTTGCGAGTCATAATTGGCACTCTTTGGTGATGAGAAACTCCAATATATCCTTTAGTTTTACATCACAGCTATCTAATCTAAAGGTGAGGTATAATGTTGTTACAGTTCTCTTAGAATACCTTAACTCTGTGGGAAGATGTAGTCTCTAAAACTGTGAAGCTGAATGCTTCTCTTCGGTAAGTTGTTGACACTGTACTATAGTGCTATTTCAACTTTTGTCTATCACGTATTCCGCTTTTGCTGCCGCCACAATAAATGTCGGACTTCGACTATCCGATTATCGGCATGAGATCAAAATATCAGTGCCTGTTTTATAGTGATCTAATGGTTGTTTATTATTATACGTTTGTAATTGTCCTTATACTTTTTTACGTGGCCCTTTTTGGCATAGTGGGTGTATGTTTGTCACTGCGCCCTGTTCTCACAAGTGAGCAATCCAGGCGCCATTTGTCAATACTCTGACTGCATAAACATAAACGAAATAGAAAATTAATTGACGCTGCTTGTCTAAATACATTGTTTTATGTGGGGAGGCGTCGTTAGCACCACCTAATATATGCTATATGTCGCTTTTCTCCCCCAAACATGCATGTCATGTCGGCCGGTGGCCGAGAGGTTTCGCGCTTGTCCTGTTATCCAGAGGTCACCTTATCAAATTCGCTGATGCAGGAAACATCGCAGTACGCTCAACATATGTACAGCTATTGATGGTCTCGTAGCGATATAACGTGTCTGGCTTACTGCTTATGCTTTCAACCATTTCTGTCAGATCGTTATGTCCACTCAATGCGAATGCCCCATTGACTGCCACAAAGTAACCGACTTGTGTGATTCTGGCTGCATTAGCGAATTGATTTTGAACACATCGGAACTTAAATAAAACTTAACTTTTCCTTACATCTCAATACCTCGCTCTAACGCTGTGGAAATCCATTTGCGCCCAATGCAGATTTATTTCCGACCAAAATAAATGTGTTCTCTACATCCGTTAATGTTATACTAGAAAACATTCTCACCTTTATACCGGTAAATTTTGCGTATACCTCAGTCACTCGTACTGAGTTTGAACTTGTATAAACCACTCGCCGTTATGATTTGATCTGGTTCATCTACCGTGCTCCGACCCCGCACCATACAGAAACTGAAAGCTGCTGCTTGATGTTTCTTGTGTAAACCATTGGCATCTCATTATCGGCACTTCACTGGTGCTCATCATTGTCAGTTTGTGTGATCATAGTCTACCTGTATATCAGATATTATACGCAAAATCTATTGCACATAATCCTGCAATGCATGCAGACTATTGGAGTGCATACATAACTTTTGGAGCCGGATGCCTTACATGCATCAGACTATAGCTTGCAGATGTAGCATCGGTTCCTAGACTGTGTACCTTTTATTCAGTTGCATCTTTGCCTTCTACTTTGCGTTGGGGTGTTGTTGACCAGGTCTTTTGGCGAAACGCTTGTGTAGTCCATAACGAAGCATAAAGGTGGGGTTAAGCATGTTGGCATTATTACGTCCTTTGAGGATCCGAATTAAACATTTAGTTAGGCTCTAATTTAACTGCTTGCTTTCCATAACCGTCACGTCTGTCGCCTATCGGACCGTCAGCGGGTTGCCAACGTTCTTACTTGTGGTGCGGTTAGTATTCATATTCCACAGTGTGCTTGCTTGTGGTTGCTTCATTGGTACCTCAGTGCCTCTTTTCTGCATAACCGCTTAGGTTTTGTTGTATTCTTGTGCATGTTTCATTCATTTGTTGGTTTTGTTTCTCGTTACCCTTTTTCGAACTTGCTTGGTAGGCAGTTGCGGCTGCATGGATAGCATTGATGTTACTACTCACTTTGAAATTTTAGCCTTTTTCAATACCAGGTAAACAGCATTACAAATTTGTCTCTTGTCATCTCATCAGTAAAAGCCAATTAGATTTACTATAGATATTTTTTCAAGTTCGGCACTTATATGTGTTGATGCTGGACTCCGTCATTGGCGCGTTGTCCACCAGCCCTACGTTTCCGCAAGCCATCTGAAGTGCTTGTCCAGGATCCTGTGTGGTCATACAGACGTATCCATTCATTGCGATCATCTCCTTTCCTCTCACTGTTCATCTGGTCCATCTGCAATAAATCAAGTTTCATTTTCCACCCATTCGTCACACTTATCTTCGAAACTGACATTACCTCCCTTATTGGTTAAATCATTTACGGTTTGCTCACCACTCAGCCCTTCACAATCCACACCAAGGTCGCCCTTGGCATCAACTTGGTGGTGGAACTATGTTGCTTTGTGAGACGAGGCCATTGCTTTCCATAAAAACGGATTATTTTTATTAATCTCACAAAGCACCGCGACGTTTTAAAGCACAGTTATGGAAAATTGTGTCAAAAATTTTGCAGTCAAACCTCTGGGGCTGCCAACCTTGATGACAACCTTGTGAACTTTTCGCCTTTAGCATAAAAACAACAGATATACCTACCAACATGTTAGGCACATCGGGATGTATTCCTTGCGCAGGCATTGTCGTTCAACAGGCATCCTCTTAGTTCCGCCAATTTTTGAGTCTGCCTTGTTTGCTATCATTGATTTCTTGCTGGTTTTTCCGTATGGAAACGTCTCAAAGTGTACATTAGTCAATCATCATCATCAGCAGTACATCAGCCATTTGAACTAATGCTTCGCTGCCATGCAACATTGACCTAGAAAATAAGGAATAATGAGAGGGAGATAAGGAGTACTTACCTGAAAACCTTAATGCCAAAAGCAAACATTCAGGGTCAAGGCGCGTACACCTTATGTAGACGACATACTGTCACAAACAGCTGACTGTCATCATCATCATTAACAGCAATACATCAGCCATTTGAACTGATGCTTTGCTGTCATACAACCATGTGCACCTATAAAATGAAGAATAAGAAGAGGGAGAGAAGGGGGACTTACCTGAAAACCTTAATGCCCTAAGCAAACATTCAGGGTCAAGGCGCCTACACCTTGTGTAGACAACATACCGTCACAAACAGCTGGCTATCGTGCAAAGATAAGGCGGCATCGGCGAGACAGCTTCCTTGCGGCTTTCACTGCCACGCGTCATAATCAGCCATTATCCCGCAGATAACTCAGCACCAAACACGCTTTAAACAGACAATCCGATTAAGAGACGGCAGCAGACGCGCCACTGGTGTCGGTTGCGAGCCATGTCCTGTAAAGTCTCGAGCCAAGCACAAGGTGAGTCACGTGGACTCCAACCCGGGAGGCGAGACGGACCAACGGCACCCAGTTTGGTCGTCAGTGACTTCTTTTCCCGCTGCCAAGTCAACTTCTGTCCACCTCGAGCCTTGCGCCATCCTACACCTGGTAGACTGAACAAGGCCCTCCTAGGTAAGCGGTGATCAGGCATGCGTAGCACGTGCCCGAGCCAACGCAACTTATTCAGTGCTATCTGTTGTTCTAGGGAGTTAGCAGGATTATCACCACCTAGTACTCGCCTACGCACATCGTCGTTGCGGACACGCTGGTGCCAGCTGTCGTGCAAATATAAGGCATTGGCGAGACAGTCATTAGAGTGCGGAGTTACCGCATTTCTGCTTTGCTCTTCATTCTGCGATCGGAGTGGCCACGGTATGATTACAACTGGTCAAAGTGACAACCATTTCTTTTAAACTAAATCAATGCCACGTTTTCGTTCCTTCGCGGTCAAGCATATTAACTGCGGTTTTTGACTTGGAACATGCTTAGAGGCGGGCGCCATAGTTAGGTTGCAGTTCACCTACAGGTATGAATTTCTCTTGAAACCTCAGAAACACGTATCGGCGTTCGTGTAGTTTCATAGGGCTCGCATAGAGCTTGCATAGAGCATGCTAATAACTGAAAGTTTGCTACTGTTTATGGCTCCAGACTTTCTTTTCTACCTACTTTACTTCTTGCTCAAACCAATTACTAACCTGCCCTCTATAATCCCCCTCGTGATTCACAACAGCTACAATACCATTATAGTTCTGCGATATGCAGCTGTAATCCCGCAGTGCCCATTGGAATCCTGTCCTAGCTAATTCTCTGTCACATCATGACCATATCAGCGGCTCTTAATGTTCAACGGCTTTCTCTTGCACAAGTATTTGAAAGAACTTAACACTGGCACTAGCTGTCAGCCCTTTAGAGCTGTGTTTTGCACTCTCGGATTTCAAGTCTTCCTCCATGATTGGTAGCAGATAACCCCATTCATTAGCCCTTGGGGGGGATCATGTGGGGTGCGGAAATTCGACGACCTGCGTAGCTATATCGTTGTCTGCGGGATAGAAGAAGTTATCACAAACCCTAAAGCAAAAGCTTGCACACCCGACCATTCTTGATTCAACAACGCATGTGTCGAGTTATACAATCCTAGACGTCGTGGTACAAGCTCTGCAAAGCGCATTTTCGACTAGGAATTTTGGTGCAAATTGCAGGAAGCAGCTAAGAAATGCACTGTTATTCTGTTTGTGTTTAAGTCCTGATAAGTCTCATTAACTCCCTGTACTCCTACTTGCTCTGCTCAATACTGACTTATAAGATAAACCACGAGGCCAAAGGCTGTGGGTAGATTGTTCGTCCGAACCTTCGTTTTTCAATCACCTTTTGGTTCAAAGCTTGACAGTGTGTGCTCTCAACCAAAATACACTTCTCAAAATTGTCGATATTTGAGTATCACCTGTTAAAATAATTGCAACTGAAGCATTTCCCCCTTCTGTCTTCCATCTCTCGCAACACCGTCATTTTGGGCAGTATGAAATCACCTCTACTTTGAGTGATCACACTAGCAAGAAAGCTGATAGTCTCAGAGCATCAATTTATATTGAAATTCCATCTGTACCGAGTTGGCTAGTATATGATCCTTCAGTAGCGTCTTCCCTTATCGTTTAAGTATACCGAATCCCCGAAACGCAACCAGTTACCGCATCTCTCCCCTTTTCATTATTCGCGCTATATATATATATATATATATATATATATATATATATATATATATATATATATATACATATATATATAGGCGGGAGAGCCTATGGTGCACTGAGGCTGGTGGTGGCTAGATCCTGACAGATGGTCTACCCACTGCTGCTACTGTTGGGCCATTTTCTCATGTCCTGGGCGCCTCCTTGTGGCAGACCGCTGGGTGGGAGTTGGGTTTCGCCCTTCTCCCTGCTAAGATCCAGGACACCAATCCGCATGAATCAGTGAACTGACCATGTGCTAGACCCGCTGCCTTTCGGGTGTTCATTTGATCGAAGGCTTTGGCTGAGGACCCGAGTCGTTCTCCTGTTAGGTGTGGGCGCCCTGACAGTATCCTAGTCCATCCTCTTCGGAGGTTGGGAAGTGGTCGATGGCCCTCTTCCCGTAAAACCTAGCCATGCGATACAACAGATCTACGGGTTATAAGCACACAGCTCGATTGGCGTAGAGCACGAGCGCCACGCATTGTCTCTGACGGTGGGAGGGCACCTCCGGGTGTTCAGTGGTTTGCTACTGCCCGCCTCAAGCCAGGCAGCCCCTGGTCAAATTGGTGCAAACCCGCCAAAACCCACCTGCGTCTGGCCGTGGTCGCAGGTATATCCTACTACGGTCGCAAAACATATACAAATCGTTCCAGTACCAAGGCTGCGTGTGACGGCCGTCAAGCAGATCCCAATCTGTCTCTGCAATCACATTCCCGAGCTGGATCTGCTCCGCACTGCCTTGTGGGTCAGGCTATTGAGTCAAAGGCTCCGGGCGGAGTCCCTCAAGCAAACCTCCAAATCACCCACTGCGTTGTGGGTAAGGCTGTTGAACCAAAGGCTTCGGGTGGAGTCCCTCAAGCAAACCTCCGAAGCACAACGACCACCTCGCGTGCGATTGCCCACCAATACAGTCGTATGCCTGCGCGCAAAGCACTCAGCATCGGGTGCTGGAACGTGCGCACACTACTGGACCGGAATGCCAGTGAGCGCCCGGAGCGACGCACTGCACTGGTCGCGATGGAGCTGGCGCGCTACCACATCGATATTGTGGTGCTCGGTGAAACCCGGCTCGCTGAGCAAGGTAAGTTGCATGAAGCAGGTGCTGGCGACACATTCTACTGGGTGGGCAACGCCGCCTCAGCACCACGTGAACATGGGGTCGGATTTGCAATATCCGATCGCCTCCATGACCAGCTGGTGGGTGAACCAACAGGCATCAGCGCGAGACTGATGACTGTTCGCCTACGACTCGGAAGAGGTAAGTTTGCTACTTTTATATAAGCACGTACGGTCCGACGATGTGTTATCCTGATGACACGCGTGATCAGTTCTACTCTGAGCTATCCTCCGTGATACCGTCTGTGCCGAGAAGTGACCGACTATTTCTACTGGGTGATTTCAACGCGCGCGTTGGGCGTGATGCGTCGGTGTGGGCAGATGTTATCGGTTCGCATGGCATTGGTTCAGCGAATGCGAACGGTGACAGACTGCTCTCACTGTGTGCCACTCACGGCCTGACGATCATGAACACTCGGTTTGCACTGAGTGCGAGTGTTATAGCAATTTGGACGCACCCACGGAGTGGTCACGCTCACCTGGTCGACTATGTCATCGTACGTCAGCGTGATATGCGTGAAGTGCGCATGACACGTGTACTGCGTGATGCTGAGTGTGGCACTGATCACAAGTTGGTGCGGACCAAACTGTACATATATTTTCGTAAATGTATGTATTGCGCTCCCGCCGTGAATCGGCGTAAATTTAACATTCTCTCCGTCGGTACTGGGGCGAAACGTACTGAGCTGGAGAAGGCGATATCTGCACGCCTGTATGATGTGGACTGCATAGCCACAGTGGACGATCTGTGAAACCACATTCGTGCCCAGGTGACAGCTGCTGCCGAGGAGACCATCGGGCGCGCAAAGTGCAAGCGGCCTGATTGGTTTGATGAGAACAATGCGACGATTGGCGCATTGGTGTAGAAGAAGAATGCAGCATTTGCTGCACATGTGGCAGACCCCAGTGACTTGGAGAAGAAGAGTCAGTTTCGCAAACTTCGACGGCGACTGACCCGAGAGCTCCGTCGCATTAAAAATGCATGGTGGACGGAGAAGGCGAAGCAGATGGAATGCTACGCCGAACGCCGCCAACACAAGGAATTCTTTGACTCCTTGAAGGCGGTGTATGGACCGAGATTGGAGCCGCTGAGGACGCTGATCGATGGTAGTTCAGGCGCTACCTGCACACAGACTGCAGACATAATGCAGATCTGGCGAAAACACTTTGACTGTCTCTTGAACAATCGTTCAGAGATCGACTGGCCTACCTTGAACGGCCTCAAGCAGCACGATGTGAAGACGAGTCTGGCGGACACGCCGACACTGGATGAGACGCAGAGAGCACTTGCTCAGCTGCGAATTGGCAAATTTGCCGGAGCCGACAGTATCCCGCCTGAGGTATTGAAACACGGCGGACCCGCGTTGTTGACTGCGCTGCACCACTTGGTGCAACGTGTATGGATTGAGGAGGTGCCTCCTGAGCTGAAGGATGCCCTTGTGCTACCACTGTACAAGGGCGAAGGTAGCAAGCAATGTTGCACGAATTATCGTGGCATCAACTTGCTGAGTAATGTGGGTAAGGTGATTGCCCGAATCCTGCTCAACCGCCTCGTCAGTCAGGTTGTGGAACCTAACGTAGCGGAAGAGCAGTGTGGATTCCGTTCGGGTCGCAGCACTATAGATATGGTGTTTGCGGCTCGTCAGTTGCAGGAGAAATGCAGAGAACGACACCAGCCGTTGTACTCGCTTTTTGTTGATTTCACCAAGGCATTTGATACGGTGAACCGCGAGGCATTGTGGCTGGTGTTGGGTAAGTTTGGTTGCCCGCGTAAGTTTGTAAGTTTAATTGAATGTCTGCACAGTGGTATGCAAGCGAGGGTGCAGCTGAGTAGAGAGACCTCGGATGACTTTGCAGTTATCTCTGGTGTGAAGCAAGTCTGTGTCTTAGCTCCTGCCCTGTTTAATATATATCTTCATGCAATGTTGTCCTGTGCTTTTGATGCGGCTTGTGGTTACGGTGTTCGTGTGGAGCACCGTATTGATGGTGGGTTGTTGAATATCCGTCGTTTCGGCGCGAGAACTCTAGTCTGTGAGACAACTATCCGTATGTTGCTGTTTCCTGACGACTGTGCGTTGTTTGCACACAGCGCGGATGAGTTGCAGCACATGACTAGTGCTCTGGCTTCGATAGCGGCCAAATTCGGGCTCACCATCAACACAAGCAAAACTGTCTGTCTCTTTCAGCCTTCACCGGAGGTGCAATCTTCAATATTGCCGCGAATCAGCATTGGTGCTGAAGTATTGGAAACCACCTCCTGCTTCTGCTACCTTGGAAGTGTGATGTCGACTGATCAGCAGCTACACAGTGAGCTGCATATCCGCGTGTCGAAGGCAGCGGCGGCATTCGGGAAGCTTGAGTACCGAGTGTAGAACAACCATCAGCTTAGCATTGGCACGAAGCTGATGGTGTACAAATCCATGGTGCTGTCCGGCCGGTGGCCGAGTGGTCTGCACGTTTGCTTTGCAACCACAAGGTCCGGTGGCCGAGTGGTCTGCACGTTTGATTTGCAACCACAAGGTCACCGGTTCGAATCCGCGTAGGGGTGGGCGTCCTCGCGGTATACTCAGCCCTCGCGCGACTGGTGGTGGTCGCCCGGCAGCGAAGCGCCGTTACGGCGTATAAGCTGACACATCTTATATCATCATCATCTCCGTTCTTCTATACGGCAGTGAAACGTGGACGATGTGCCTTCGGGATGTGCGATATCTCGAGCGGTTCCATCAGCAGTGCTTGCCCATCGGTTAGGGCGACAGAGTTGCAGACACGGAAGTGTTGCGGCAAGGTGGGATGTATGCAGTGGACTGCATACTTTTACTGATACACCTGAGGCGGATCGGTCATGTGAGCCGTATGGATTCAACGCGGATACCGAAACAACTCTTATATGGTCAGCTGAGTATTGGGAAGCGGCACTTGGGGAAACCAAAGTTACGTTGCCAGGACATGATTAAAGTTAGCCTCTCATGTTCTAACCTTGATTGCAGATCAGGGGGATCGAAGGCGGTTGATCGGCGTGCATAGCGCGATCTGATTACGAAGGAAGTTGCCGAGGTGCAGGAGAAAGCCCTCATGCATGCGGAGAAGAAGCGGCAAGCACCGATGGGTTGTACTCCATCGACATCAAGCGCATGGTGCTGTAGCACATGCGGTCGCGAGTGCCTGAGTCAGGCAGGCTTAGTGAGCCATGAGCGAGGCCACTCGGGACCACTATCGAAGCGACGACGGGTCCTGCAGAGAAAGTAGGCAGAACCAGCGCAGCGTTTGTAGGTACGTTGTATTCGATTTACTAACCGCGTGCTTTCATGCTAAGTCTCTTTATTTCAGGCGGTGGGTTTTCAATTTTGTCTTAATGCTTTCCTTTTCAAATAAATGTCCACCCGTGCGCTCTTCTATATACCTCCACAACTCGTTTAAGCCAATTGTAGTTAATTTTGATAACATTTTCGTGTTTGTGTCATTTCTGAACTCTTGAACATATCTCGGATCCTTTGTTAACCACTTATCTCATATGCTCATTACTTTAAGATTTTTGTCGCGTTTCCTTATGCATTATTCGATTTATTTTCTTTGCTATTTTTCTCTCAAGTGATTGACTGTTGTTTGATATCCCCGTTGTGGCTGCGCTTGATGTGCATGTTAACAAGGTGCCTACCTGTCTATTACCCGCTACCTCGTCCATACTTGCTCCAGGAGACAGTTGGTCGTTGCTGGAGGGGATGGGGTGCACGGTCCTTGTGGTCGTGTTAGGCTCAGAGAGTGGTTCCATGCACTCAGTGTGGAGCGGACTACGGTCCAGCCACCGCCTTGTATGCGCTTGAATCCCCAAATACAGGATGCTTGTGTTTGCCTGTGAAGGGGTGTGGGCCGGCTCCGTTGATGAAACGTGATTCCCATCCGCATGCCTCCCGGTCTTATTCCTTCGGGTTTACACTGGATATGGGGTGTGTGGATGGAGCTGTGGGTGGTGTAGCGCAAGCCATCCATGGTCTATCTGTAGGCGTAGGCGTCCTGTGGCTGGCCACAGTGACAGGCAAACCCGAAACCGGATGCCGCCAACCTTACCGGAAAACTGTGATGCCCTAAACAAACTTTCAGGGTCAATGCGCCCACACGTTCTCAACAACAAACCGTAACAAACAGCTGGCTATCGTGCAAAGTTAAGGCGGTATCAGCGGGACAGCTTCCTTGTGGCTTTCACTGCCCCGCGTCTTAGTCAGCCATTACTTCACAGATAAATCAACCCCAAACACACTATCAACGTACAGCCTGACTAGGAGACGCTACCAGACGCGCAGCTGGTGTTGGCCTCGAGTGGTGTCTTGAAAAGTTTCCAGCCAGGCACAGAGCGAGTCACCTGGACTCCAGCCTGGAAAGCAAGACAGGCTGAGGGCACCGAGTTTGGTCGTCAGTGACCTCATTTCCCGCTGCCAAGTCATCTTTTTTCCACCTCGAGCTTTACGCCATTCTACGAATGTCGGACAAATTAAGGCTTTCCTCGGTAAGCGGTGACCGGGCATTCGTAGAACGTGCCTAAACCAGCGCAACTTATTCAGTAGGTCTGAAAATTTTCCTCTGATGAGCTTCATCTGGTGGGCCAACATGTTACAGGCTCCCGTAATTATAACGGTGAGCGGTTGCCAGACCTGTGTGAAGGTGCTCGTCTGTTTCTCGTGAGCACTAACTCTCGACACAGCACAGCAGAAGATTGACTTGGCGCCCACCATTCTCGGGCTAGCCATGGACACAGATCGATCACATCGCGATTAGTTACCGCTGGAGTTGTTGTGTCCAAAACTGTCGCTCGATTTGGCGCACCAGCGTGGACTCCGATCACCCTCTCGTGTGTGCCGACCTGCGATTGCGTTTCGGCGGATGTTCGCAACGTCGCTCTGAGCGCATTGATACCAACCAGCTGGCGAAGCCGGGTGTTCTGAATTCGTATCAAACTACGCTGGCATCTGGGCTGAATAAGATTTCAATAAACACCCTCGAAGATCACTAGTCGCATAATCGTCAAACGTTACTATCAGCAGGCATGTCATGGGGCAAAGCAAATTGCCAACCTAGAAATTGGGTCTCTACAAAGTCTCTGGAACTTATAGATGCTGGCCGACGTATTCCGGATGAAACCGAATACATCGAGACTCGCAAAACTCTCAGGGTGAAACTGCGTGCTAGCCGGAAGATAGACCGTGAAACCTAGTGGTCTCATCTTACATCGGCAATGGAAACAGCCGCTGCAGTTTGTAATCATCGTAAGTTATTCCGTCTGACACGGGAAACAGGCAGCAGGAGACTTGGTGTTATCCAGACAATACGCGGCGAGAATGGACAGCCAATCCATAGCTTGTCAAAACGCTTGGAGCGTGGTGTCTAACACTTAGCAGGGCACTTTAAACAATCTGAGTTATCGCTTTCGCTTTCGGGCATTGAGTGCCCTCATCCATAGATCGTCTCCTTAAATCCGCCCTCACGCAAAGAATTCGAAAGTGAGATCAGACTGTTGAAATTTCAAAATGCCGCTGGTGCAGATAGAATTCCCGCAGCACTTTCCAAATTCAAAGGACCTGCAATTGGGTATGATTTACACGATTTGCTAATGGAACTTTGGGAGCAAGAAACTGTCCCGACTGAATGGAGCCGTTCCGTCTTAATCCAATTTTCAATGGTGGCTTCCGCTCGGAATGCGGATACCGTAGAGTGATCAGTCTGATTTCAAGTTCCTCTAAATTACTTGCCTCTCTATTGCTCTACAGACAAACTGGCGCTCGTAAAGGCCAGCTCCGCGAAGAGCAAACCGGGTTTCGTCGATGTCGGGGTTGCATCGACCACACCCTCAGTTTGCGTTAATTACTGCAGTACCGTCATATTTATTGGCGACCTACCGTTGCCGTGTTTCTCGACATCAAATGTGTCTCTGATCCGGTGGATCCAGGTACTTTCTGGGACTGTCTGCTGAGAAAATGTTTGCCACGTAAATATGTAAACAATATCAACGCCTTGTAGGTGCATAGTTCGGGCAGAGTGAGGGTTTATGGCAAACTGTCTCAAGCGCTCTGAGACAAGGTTTCCCGCTTTCACCTTTCCTCTTTAACTTCGCTATTGATAAAGTCATGAAAACAGCGTTTTTTGGACACGACCTAGAAGGTGTGGGGTTACTTCCTTCTGGACGATTTTTTGACTTGGAGTAAGCGGACGACATTGCCCTCATTTGTAACAGCGCCCAAACTTGCCGGGCTGCATTGCACCGATTAGTACTGGCTGTAAATCTTTTTGGGCTATGCTTTTCCCTATCAGAATGCAAACTAGTTCTCCAAGATTTCCAGGGACCTACTACTGCGCTAACACTTTGTGGTGACCAGCTAGAGGTCGTTTAGGAATTCAAGTACCTGGGCAACTATATTAGCACCCGTGGGATTGAAGATGTGGTTACGAACCGTATAGCAAAAGCTCCAGGTGCTTTTGCCAATCTCCGCCACCTGTGTCGCAGACGCGCCATTATTCTCTCCTTGAAGGGAGGAGTGTATAGTGCAGGTAGCGGTGTGCGAATGACGAACGGGGCCTCTTAGAAGACATTGAGTAGTGGGAATCCGCATGCGACATATCAGTGGGAGCAGTAGGCATTCGCTCTACAGCAGAGTGGTTGTAGTGATCCCTCTCGCGAGCTAATTACTGCGCGATCGCGATTGGTGAGCCGTGTTCTGTCTAGTGGTCGTGGTTATTGTTGCTAGTCTGGGGGAATTCCGCGGTGAGAAATGAGCGTGTGTTTTCGTGGGGGGAGGCGTTGATTGGGGGGTTCTGGTAACGAGAGGAACCTCAAATTCATGTTATTATACTACAAACAAGGGATACACGGGTGGGATGGGGACCAGTTGGTTGACAATACAGCACAACCGGGGACGACCAGAGTAGTGGATTTGTCTTGAGGCTGTGAGGAAGGGGTAGTGGATGGTAGGGGGGGGACAAAGAGATGATGGTTAGTCGTTGAGATATTTATAAAATAAAGTGAGTAGTGGGATAGGGGTGGGTGGATTGGGAAGGGTAGGGGAAGGAGGGGGGCATATGGGAATGGATTAAAAGAGTTGGTTGGGTATATATGGTGATTGGGGAGTTGTGAAGAAAATAGGGAGTGGGTTGGTGGGAGTGGAAGGGGGGGGGGACAATAAATGATGAAAGATGTGAAGAAAAGAGAAATTGATATTAAATGGAGGGATTGGGTGGTTTTGTTAGAATATGTGAGGAGATAGGGTATGAAGAGGGGGTGGAGAGAATGTTAGGTGGGGATTATTGGAAGGGGGTAGAGGGAAGGGGGGAAGAAAGAGTGGAGGGGAGGAGTTGTGAGGGGGTAGAGGATTGGTGAGGTGGGGAATAAGTTATGAGTTAGGAATGTTGTGTAAGGTGATGATAGAGAGGTGGATAATTTTTAAGTTAGATATAATTTATAGTTTGATATGATGTTTTGGAATGAGAAATAATGGGTTTAATTTGGGAGAGTTTTAGTTTAATTAGGATGGAGATGAGGATGTATGTTTTGGGTTGGAAGGATTTTGGGGGTAATAAGTGTTGAGTGGGTTGATGATTGGTTAGGGTGAGATGGAAGATGATATGGGGGTATAATGGAGATTATTGGAATGATGTTTAGATATAGGGTATTGGATATTGGGTGGATATAAGGGTGTGGTTAGGTTTTTTTTGGGATGGAGGAATATGTTTGTTTGTGAAGGGTTTTGTGGGGGATAAGGGAGGATGGTGTGGGTGGTAGTGTTGAGTGTGTGATATTAGTTGGGGAAGGATTGAGAGTGTGTTTTTTGTAATGAAGAGTGATGAGGGTTGGTGATTTATATGGTTTTGAATAGGTTGAGTGATTATTTGTGAGGGTAGGATTGATTTGATAGTATGTTGTAGGGAGGAGAATGTAGAATATATGTTTGAGGGTTGGGGGGTAGTATGAAGATTGATGGTGATGTTTGGTTAGTAGGGGGGGGTAGATTAATGGAGAGGTAATGTTAAATTTTGGTTGTTTTTGAGTGATAAATTTGGATTTTATGGGTGCGTTAAAGTGGTAGTATAGTGTTTAGAGGACAACTGTGTATATCTCTCAATCACTGAACCCTGCAACATTGACCTAGTTTGAAAAATCCCAGTCACGAATACCGACAACTATCGACATTATATATGAATGGAATCAGCCACATCGAAACTAACTTTTCTTCTGTACAGCAACTGAAGGCGTGTTCCTAAGGTTTTATTCTGCGAAAGTGACACTGCATGGTTTATCGAGCCGAGGAAGCATTCAGGGAAAATAAATTAGTAGTTAACTCGTCCCACTGAATGAGAGAGAGAGTGAGAGGACGTCATCACCTTGCAGGCTAACCACTGTCCGTGACAGTGGTAGATAGGTGGTGCTATATCCCAGCTAGTTTGCAAATTATGTAGCCCAGCCGACGTCCCCCATGGCTCAGTGGCTTAAGCTGCTGGCTAGTTGGCATCTGCCTCTAGCGGTCATGGGTTCGATCCTCATTAGAGGACCGGGGTATGCGCGCCACTGACGAGCCCCAATAGGGCGAAACGCGTCTGGCGCTTTTCCGGACTAGGCTCTGCTATGTAGCTTGTGAACTGTTGGGATGAAAGCCTTATCAAATTTGAATGAATTATATCAACTTTTGAATTACACATTATAAAGCATCCCAAGCCTAGCTAATGCTGCTATTTGTGGTACAATCACTTGTCGGTAGACAAGATGTGCCAACTTGAGCTGACAATCGATAGTCGTTTATTTATAATCATCTTTTAAATTACGCTGCTTACTTGTAATTTGTAGTGTATAACCCAAAAATGGTGTCTTGTAAATGCGCTGGGATGAACTACTAACCAAAGTCGTTCCTGTTTCAACTCCTTATGACTAGCAAAGAAAGAGGCCTCAACCATCGATGCAAACTGCAAAAACACGTGGCTACACTTGATGGATGAACTCTCAGGTACCTTTTGTTAGATAATTCCAGCAGATGAGGACAAGCGCGCTCTGTATTGCTCATTATATAACGTGAGGTCACGGCATAGTCTTCGGTGACATCTACTAACAATCAATGTCTGCTAATTGCTAACAGATATGAAAAAGGGAACCAGTGAACAACAATTTGGCTTTATTAAGCTGCGGAGTTTGTAATGCAGCAAGTTGACACACCCGGTTTCCTCATCAGGATTTTATGTTCTGTTCGACAATGGACAAAATTTAAGCAAGATAGAGTCAGACAATGTGACTTATGTTACAGGAACCAACAGGAGTCAAGCACTATTAATTCTTAAAATGACCTTGCATTGAACAAGTCTAACAGCGTTAGAAATAATTACAGGCTTCTAGTATCGAATAACTTGCGTTTGTGGAACTCTCAAATGCTATTGGCATGTCCTCTTGTCCTAAAAAGGGTTAACCAACATAACAATAGCTCACAACACATCTTTCCTCATCTTCATTTGTTACTATTTTCAAAGGATGAATTCGCTGCACCATCACTCAGCACCGGTATACATGTCCTCTGTTAATCTGTTAGCCCGCATACGTTAGCTCGCACACAGGTTGATCATTTCAACTGATTGTATTCCTTATTGGACTTTCTTTGCGCTTCCCGGAAGCGCTTGGAAGAAGTACTGCTGTGGACAACCAATGAATTGGGGAAGAATCATGACAAAGTGAACTTCGATGCTAGAGTCAGTCAAACCGGTCGCCTTCCAGAATGCGGACTAGGTGATTCTGACTCATAGTGGTTGGAAACGGTAGATGTTATCGCACACAACGAACATCAGTGGCGCCAGTGTTGTTCTGCCGCATTATCCATCAGTGAATGCCCAGTAAAAAGCAAAACACTTAAACAAAAATAACTCATAATGACTCTGTAATAGAGCCGAGAAAGCATTGTACAGATTTGCTGTCTTTTTTCGTCAATTGTATATTTTTTGATATGGCTAAACTAGCATATTTTCTATAAACAGGCTGTGATTATATATATATATATATATATATATATATATATATATATATATCAAAATATTTTAGCTTTACTAACGCAGAAACCACCAAACATGTTTGGAGCTTATCTCGTGGGTTTATTTTGTTTTGGAAAAGAATGGTTGTAGCTACATTCAGTCAGACAGCCACCACCTATCCATGACACCTCGATGGGTGGCGGCTTGCAAAGTAAGTCGTTGCTCTGGGGCTAGCCCTGTCTTAAACACGTTCTTAACCTGCATGACAACGGAGGAGGAACTTCGCAATATCGCATTTAGATATTAGTCATGGCGGTCTGCCGCCGCCTCCCGTGGCTCAGTGACATAAGTCACTGGCTCGTAAGAGTAAGACATGGGTTCTAGTCCGGCAGGATTCGGCATGTGCGCGTTAATGACAAGTACCAATAGGTCGAAACGGCAGTTTGGCACATTCTTGGATGTGTGGTTTATGTCTGACTGTATGTAGCGGCGACAGATATTCTCAGAAACAGTCAAACTTGTTCACTGGCCGGCATTCCGGCTTTAAATTTATGTTTCTATGAAGGTTGCCGTAAACGCTTAATTGTAAGAGAAGTGTCCAGTTTAAACGCTAGCTTACTTAGATCTCAAATAGATTAGTTCATTCAATGTATGCCTACAGCAAACAGGGTTATAGCGCTGTACTTTTTCATTGGACTTAATCGTTAACCAAATAGCTTCATGCATCTTGTTAAACTCTTTAAGAAGATTCCCCGTAGCTAGTCTTTCAAATCACACGTAAATGAAATTTATATTTGGCTCACCGACTTCCTTTAAAATAGAAGATATCTCCTTCGCATCGAACTTGAATCACCATCATCATCAACAGCAGTACATCAACCGTTTGGATTGATGCTTCGCTACCATACAACCCTGATAACCTACGGAACGAAGAATAATAAGAGGGAGAGAAGGATTTACCGGGAAACCTTAATGTATTAAGCAAACATTCAGAGGCAATACGCCTAAACCTTGTCAACAACGTACCATTAAAAACAAACGGCCATCACGCTAAGATACAACCGCATCTGTGAGACAGTTTCCTTGTGGCTTTCATTGCCTAGCATCATATTCAGCCATTACCCCGCAGTCAGCTGCGCACAAAACCAACTAGAAACAGGCAGTCCGACTAGGTGACGGCAGCAAACAAGCCGCTGCTGTCGACGGTGGGCCATATCCTGTAAAATCTCAAGCGAAGCACGAGGCGGGTCATGTGGACTCCAGCCTGGATGGTGGGAGGGACAGACGGCACCTAGTTTGATCGTCACTGCCTTCATTTCCCGCTGCCAAGTAAATTTTTGACTAAATCGGGCCTTTCGCAATCCTACATCTGGTAAGCAAAACAAATCCATACTCGGTAAGCGGGGACCACACACACGTATTTTTTGGATCCATGGCGGGGAAATGGTAAAATGGATTTTTGGCTATTTCTACCTGATGAGTCTTAACAAAGACGAAACCGTCGGTTATAGAATGCAGGGATGGGAGAGAGCCACACCAAAACCCTTCACTTCGGTGAGGGTTCCATTGACCGTATTGGTAGAGGCTGACTCTAAACTCAACCGAGGCCACGATTGAGATTGCGTGTCGCAATCCAAGACACACGGCGGGTGCTCCAAAACCCGAAAATCTACTTCTAACCGATGTGCCAAACACTGTTCGCGTAGCCCAATGGCCTAGTGATCCTGGCGATAGCCGCCAGGCGTCATGCGCCGTGTTCCTCTCCCAGCTCGACTATCTCTACCTAATGAATCTAAACAGATACGAAACCGTCGGTCTTGGAGCGGAAGGTTGGGAGAGACCCACAAGGAAACCCTCCAAATCGGAAAATGCTTTTTTCTTTACTACGGTTAAAGGTCGCAGAAGGTTCGCCAATTGCAAATATCAAAGCACCTGAAGTAGCGCACGTACCGACGATGATACAGGAGTATAACCTGACTGCTGCTTTATTTGTCTCAGATTTAGTTCTAAATGAAGATTGCGACACACCTTAGCCGAAGCAAGTTGCAGATGAAGCACCATTAGCCTAGCAAAAAAGGAGTAACTACTGGCTTCCCATCGGTCGGCATTCTCCCACGCTTGACGTATTTAGGCCTCTGTGGGCTCCTAGAGACCAATAAACTGGCCTGCCTGTTCAGGGTCTTTTTAATAAACTGACCAAACTGAAGGATCGCTAAGCTTCCGGGTCATATGATGTCATTGGTGTCACCGTGAAGTGGTTGCACACGGGAATGACGGACGCTGAAGTTTTGCTACCGGGCATGTCGCTGATCCGGAAGGATAGACTCACAAAAGGCAGAGGTTCAATCCTGTATTACCGAAGCGACTTACAGTGCGAAGCCTTGGAGGATTCAGGCTCGCAGTTCCCCGACTCTATTTGGTGCCGCTTGCAGTTAAAAGGCAGAGATGCTTGCCTTATTGTCATGGTGTACCGCCCCCTAACTATACATCCGAAACGGACTGCAACCTAGAAGCTTCTTTGAGATGTAATTTACAGCGAAAATACACTCAAATACGGCATGGGTGATTTCAACGTACATTGTGTAGAAACTCTCGCCACGATCGAAGAACGATTCAAAGCCGATCAAGATCTCGTAACCATTGTCGCTTTTTCAATTACATTACTTTGCCCACTCGGTACAGAACAGCTAACAGGCCATCTGTGCCGGATCTTGTGCATACCAACGGGGAGCAGAGGATTGATATGTTGGTTGTATACTGCTCGTTGGGTCACAGTGCTCACACAGTGATCAATTTCAACTTCCTTTGCTACGGGGAATATCGGAATAAGAACTATGGGACATCTATGGAGTAGCCCCGCTCGTCAGCGCTTCAACTTGGTTGTTCCTTGCCAAACAATACGGAAGTCGTCCGGCTCGAGTTCTTCAACAAATTCAGTCATCTGATTGTAGACGATTTAGTGATAAGAGGTTGCAATAAGTGTAAATTACTTTTTTCTTTAGGAGCAGAACTCGAAAATGGATGACAGTACGTAACGCAACAAGGCGAGTGTACGGAGAAGCGCCAGCACCAGAAATTTGGACAACTGCGTAACCCAACTTAACCACTGCACTCAACTGCTAAGAGAAGACAAAACCGCATATCGGTAGAACATCATAAATGCATTCAGTGCTAACCACACACTGCTGTTCAAGCACGTCAATTGCCTACGAAAGGTTGGGCAAGAATTTCTTCTACTCAAGTCGGCCGATGGCTCGGCAAGAACGGCTGTAGAAGCAGCAAACAGACTGCGGATACAATATGTCCCTAAGTTTCAGAGCGTCTTACAAGGAAGCGATTTTCCAAACATCGTTGCCTCTCTGCCAGGACAAACCCACATCACTTTTACCGCGGAGGCTATATTGCAAAAACTGACGTCGCTACACAAACACAGCTCGTCGGGTGTCGATACCATTCAACTAGAGGCATTGGAAGCGGCAGCAAGCTTGCTGGTAGGACCGTTAGCTCAGTTTTTCCAACACTGCTTAGATCAGAAACAAGTTTCCGCTAAGTGGAAGCTTGGAATTATAACCCGATTCACAAGGGTGGAAGCAGAACTGATCCTTCCAACTACCGGCCAGTATCCCTTCTTCTTATACTCCCCAAGGTCATGGAATCCATAGTTGCCGATGCACTGGTGTGTTATCTGGAAAACTGTAACATCAGCACTCTTGAGCAGTACGGCTTCCGTCGACAGCCGTCATATACAACGGATTTAGTAATCGCACGCAATAGTTGGACCGAGGCAGCTGACGCTGGAGAAGGTGTTGACATGATCTACCTGGGTTTTTCAAAGTTTTTTGATCGTCTAGACCACCGGACACTACTCTATAAGCTCCAGCATTACGCGATTGGCGACTCTATTTTAAGTTGCAATGCCAAGTTGCTACTTCAATGGCACTTAGTGCTCAGTGTTCGGAGCTATTTATTTGACTCCATACAAGTAGAGTTTGGTGTGCCGTAAAGCTCAGTTCTATGTCCACGTTTGTTTTTGGTGGTTATTAATGACCTTGCACAGGGAATCGCTTCAAACTTCCTAATGTTTGTTCACGATATCTGGATCTGGCGAGGGATCAAGGTGAACGCCGACTAACATGTTCTTCAGAGTGACCTAGCTACGCTGTGTCAATGGTCAACCCAAGACTTACTGCATTTCAACGTCAGTAAATGCAAGATGCTTTCCATCCGACATCAGAGCAGCTACTCATACCGGCTCGGAAGGTATATAATACAACTATCAACTCTCGAGCCTGACTTGGGTTGCTCCAGGCAATCCGAAAAGGCCTCCAAGACTGGGAACCAACACGTCGGGTTGTTGCGACAGGCGTTTGGACAAATAAACAGCTCCATATTTCGACAAATGCTCTGTGAGTATGTTCGCCCCCATGTCGATTATGCGATTCAAGCCTGGCGTCCATGGCTGAAACACGACCTTAGTGCTCTGGAGCATCCACGACTTCGAAGTTATAGGAACGTAATTAGAATGCGCACCCTTTCATAGCAAGAATGGCTGCAACGATTGCGGGTATTCAGCGGAAGCTATCGCAGAGTACGAGGCAACCTGATTATGGCCTACTTGATTCTGCAAAAGCCACATCATGTGTGTCGCCAATTACTGCGACTCGTCACCAATACAACCCTGAGTGGATACTCATTGATGCTCGCTGTACAGTATGGCCGCCTGGAGTGCAGCAGCGCTTTCTTTTTCATCCGTGTCTGTCACCCTTAGAATGCTCTCCCAAAATCGGTCGTGTGCGCATTGACATTAACAGTATTTCAAAGACGGTGTGATGATGCAGTCATCCACTTACAATTTGTCACTTAGCACTAAGTCTTCATACCACATCTGGAGTTTACCATGGAATTATTTGACGTCAACTGCAGGTGCTGAGAATATAAGCGGATTGCAGAACTACGGCGGAACAAAAGATAAGTCCCTATTTTCATGTTTAAAGCACTAACTGTTTTACTATTGCTATTATTATTCTTTTTATTTTGTTATCTCCACCAAGTATCAAACGGGACTTGTAAAGCAACGCTTCTTAAGCTGTATGTGCATATTATTCAATGTTCGTTGCTCATGAGATAACGTCGAATAAAATCAAAATGCGCCAACGACTTTGTTTGCCTATTACTTATTTTGGATTTTAATACCTATACATTTCGGATGGAATGATCTAATGTAGTTAGCACACGTTACACCGGTCGTAAGGACTTTCCTACAATGCTCTAAAAAGCACACACGGCGTTGCATTGGTTGGCATAAGTACTGATGCGCGGTAATGGAAGACCACTTAACGCGATACAATAGCAAATTACACGCAAATACCTATGGATTTATGGTTTCAGAAGGGTTTGAAATCCTTGTGAAAGCATGAGTTCTCTACTGGATTGAAGGTTTGTTTTTAAGTGGTTGAAAAGTCGGAGTTGTTCACTCACTGCACACTATTCAGCAGCATCGGGAAGTCTACGAATGCATATATATTGGCCTGCCTCTTAACCGGCCGTAAAAACCAGAAGGACAACGTAGACAGCAGTGGGGTTAGTAACAACCATTGGTCATTTGCACTCTAAAGATGTACACGGTTCTCACGAACAGTAATAGCAGCAGAGTTTCAGTCAAAAATCTAAATTCAAACTTTTGATTTCTTCATACATCCTTTGTGACCTTGGAGATCAAACCTCTACCACCACCCATTGTGGTTAACAGTACAACGATAACTTCCATCCGGGCAGCCGTTATTTAACGGGGCCGTATCTGTTGCTGATACATGACAAAGCGAGGTAAAGTCAGACATGGTGTGCACACCATTTTCCTTTTAGCAGCTTGCGCGGTAAACTGGCTGAGATTTGGCAACACCGCAAATTGTTGGACGACCGGCTGGCACATGTATGTGGGGGGGGGGCATTAGCAACGTAGTCACATGACCGCCTTTTTCGCATTGTGCCATGCGTAATTAAGCAGGCATATGCAACGCACGAGCAAACATATTACTGGCATCAACCGCGCGATAAACACAATGAGCTCAGAAGTCTGATACATACTAGATTAAAAAATTATACGAACAGAAAACCTAGATAACACACCGATCATTTGTCTAGGCGCAACCCGCAACATTACTTGGAATTGTGTTATTGACTACATCAGCGCTTCAGCAAAAATCGGCATCCTACTCAGCGGGATTCAGTTGCAAGAATCTAGCTTGTGCCCGAAGCAAACAGGCAATCCGGTCTGAACTCTAAACTAATCAGCCAACATGAAAATCCTCACCGGGTTCCCGTACCTTGTTTTGGATTCTGCCGTGAGGTCTGACGTGGTTAATGTCACATTGAACTCTGTCAACTGAGATATAAATGCACTTATTATTAGTTGATACAGAGACAGTTGATACAGCGGTAGATCTCGTTGTTGCGAATGAAAAATTTGCGCCGTTCTCCTTTTTAGATGTCTGTGGTGCCCAACAACAAAGGTTGTTTCTTTTTTGTGTAATAGGTGTTGTTGATCCAAGGCAGCAGCTTTAGCTGCTGCAATATTTGTGCTACTTACAACACACTAATATCAACCGCACTGGATAGAACTCACAAAATTATGTAACTGATCAGTTATTGTCAATTCCTCCTCTTAACGAGGCAATGGTCTCTCAAATGACTTCTCATACCTTACACTTTAAAGGGATAAAGCGAATACCGAGGGCTTAGACCTCCCAGGTAAATTCGTCAGTGATTAAAACATTTGCTTAAAGATTGTCGAGCAGTCCGTAAATGTTACTCGTATGAATCAGATGAAATGTTTTATACTTCGTTTAGACTACAGTAGACCTCCTAGGGGAACACCCTAACACGAAATGAACTACAAATAAGAAGGGCTTTGGATAGAAGAGATGACGATGTTTGACTTCAGAGATTCTCGGAAGCGCATTCAGCGATTCTACTATGTCTCGTTTTGCAACATGATATGTTCGAGTGTGGTACCTTTTTCATTTGAATGTATAACCGGAAACTAAGGTCAAATATCACAGGACACGCAGTTGGGCTGAATGCGCTATTTAGATCAAACAATAGATTACAGTAATTGCGTCGATGTTCGTACAAGTATCTTGGATGGACTACGATCTACATGTCGTCCTATCAAACATTACTTTGTGCATAGCTCATGTGTTGTTAGTTGTTAGTGTTGGAGTTCACTATTAGTCTCAATATGTATTCCATCTTATACCACAACCGCATAATAAATTTTTGGATGTTTATTTAGTCTCTCATCTATTTAAACTGATTCACGACATCAATATTTCAACTTGTATCCCGTGATTAAAGTGCTTTAAATGGTTACTGTGGCATTGACCTCACAAAAGCTCTTGTAAATGAAAAGTGGTGCTAGTATTATATCTGCTATTAGGGCTCCAAAATACTTTAATTTGACGATATTCTTAATTCTCCATATTTTGTGTTCATGGATGTCCGTTTTAATGCGCTGTTCATCGAAAAGGGCAGACCGGTTTGAAATATAGGTCAGGTGATACGTTTAAACTAGGTATGAATAAGATTGGGCTGTTCAAATGGAAGATCGGTTAGTTGGGCCATGCTTTATTGACCTTTGTTATTCATTAGCTGGTATCAACCGAAGCATAATTTTCCGAATGTAATGGAAAGGAAGTTGTCCTCTTTAATGTCTTTGAGCTGTCCGTAATAACTGGCAATAGTGCGTTAACGACTATAGTGGTTGATATGGTTTTAAAAGGCATCATTAGTACACCGGTATGAAATGCCAACACTTCGCTGCCTTGCAACCACCAACAGTTGCGAGTGGTTTACAGATAATGGGGTGGTTACCCAGTCCCGGTCGCAGGCTGAAGAACGTTCCGTTGGATTACAAGCAGACTTGCGATCCGTCAGGTCCGGAAAATCAGTTAACACAGCCGCAGACTAACTGGCTATCAAAATGCTCACAAGTTGTCTTTCCGTTATACTTTAAACTATGCAACCGAATCCAATAAATTTATACAGATAAACCTACGAAGTCGACGACCACTATATCCTGACCGTCTCTCCATATCGACCGTGGTTTACTTCATTGCTTGGAGGTTCAAGATTCAAGTTAAATCAAGTCATATCAAAACAAGCTTTATGCACCTAGATGGATGCATTTTCAACATTTTGCACTATCTACCACAAATGTGCTATAAACATCATCATTAAATATAGGAATTTTATAATTTTAAAAACAATATGTGTAAAGTGTGCACCGATTTCACTCAAGCAATTAGTCCCGCATCCTTGAACAACGACCGCATATTGATGGAAACCTTATGAATCCAGACCTCTGTTTGTTGACCACCTGTGTATGTATGCCGTATTGGTCCAGGCCCAACTTGCGTAGTTTTGACTCCAATGATGAATACCAAATTGCAACCGTTAAGTTTACCGTGAACAGCAGAGTATTCAAAAGCTGACACTTGTCACGGCTTATGTGCTATTCAAGGAGTTACTTTAACATGATTACCCAATGACCTTGCACATGCTGCTTCCTGTTGTAAGCAGACAGTTGCCACTCAACACCTAATATGTAAGTCTGATTTGTCACTTTTGTGTCTGTTCTGCTATGTTCAGAGTGCGTAAAAACGGTTTTTCCATAGGAGGATGACATTAGAAAGAGAGAAACAAGTACACAAACTACCAATGTTTACTCTTAGAATCTAATTGGAACCGATCGAGAAATCAATGTTACAGAGAAATTTGCAAAAAAGAGGCAAATTGGTCCAGTTGGTAACGTTTAGCTTTTGATGCAAATACTGCGTCATGCCATGTAAATTGGCACATAGATGGTGTGGCATTATATACCTGGTGAAGGAGATAATGTTTAAAACTGATATCTGAGTAAAGTGACTCTTATAGACAGGTGGAAAAGTCATCTTAAATGCTCCAGTCAGACGGACCATTCCAGGGTCTTAATGTCCGTCACCTTGACAGCTATGATCTTGGTGACGGTGATGATAGAATCGATCATTGTTATACAACCTAACCTGCTTATAGACGCTCATCAGAGTGAGCGAATTCAGATTACTCTACAAATAGGCAAGAGCTTCATCCTTTTCATTTTGTTCACACTGGTATTGATTTGACAATTGCGATCGCTACGACAATTACTATCTTGGGATTCATCCACAAACCATTTATAGGGACCTCAACATTGTCCAAATTTATCTGACGTCTGAGTTTCAGCGTATGTACAACCATAGTGGAAGCACTTACCAGACCTATGTATACAGGTACACTATTCAGTGGCAAAGCACTGTGCCTCTTGTGTTCTAAGACCAGCGTTCGTGCATTTCTCGTTGTTTGACTAATGTATACGTGCGCGCAGTCTTTGCAATTGAATCTGTGCATAAATACGGTCTTCTTTTCTGCAGAAAGGGGTCTTTTAAGCGCACCATCCTTGAACGTAAAGTTTGGCCAGGCTAGAATGTCACTGTTTTGGTTTTCGTGTTCAGTTCTTATAAAATTCTAAGGTACCTTTCTTGTAGGAAAATGCCACCACCCCACAAACACTCAGTGAATAAGCGGAAGTCGTCATCACCTTATTACTGGAATCCACAAACGGGCTAGCTATTATGAAGTTCGAATACAAATACATACCCCGCGTAGGCAAACTGTCATCTAAATTCGCTTGGTTGAAGAGGCTTAAGGCAAACTGGGAAAATCATCATGTTTTCATCATATGATGTCAAACGGATAAACGCTACACCTACTCATGGTTGTTAAACTTTTGCATAATACATATATGTGCATGGGTAGCGTTCATTACACTTAAAACACCTTTCAAACAGCAGATTTAGGTGTGAGTTGTCCAGACGAAAATCGGCTGCGTCTGGATCCGCACGCAGCCAGATTATGAAGCGTTTTTTAATAAATCCTTCTAAACATGGACCGGAATCCAAAGGAAGACAAGTTAGTAAGTTAAAACAGTTGCTCTTGCATATCACCAACTTATCAACCTCAATGGTAGGTCTGGGTCTGGTGGTAGCTACTGTAATGTAGTTATTCTGTCAGCTAGTATTTAAATAAAGAGGTGTGTAGACTGGGTTGCCAAAATGCAGCAAAGTTATTTAAGTTCTCAGCAGTACAAGCAAAGGCGGCAGTTTGTATGCTCGAATCATTATTTTACAGATCCTTATCCGTCACATATATGCAACAGTTATAGATAAACCAAAACAGTGTCAAGCATTTGTGCAACCAGACTGGCGTAGGACTACAGTTAGTAGTTTCTAAACGCACAGCGTTGGGTGCTGGCGATTTATAAGGACGGCTTGTAGATACATAAGGATGGGAGACTGGTGGTCTCGTATCGGGACAGTGAACGACTCATCTGGGTCGACTCACTGGCCCGTGGTCAGTGAAAGCGTTGTAACTGCTTAGACGGTTCGCTTTTGATTCAGCCAGTTCCACTGTCACAAAAACAATCCAGCTAGTTGGCGACTTAGGGATGTCTTCATTGCTTGGGATACACAAACACAGGTCAGTGAACTAACGTAACTGTTTTACAGCTAAAGGCAAATTTGTATAGTTGGACACGAACTGCCTCGACGTCAGTATATTTATCAAACCTATAAGCATAGGTATCGTAGACCTTAGCATCCGCAGCACTGCCGTCGTTTATACTTGCTAAAAGGAGCGTGCTTTTAGCGTGTCGTTCTGTTAACCAAAACAGTGATACAGCCTCTGGCCGTCCGTTACTTGCTTAGTTGAATTTTCTAATAAAGAAGATAATAAACGGGATAATTAGAAGATATAGATGCGGCTTTTGTGTCTGTGTTATTTACATGTTAATTCAAAACAGACCACTAGTCATGTGAGATAGCTTAGACGCAGCGATGCATATGGACTTGCATTATCAGTAAACTATTAACTTCGCAGTATGTTCTGAGAATTTGCTGGGAATATTATAGCACTGACATACGAAACAACGAAACTGGTCTTACCACTTGATGGCTGTCAGATCAAACAAAATACCCCTAGTCGTTTTTCACCCTTTTTTGAAAGAGGTTCAAACAAGTACGAACATCTCAGAAGCTAACCATTAAAAGTTTTATCGTTTGCTTGGCAAAGGTTATTAGATCATTGCTTTGGCAACAGCAAGGATGGCAGCATTTTTAGAGATGGTTTAAATTTTGTAGAACCCATTTTTCTTTGTAATCTACTAAACGCTTAAATGGGTGAATAATTTCTGTAAACTATTAAGTAAACCACTGCATATCCGCTAAACCATTGGATTCTATTGTCAGGATCTACTTGTTGCATGGTTCACACTACGCAGCAAACGAAGTTGCTGCTGTAGACTCCATTGTCAGTTATTTCCACTGATACTGCTCGTCCCACTTTAGTGATATAATGGTAAATTGAAAGCATAGATAGTCAATTTATTTTCCTTTATTAAGTGTCTAAAAGGCACATCTTATTGGGTGAGTTAGGTTTTCCGCTAAATTCCTAAATTTGCTTATTCATATTTATAGTGTGGTAAGACAGCTAAATTGCTAGAATAATCGGGAGTTCATAGATAACAAACATCATCATTTCCGCCATGTGTCGTATTAGGCAGACTATGTGAGTGAGAAATAATTAACTAAAACGGCTTGGCCTTAGCAAGCGCAGAATGAAGTTTCACAAAATGGTGCGCTTTCACCAGTGTTATTAACTACTTAGAACCCGTAGTAAAAGCCAATTTTAAAGTTGTATTGGAAAACACTTTCCAGATAAATGACACTTAAAGGGGCGGTCTCGAATCAAACTTATAGGATAAACTAGTTTGACCGATGTATCCCCTGCATGCTGCGTTGTAATACAAGGGAGTTATGAAAGTAAATACAGTAGTAGTAATCCTGTGCAATATGTATTTGTCAACTAATAAGTATGAAAAATACATCAACATTTTTTCTGAATTTCTGCCTTGTTACAAGTTGGTATTTTAGGACTGGTTACAAGCACTACAGGAACAGTTTATTTAATGACGGTCCAGGTCAATTTAGGGGCAAGAGGTTGTTTAGGTTAAATGAGCGCAACACTAAAGATTAGCAGGGGGTGGCTTTTACTGTAAATCTTAGACTCACGGTTCATTACTGCAAACTCGCTTGTATGCATTTTCCTGTGCTGTTTAGCAAGAATATATCTATGAGCTTGAATGTGTAGTACATGACTTGATTGTAAATTCTAGGAAACGAACGACATCACTTTGATATTATTCTAACAAAGAAAATCGAATAGATAACGATCTTTGTTAGAATCTCTTGTTGAATATTTGATTCATCTCAGATATAAGTCAAAATTTCATGTCAAAATGCTGTGTATTGATCCTATCTCCGGGCAGAGATAGGATGGGTTCACTCTTTTGAGACTTTAGGTACATCACATTAGCCGAGTGTGCCCGGTGGCTAAGGCTTTGGAACGAACACAGCGCAAGAGGAAAGCGGTTAATTTGAGAAGAGTACGGTGGGTACCATGATGACACAAGGGTGAGTTCAGTGAAAACTGTGTGAGCTACCTTGGCCGCGTTCTCACTGAGGAAAACTGTTGTGATCAGTGTAGATGAGTAGGTCCTTGGCAGCAGTTGACTTAGGTAGATCTCCGCTCTAAACTGAATAGTTTGGGTCTATGCATAGCGACCGTGTTCGTCGGGCCCAATAGTGTACTGGCGTCGATAAAACTCAAGTTTGTTTATCAGGGCTATATCAGCCCTGTTGCAAGGATTCACAGTAACTAGTATACATTCTCTCACTGCATTTGAGCGTGGCTAGATCAAGAAGTTTTAGTAGCGTAACCCCAAGTTACCCATACCCTCGTGCGTACTCTCTTGGCCTGCGCATTTAGCGTAGAAACTAGTTCGCACTAGACTACCGCTGTTCTAGAGAGGATCTGAGCAACACTAGACGAATTTAAGGGGTGTATAAAGGATGGAGCAGCAAACATTCTTTTGTCTCGCCGTAAATAGCAAGACAATAAAACACAGTTGCAAACTGTCTTAACCACGAGCGATGTTAAGTCCTCTTCGTTGTCACGTTCTCAACCCAGCCGCGAACGCATGAAACAAACTTCCGGAATGATATGTCAGTGTCCAGATAGATGATTGTTTTAGGCAGTGGTTGGAAAAACTTTTACTAAGCACCCCCTAGATCCCGCTGTTTTTGCTGCGGTTTTAACGAATGCACAGAGAGCGCAATGTAGCTACAAAGCGCAGCAACCAGCTAATAAGCATGAACCGATACCATTAACACCGAATTTGCCTTCTGTATTTTACAACACCGTGCATCTGTATGAGATATAAAGTGGCTTCATAACTATTAAATCGCAGTTTTGTTTAAATCGGATTTCCACTATTAATTAAATGCCCTAATCTGAAAATTTTTTCGCCAAGCGTCACTGCGGCACAGTGCGGTCAAGTCGGTATACAGCGAAAATTTAGAGCATTTAATAAATAGTGGGCGCCGGATGAATACAAAATGCTCCGGTAAAGTTTTCTAGTTAGCAGCAAAACGATCTACGAATGGACTCAAGGAGGGTACGCCAGTCACTGCCAAAGTGATTTAAAGCAAACTGCTGCAACTGAGGTGAGACAAGCAGAAGAGATTAAGCAAAGCATCTTTCTTACATGGTCATATATCTTGCTGCGTATTGTGCTATAGATGTGTGTTTATGAGCAGCTACTGATTGCAGCAAATCACAAACGCAATCCGGAATAACTGCTCTAAGCTAGTGATAACTTAGTGTTAGAAGAATAGTGTTAACCATAATTTTCACGAATAAATTTTCTTGCATTGATCTTTTAAATAAGGCCTTTAATCAAACAAACGATTTGCTAACGTACATAGTTGACGTCATACGCTGCCTGATTTGCCTGTCACTGCGGCCTCCTTAGGACAGCTTCCAAACGGGCGCGCCTACAGAGGGAACATGGGTGGCTTCTGCTGCTTCATCCACAGCTCCATCCACACACCTATTTAGCAAGTGTAAAAACGACAGAATAAGACCAGGAGGCGGGCAATGGTAAGCTATATTTCATCAGTGAAGCCAAATTACAATTCTTTAACAGGCAGAGCAGATACATTCGTGCCTAATTAGAAAATCATGCGGGCCAGACTTACACAAGGCGGTGTATTGACACTAGTCTGTTCCACCCTAATTGCACGGAACGATGTTTTGAGTGTAGCTTGGTCACAAACACGGTACACCCAGTCTCTTTCAACAAGGACCAACTGTCTTCTGGCGACAATACAAAGATGGGTGATGGGTAACAGAGAAGTAAAAACCTTGTCCGCATTCCCATCAAGCGTGACCACACCGGTGATATATAATAATATTTACAGGATTCCAGAAAGAATAAATTCACCCAGCTAACACGGAGTATGTAGCGGAAAAACAAAACTAAGCAAATCAAAAAAATGGAATATGGTTATCCAGGTTGAAGGAAGCTAATCTGTGTGAGTCGGGGTAGCGTTACTGTGGTGAGGAAACCTGCTGAATGAACGTCAACCTCATCATGAGATACGGGGACAGACATGTAGTTACAGTAAATGTCGAAATGGTTATTACCCTTTTGCAACATAACAACTTTCTTTGTTAAACGTCAAGCGGTCGTACTTAAAATATTCGCACTTAATCTAAACCTTGAGTTGGTTTTTTCACTGTTGGGTAGTTAGATATTTCTGTAATATATATTCTTTTGCCAATACGATTTGCTTGCATAAACTTTTAAAAGCATCGTTAAATTCATTTCACTACGCAACATCTGTGTTTCTGAAATAGGCTCATGCATAAAAATCAAACATGCGTCTCATGTAACAACAAAATGTAATTGCGTGATAATGAGTACTAAGATAAATTTAACTTTGTTTAGTACAAACCTCTGGTGACCTTAACGTTTTGTCTTCTGTGTATGTACTGTAAATAAATCATGCGCGATAAATGTTGAGAAAAATATTATTGAAACCCGACCACTTGACGTGGAGATGAGGAGTGTTATAGTGCAGTTTAAAGTGGGTCATGATGTTTCGTGCCAGTCTACCATGCCACTATGATATAAGCTGCAGGCTTGTAGTGTATCACACTACTTGCCATGTGTTTGATTCTTGAGAAACTTCAAAAATATATGCTACCTACGTGTTCCAATACAGCAAACCTACCGTCAACTGTGCAACCAAGATAGCGATTTATAACCTAATATGCAAAATTTCTTTAAAAAGCGCTTACCTCAAAAGCTCGAGATCTGCATGCCACACCAACTAAAATACATACAATTAGTTAGTTGATAGCTTACAGTAAAAGCACACATACAGAGACGTTTTCATTACCTTTTTAAAACGGTTTTATGAAAATAAAGAAAGCGTTTTTATATGGTCATGTATATTTAGCTATAGTTATTAGGCGCGAACAAGATACAGGAGACGACTTTTTCCTCTATATAATCCGGATGGAGTATAGATTTCTATGTGATAATACCACAGCACAATCATACTTTTTAGGAAGACAGCGCTTCAGTTAAACAGCTACGTGGTACACAGCTAAAAAGATGGGAAGCTTGTAAACCAAGCATCATGTCCTATGTATATTTCACCTGTGAAAAGTAGGCAGTACGAATAATGAGGGCATCCGTAGGTAACTGTCTAACTGTGTGGTGGAAATAAGTTACTCATTAAAGTTCAAATAAGCATGCAGAATGAGTAGCAAAAGCACCCACGAGATGATTTATGGCTAAACTATACAGTAAAGTTATACAAGCTCTGCCAATATATAAACACTTCGTGAAAATGCTAACAAAACAACTGGCTTCTACTGGTTCGTCCTAAATACTTGGACAAGATTCCAAAGAATCTAAGGGTTGCGGGTTAGAAACGGAAGTCATGGCTTAAAACCGAGTTCTGTAGCAGGCGTTTATGTCTCCTTGCTGAGTTATTTCTTATCTCAATCCACTAAATAACAACCAAAAAGATTAACATACTAAGTGTGAAGATGTATAAAAGTTTTTGTTTTTCTTTCCTTTTTGCGTTCATCCTGTTTTCCTATTCTGCTTTGGTTTTGATAGCATAATATCTGTACAGCGACCGTGATCAATATATATTATATATTTTTAACCGCTGCACTATTCTAAATAAAAAACTGTAATACTTTGTGTGAAAATGTAAAAATCGACACTAAGAACCTAAAAAACCTGAAACGATAATAAATCATGGTTCGTTCTGTAAAGCTGTACGAAATGTTGACAACAAGCTCAACTTGAGCCCCATTAGTTGCGATAAGTGAAGCATTGCGTTTTGCTCAGGATAAAAAAAATCCTACTCAGTTGTGTGCATATTTTAATACAAAACTTTACCCAACTTTTACAACAGGTTTCTAAGCTCAGCTTCTTAATTTTGAAGGCGGCTCTTTAATAAAAGGTCTACATCATCCGACGCGCACTCTTGTAGAATAGCCTAACAGCCACTGCTAGCACTGTAACTAATAAGACCGCCCTAAGTAAACTAATACCACATTCATATCTTGTTATTGCTGTTAACTAGATGCGAATAATAGTTTTGGTATCCGTTTCCGGAGTTGCCTGTCACCCTGACCTCCGTGGGGCAGACACAGGACGCCTGCGCATCCTGAGAGACAATGGATGGTTTGTGCTGGACCACTTATAGCTCCAACGACTTATCACACATTTATTGTAAACCCAAAAGAATAAGACCGGAAGGCAGTGATACAGACGCTGAGCGCGTCAAGGTCATGCTACACTACCTAGCCTGTGAAGCGGCATTGTGCGCGCTAGTGCATGAGTGTCCATCTCCCGACTAACCAGCAATGCGTATTGATTGGATCAAAAGCGAGGGCTTAGCTAAAACTTGTGAACTGTGTAAAACTAAACAGTTGATCTTGTGCCCAGTGTGGACTGCCGAGGTACTTTAGCCACTGCTTCTACTAAACTTCCATTTGCAATACAGTTATTCTGCTTTCGGTTGAGTGTAACAGGCAGGTGGACTGGAGCCATCATTCTGCAACGGCGTCGGCCAACACTCTTTCACAGGCAAACCCAAGCACGCTGTATTTGGGGAACCCAGCGCACACAAGACGGTGCCTGGACCGTAGTCCGCTCCACACTGACTGCACGGAACCACTATTTGTGCTTAGCACGACTACAAGTACCGTGCACCTCGCCCCCCCCCAGAAGCGCCCAATTATCTTTTAGAGCCAGTAGGAACTAGGTAGTAGTTGATACACAGATAGGCACCTTAGTAACATGCACAACAAGCGCAGCCACACCGAGGATGTCAAACAACATCCAATCACTTGAAATAACGTCCACAGAAAGATATATGTTGAAGTTAATGGTTAAGCTGACATAACTACTCACTAAATTACTATATAGTGTACATTGGTTATCAAAATACACGCGACAAATAAAGTTGTCCAGAATGTATTCAAAAAATGCTACAAGCAAAAAAGTTAGAGAAGATGAGCACAATTAGGAGATGCGACGTGGAAAAGTTATTAGAAGGTTAGTTAAAAAAGCAGTACAAACCAGTTAGTAAAATGAACTTTATTTAGCTTAGGTACTAGTTTACGTGTAAGTTGATTTAGCCCAACTAAAGTGCTGCAGCATCATAAATGCAACATGAGCCTTAGCAAAAGGTGAACAATATTTTCATCTTTACATTCATGAAAGGCTTTAAATGTTAGTCCCAATTTTACAACAATGTTTCTTATTGAATAATTGAGTTGATTAAGCCAATAGCTACTTTTGACGAGATCACGCATTTTTTGAAAGAGTGTCGCCTACTCTATTAGTGCTTTGCTGTATTATACCTTAAATAACATAACGTTGTAACCCACCTCAAGGTTTTTAAGATTTTCTTGTTTTATTTAACGAGATATGTGACTGCATGCAGTAATCCAAGTACAGTAAGCAAAGGCTACAATTGTCTATTTTAAACCGGTATTCATTTATGTTTGTCACGGTCGGCAAACTGTGTATGAAAGTTTTGCGTTGTTGATTATTTTACATTATCTTTTAATGCTTAAGTTGCCTAAAATTTGTATGGCAGAACTGCATTGATAACAAGTTGTACCTCTATTCAACAATGGAAACAGAAACACTATGCACCGTTGCATGCGTACATACAGAACTTATTCTTTTTAAAGAAATATATTATGAACCTAATCTCACTCACAACAAACAGAACACTATGTAGGCGTATATAGCTGTGCTTTGTACACACAGCTGACCAACAGTAGTAATTTTGGGCGTATTTTAGTATCATTTGTGCTTACAAACTGAGAAATAAAAAAATTAGTGTAAGGATTACGGATATGTTAATAACTTTTATTTAGGCATTATAATACCGTTAATCTTTGGTTACCAGTTTTAATTTGTTAGGAACCAATAGTTTTAATCTGCGCAAGTGACCTCCAGTGTTGCCGAAAGGTAACTGTTTCTACGCCTCTGGCTTTTCCACAGAGACGCATTTAAAAACCTCTACAAAATTCCAAGGAATTTGTGTAGCTTTCAGCTTTACATATGCCTCATTGATATATAAAAACAAACATAGTGGTGTGTAAATTATTTTTAACCAACAAAAATGCTTTTGTTTTATATGTTAATCCTAAAACAATAGTTTACGAGTGACTGAAAGTGGTCTTAGATTTGACTAATTAGGATGTTTGGACACAAAGCACCGTCATCCATGAAGCCCACAGCTTATGCCAGCGGCCACTTTTGCACTAGGGTACTAGCAGTAGGAAATATTTGCAGAATTTAAACCTGTTTATTTAAGACGCTAGTGCTTATGACCACTCATCAGCGTTTGCATATGAAAGCAACACATTGTTTAAATATTTGGCTAACTACAGTTGTCGAATAACAACAAATATTAATGATAATAATGATCGCATGTGCCACATTTTTGTATTGTCTACACATCTGATTGCGTAGATGGGCGGCTTGCGGTCCAAGTTATTCATGTATTGTGCACTCATTTGAGTAAATTAAAAATGTATTGATGCGACAGGCCCATATACATTGCTGAATTTCAATACGCATCATTAGAACTACAGAAATATAACATAATTAAACTTGTTATTATTATTGCACTGTTTGGCAGCGCGAGTGAACGCTTGGGCACTCTAAACAAGGAGTTGCTTCTCCTAACTCTTCCAGCGAAACATTCTTGTCCTACGGTTTCAGTATTGCCTAAAGTCAAATTGCAAATTTATTTACGCGTTGTTTACATAGTATGTTAATGCTGTAGGCGGAGTCTTTGTGACACAACGGGATCACCAATAATGTGAGAGCCCATCCTCTCAACACAAACGTTGCGAAAATCAAACTGAACTAAAAGAAGATGAAATTTCCCACTATTTCCAGTTTGACCGATGGAAACCGTACTAAACATGCAAAAAATGCAAAATACAATAGAACAATTACACATAATGCATTATGCTCTAAGCCATCATTTAATTTCATTACATGCTCACATTTAATTGCACAAAACTAGTGGTTAAATTACCACAGCAAAAGTGTTTGGTTGTAAATCTTCTGCCCTTTCATATTATACTGCTTTTAGTCTAAAATTGAGACGGATTTCTAGCTAACCTTTGATTGTAATAATTGCCTATAAGACTTTTGTCAAACTGTATAGGTTTTCGTTGTTTTCTATGCCCAAATTTTTTTATTTTAAGCAGCTTACATTCTGAGGATAAGGCGAAACGCTTGAGCTAACTTTGTTCAGCCCGCTTCAAATGGTAGGAATAGTTCCTATTATCCTTCGGACGTTCCGTTTTATGTATCACTTACAATTAACGGAAAAAACTTTGCTATTAACGCAGTTATCTATAACGAAATGCAGGCTTAGTATCAGCCAAGTCCCAGTTTTGTACAAGTAAAGGTTATTTGTTAAACTAGATTTTGAAGCGACACAATTGACTTTGCTATTTATGGGTATTCATAAAGAAAATAGTACACAGATAGAGTGAATTTTGTAACGGAATGGCAAAGGCGTAGCTTGAATTAAGCAGTCAAACTAAACAACCAGCACTGGCTGCCTATTTGCACAATAAGTGAACATATTTGTAAAAATATTTTGCGGAAAAACCGGGGAATCTCCAGGGTTTAAAAGTCTGCATGAATAAGTATTTGTATAAGAGACCTAATGTGTCACGTTAAGATGACCAGTTACCTAAAGAGGTGTACTTCGGCGAACATTATTTTCGTACTTGTGGAATGAAAATAACCGCACCCTAAGCACTTGATGTTTCTCGAAGTATGTCAAGATTAACTTTGGACTTTACGTGTGGTATAATTAAACTGTGAAAATGAATATGATTAAAGAATAGATAAATAATTATACCGGTATGCAGTATAATTGCTTTCTACTCTTAGTTACTGAGCGAGAAACACAACGTAAAAGTTGTTGTTGTTGTTTTGACGACAACCAAAAACCAGTTTAATTCCGTGCTTACCTTGACATCCGATAATTAAAACAAGCATCATCTTTGCAGATATGGTACTTCGATGGCTATAAGCTGCATAACAATTCCAGAAGAGATAATTAAGGCATAAATGCTTATGTCGTGTTGTAATGCTGTGGAAGGAGATATTACAATGAGCACTTTTCCTCTAGTTCAAGTTCAGGTGGACTGTTGTAATTGCGTAATTCTATTTGTGTTACTGACACCGCAAGTTTACTGCCTGATTCATAAGACCACGCTGGTTTGTCTGCCGGGTTGATGGAAGATTACAACGGGAAGCGAAGGAGCTGACTCGGGAAGCGAAGGAGCTGACACGGGACCCCCCTTCTGCTCTCTACCACTCAATGAACTTAATGAACTCAATGGACTAACAACGTGATTTTCTGCGAGATTTTGGAACCATCGGTTAGTCCATTTGATTGTCGCCGTTTCCCATTGGACACAAAGCTCTGGCAGGCCAGCTGCAGTTTTGGTGTCCAAAAGCGAAACGATTCCATTCAAATAATCTAACCGATTGTTCACAAAACTCTCAGAACTCATGAATTCTCGCTCGGTTCCAAGAGTTCGAAATTGTTTTGTTAACTGCACTTTGAAGGCTTTACGCCAATTGGATGGTTACATTCTCAGATATGGGCTATAATGTACTTCGCGATTACACCTGCTTTTTTCTAGTTAATATATACTGTTGCCCTTTACAACCTCGTAGGTAAGATCGCTACTGACACCATTGATGAATGGAGTATATACTTTGAGTAAACTGAGCAGGATAATCCTGGAAACTCGTGCTTTAATAGGCTGAGCTTGTCAGCTCTCTTACGCGAGACGCCTGCTAGTTCATTTTTGGATGAACTGTAGCCCAATCTGGGTAAGGCAGCTGTGGTAAGTGCTTCCAGAATGAACTGTATCCAAGTAATAAAGTAACTCTGCAGTTGAGCAAATTCTTACCATGCAGAGAGGAAAGCTTTCGGGCTGCAGCCGTGCAGACATATGAGTGCTTATCCATTACATTGCTCGATGCGTTCCCATCTGGTTACATTGATATTGTGACTAGAAATACTAGCTTTGCATGATTTCCTTTCGACAGACCGCAACTTGTCCGAAGTAATCCAGCGGCGATCTGCATAAACTACGTCCACGGAATTACACTGTGGAGTCCACTAAATTAGGTGGAACAAGTTGCTTAGCAAGGGGTGCAACGGTGTACTAACTTGGCTGTACGGTTGGCGCTTGTTTAGCTAGGAGCAGCTGCGTGGAAAATCTTTCCGTATCCTAAGTAATACGGTGGCTTTGCTGTTTCGCACATGGTATTCTACTTGCTATGTCTTCGTGAATTTAATCGCAAACATACGATTGGCACGTAATCTCCTTCACTGGTTTGCGGTTAGGATCATTTTATCCATATGTGGATGGCGAGATAACCTTTAAGGTCCACTGGCTCATTTGCCTAGCACATGTTATTAAAAATTACGCATCGTTAGACAGCATTGCCGCCTCGCCCTTTGAAGCACACGTATGCGCGTTGAAGCGATTGCTGCACACGGTGTTCATTTAACTTCGCAGTATATGCGACAGCGAAAGCTTTGCTCAGAGACTGTCTGTTCCAACAGAAGTACAGTCAACGACTACATACGGACTGGTGGATGCTTTGTTGTCAAAGCGACACCTTATTCTCCAAGAAACGTAGAGACCTCGGTTTATGGTTAAAAAGCGTATTCTGGGGAAGGACACCGTTGCTTGACCCGTCTGAGGCCGAAGCAATGTTTTCACGGAAATCAGCCGAAGCTCTGAGTTGCTGAGCAGAGCAGGTGCCTCGGAGATAAGAAGAAAAGCTAAACGCACAGCATAGTTACGCATGGCACAAGACCGCCGGTGGCCGATGAGGAAAAAGGTGGACCATCCGGACCAAGCTCTGCAAGTTAGCGAAGAAGTTTCCCCGACTCCTTAGTGGCAGGCAAACGAATAGGACGGCAGTGGCTATGCTCGCGAGGTGCAGATACGGTAGCGATAACGTCGTCTCCCTTACCGACATGAGAAGCCTGACATACAGCTGGCTCAATTTGATTGCGTGAGATAATTTATTTGTTCCTTGACAACCGTTAACTCGTCCCCTCTTTTGATTCGTTGGAATTAGCAAACAGCGTCACATACATCTAAAATGTGCTAAGGTCATTAGAGGGCTGGGGCAAAGCACAGAAACCAGAAGTTTCCCTGAAATATGCAATATCCACCGCCGCAGTTGCAACATACAGCTAACTCACTAACCCCCAACGGTAGCACAGCAAACAGTTTGTATTTTTGACCTAGGCGTACGCTACTCAAATTCACTTGACATCGGAGCACATGTGAGCCATAGTGTTGCGAACGCTAGGTCGACAGTTGGCCGCGTTTTTAAACCGCTTTCGATCACAGTACCTAGATTCACCCTTTATAAGCTACGCCCTCGAGCAACGTGACCGTTCTGCTACATTGTGCTTTTTAACGCAATAAAAAATGTCAGAGAAGCGATAGAGAGCGTACAGCGTTTACTCACGAACATTTTAACACCTACTGCGGTAATCAACCACCGCAGTATTTATATACCGCCTAAACTGGATCACCCGTCGCTGCATCAATTAAGAAATTTTTCACTGCTGTTTCAGCTTAGCGTCTGCTTGAACGCCACCAAACTAGGAAACACTAATTTCATATTGATTACGACTATTCTAGTACGAAATAGATGGTTCTTCTTTAAGCTACCGAGAGCTCATAGGGCTGTCCGAGACAGGTTAACGCATGCATTGAACCAGCTAGGATTAAAAGTAGGGGTATCAGGGTCTGCCACACAATTACGTTTAGCTCTACATACAGTTATTAAAGCTTAAATATACCTGAAAAAGTTAATACCTACACCCCCAGAGAAGGGCCAAAGGAATGCTTTGCAGATTACTTATATACACAAAGAATCTGCTCGCAGCTTGCACTTTTTTCTACCCGTTATATTTGATAGCTAAATAAATGAAGGTATATGTTGTATATGGTTATACTGTTGCCCGTTGTTGTGCTCGCATGGAATCGAACTAGCCCGGTCCTTAAGGCCCAGACGCCCCAAGGTCTCCAACCAACGCCTCTCCTTTCTTGCGCATCGGCGGTTATTGACCGAGATGATCATTTTTTATAGGAAGAGCCAGAGACTTGTTTCCGTCTGATCCTTTATCTGTAAGCTAAGCCCCCAACATCGAAATGAAATTTCCGATCTCTTTCTGATTTTTGCCTCGCTGCTCCACAATCAAGATTTTTAGCTCACATTAACCTCTCCCTCGCAAGTTCGGCATTCTTTTTGGTCTATAGCGCAACTATCCAAAAGTGGTCTAGGTACCCCCAGCGACAGCGCAACATCCCAGTCCTCGATAGATTTCCTTCGCTATAGTGTCTCATTCTTAAAACAATTCAACCAGTCCGGCCTGTGACTCCAAACGCCCATAGGTCTCCAACCAATATCTCTCTTCTTTTGAGCCTCGGCTGTCATGGACCACGGTGCTCATTGGTAAAAGCAACAACTTCATGATCATTGGCGCGGTCTGGCTCATTATCTATAAGCAATGTCCTCCCTACCGGTCTCAGATGGAGTTTTGCCTCTCGCCTCCACCACCAAGTATTTAGCCCACATTAAATTCTCCCTCTCTCATTCGACACTTCTTTTGGTCTATATCGCAACTCTTCACTAGTGGTCTGGGTACCTATCGCCAGCGCAAATCCCAATCTTGGCTAGATTCCCTTCGCTACTTTGCCTCTCATGGTTAAACCTTTTGGACCATTCCGGGCTTTAAGTCTCCAAATGCCCCTAGGTCTCCAACCATTGCATCTCTTCTTCTGCTCATCGGCTGTCCTGCACCAAGAAGCTCATTTGTGCAAACAGCAGTCTCATAATGCTTGTCTCCGTCTGCTTTGTTATCTGTAAGCTTGGTCCTCCTTACCGTAATTGCAATTTCTGGCCCCTGATTGAGTTTGCCCCTCGGCCCCACTACCAAGTCGTTTAGCTCACATTAACGTCTCCTCTTCTCTATCGGCAGCTCTCTTTTTTATCCATATTGCATCTCTTCAGTAATGGTCCGGGTGCCCAGCGACAACGCCAACTCCTTGTCCACCCTAGATTCCCTTCGCTACTGTGCCTCTCATTATTAAACTTTTCGGACCAGTCCGGCTTCTGTGGCTCCAAATGCCCATAGGTCTTCAACCATTGCCTCTTCTTTTGTGCATCGGCTGCTAGTAACCAAGGTGCTCACCGATAAAAAGCAGCCTCATAATACCTGTCTCCGTTTGATTAATTATCTGTAAGCTTGGTGCTACCTAACCGAAATTGAAATTTACGGTCTCTGATTGAGTTTTGCCCCTCGGCTCCACTACCCAGGTATTTAGCTCACACTAACGTCTGCCTCTCTCATTCACATCAATGTCTATCCTATTTTCTATCTGGCTTCATTCTACTACCTCTGCTTGACTACAACGTACTCTGTAGTGTTCACATCCCCTCTGTCCGACCGATGATTTTCTTGTTTCACCAGCACCAGATTCTGAGTACTTGAACAGTTTGGGTCTTATCAACTCCTATATTTATCTATGATCTACTGTAGATTCGTTCGACACCTCTTCTGGTCAATACCGCAACCCTTCAATAGTGGCTTATTTAACTCTAACTTTTGTGCCACACCCCAGTCCTCGGGTGAAACACTTAGCAACTGGCGGTGCTGTCTTTACTTTTCGCTTACACTTGGTCACTTCCAGAACCGACACTACTGTCGTTTTCTCTGCAGCAGTTGTAAGTATTGCCTTCCGTTCTCTCTTGTATTGAACGCTGTACACTTATCAGTCTATGAAGAGCCTAATATAGTCTGCTGCTCATGCAAATTAACTAATCTGTTTGCCAGCAACTCACTACCCAGCATGGTATTTGAAGTTAACGTTCCACCGTGGATGTTTACCTTAGAGTGTCACATTCCGCACCTTTTGGGGCTGCTGCTCACACTACGGATATTACTGGTCTCTTTCAGCGCTGGCGCCAAAACCAATTTCGCACTACATCCGTAGTATTCAAGCCCTTCTCGCTCCCGTTTTAAACGTTGAATGCCCATCAGCGGGCAGTTTCTTCCTCATAATTAACCCGACTCCTAGTACCGCCCATTCCTGTCGTCTATTTGATTTGTTTGCCGCGCGGTAGACGTCCCTGTCCATTTCCGCCATTCCAGGTCCCTTCAGGGCTGGCTTTGCAATCGTATTTTCGCTCAGCTCTAGTAAATAAATCCCATTCCAGTCACAAATTTGACCCTCCTTCTCAATCCTTCACCCAGTTTTTTCCCTAGCATCCGATAACTGAAGAGGTTTCGTTATTATGTTCATGGGTCGTAAAACCCACTGGCTGTCATACATGTTGGAACGATCAGGTCTACCATTGCAAACCGATCACTCAACCTAAATCTTTGGCGCATATTAAACCACTTGTCAAGTTCTTCTGATTTCCTTAACTCGTTTACCGGTTAACTACAGCTGATATTCACGGTTTCCAAACAGAACGACTTTTGCGTACGCTAGGCCACTTCGGACAACATTTGTCTCTCACCGTCAGTTAATATCGGGTCTTGTGCTTGCACGCAACACTACGGATATGATGTATAAGATCTTCGATCATTCCATTGCTTTTTACCGGCACATCGTTACCATTAATTTTATATTTATACATTAACATAGACCTGCTCAATTTCCTTGGCAGTTTGCACGGTCCGTTTTTCATCTCTTTCTTGTCCTAACGGATAACACTACCTGCACGGAACGCCCCTGAGGACCTACCTGCGACGCTCACCTGGAGTCGAAAGCAACATATAACAAAGAAATCACCCGCACCTCGCAATCCTGGAACACTAAATGAACCCAGAAAACTAATCAAATCAATACAAATCACCTGAGTCGTCCAACTTCAATGGCTCCAAACACTTGCGGTCGACCCCAATGGAGACCACACAACCATGGGAAACATAGGCGAAACCTGACTGCGAATATCCGCGAGGGTAATTTGTGAGATTTAATCTTGTCAATGCCAAATCACCAGTCGGCAGTGTACCAGGCCGTGGTGGGTCATTGGCTGGCAAGCGTTTTCCATATAAAAGGCCACAAATGTCTGTTTAACAACAGAGTGACGTGGCGGATGTTACTCGTCACTTAATAAAGCCAACGCCCCAATCACACTTTGGCAAGAAAAACCGATACCATCTTTCCAATTTCTGTGCATATATCTGCTCTCGTACGAACACGCCTACATAATTGATCAGCTACATATCACTATTCTTAAACATTGTTGCAGCGATGTCCTCATGCATCACGCAACTGACTCACACTGTGCAACCAACCGCCTCAGACTAGTTCCTCATCAATCCTCTCCACCTTAGTGATCTGCTTATTATCTCTACATCTCGCGTTCTGCAGATATAGACTTCGTATAAATTTTAAATATGTAACTACCTAAATAAACATTTATTCTCGGCTGTGCGAGGCATACCGGCCCGGGCATGATCAACTAAGTACAGCTTTAAAGATATGCTATGACAATTGTAACAATGAAAAACGGAGGTTGTTCAGACGTTCCTATTCGGAACTGTACAAATAGGACAGAAAGAAGCATGAAGAAAGCACATTGTCGTGAGTTTGGGCACATTCGTGTTCGCACCGTCGGTCTGCCTTAAATTGCAGTAACAATTCAGTCAGGAATAGATCAAGAACTAGAACTGATCAATAAGTAAAGAGCTGGTGAAGAACACGCTCAATCGCGATTACACGATACGCCGAGTTCATGTGAGCTTAGCGTAAAGAACAAAAACGAATGCGTAGAAAAAGACGCGGCGACGAAATATGCAGATAACAAAGTGTCCGGCAGTAGCAAGCATGGTAATGTGTACTCATGGTCAACTTGTCAGTGTGAGATTATTGGCTGACTTTATTCGGTGGCGAGTCACCTCCGCCAGGTCGTAGTGTTTTTAAACGGACATTTGTGGCTTTTATAGGGAGAACGCTTGCCAGACGAAAACCCACCACGTCCTGGAACACTGCCAACGATGCATTCGAAAGACAAGCCACAATTGGCAATTGACCGATTATTGGTTCTGTTTGTCGCAGTCAGGCTACACCCATAATTTTCACTGCCTGATGCATGATGGGCGCGGGACTGTATCATTCATGGGTCTTGTCACTTCCTGACTGAAAGACACGGCTCGTAAGGTAGGTAAACTATAAGGCAAACATAATGGAATGCTTTGTGTTTGGCGTCCGTAGAACCGCGTAATGTCGCCGAGGGGTATCAAGTTATATCCAGTAATATGTTGTTGAACCAATTATTAGAGGAAGGGGAATGGCCAAACGCAATCGTTCAGGCTCGAAAAGGCTGCAAGCTTTCAGGAATAATGGACCGGAAACCCCCCAGAGTAAGTGCTTTTGATTGGGCACACTGGCATCCACGACCATATGGACGTTAAAAGTGTGGTGTACTGCTCCAGGTTTGGTAAGAGAAAAGGATTTCAGTACTGTAAATGGTTGAACCCATTTGTTCTTGCCACGGTGAAAGTATTGCGTGTGAAAATACTTTGTTGGGATATTTCCAAACTAGGTGCATAGTACAGGCAGAAAAATTTGCCCTCCGGTCAGATGAAATGTCCGAGTAGACTTTAACTGTCAGCTAGTGAACTCCGAGTAAGAATTGTGTGAAGACTAAGTGAGCTGAACCCAGTTGTTTAGGCCTCACTATAGTGGCATCCATCCAAGCTAATAACTAAGTGTTTGTCCATCTGGTAGAAAACAAGACAGCGTAATAATTATCTATATGTTTTCAGATGAAGGAATATTGTGCTTCGTTGAATTGTTGAGGTCATGGCAGAGGACGTATCCTCGGTTTCTGGCCATGTGGGCCCAAACTACAGACTCCTTCTGTACAACGCACGCTCTTGGGGCTGCTAATCATGCTATCATGCTATCCAAACGCGCCGACTAATCAAGTCTTACTCGTTTGGCCTCCTGCTCCCCTGATTTATTCAGACTTCTGAGACGTCGCCTCTCTTTGCTCGTTTGACTCCACTATCCCTTTACATTACCTAGAGAGCCTCGTGAACTTCTCCCACCCATCGTCAATAAATCTTTCTCATTCTGACCCAAACCCTTATTATCGCGCTCAGCTTTCATTGCTTTAATTGGATTGTACGATCTTACTGCTCTGAGGTGATCTAGTCCCACTGACTTGCCTCTTTCTCTTTTATGCTCCAATGCTACTCTGACTTAAGTGGTATGCGCTACGCAGACTCAACGCTCTTGTTCCCCTACCCGGAGATTCTGCTTGACTCGCTCACCCTCTATTGTTGCGGACCTTTACCTTTCTTTAAATTTACGCGCTATTCCTACGCGCCGAATAATCTAGTCTCGCTAGACCAGACACTTGTTTCCACTTTTACTTAGAGTTATTCCACGTTACAAACCTTGGTTCGGCTGACTCGACGTCTTGCTCACATCACCTGGAAAGCCTCGTGGGATCCCTCACTACTTATCAGTAAACCTTTTCATCCCGACCCTAAACTTTTCTTCTCTCGCTTTCTGTTTTCAATCCCTTTCTCATCGGACGTCCAGCTTTACTGCATTGCCGTGATATTGGCTCACTTGCCTAGTCTGTTTCCCTCAGTCTGCTGCTATGCTACTAAGACCTACGCGGTATACGCCCCGTAGTCTAAACATGATGTTTTCCCTTAAATTTAGAGCCTGCTTGACTTGCTCACCATTTACTGCTGGCTCCTTTCTTACCTTTACTACATGTTCTTATCCAAACGCGCCGACTAATCAAGCCCTACCCGATCGGCCTCCTGCTCTCCGGATTTATTCAGACTTCTGAGACGTCGCCTCTCTTTGCTCGTCTGACTCTACTATCCCTTTCCATTATCTAGAGAGCCTATTGGGCTTCTCTTACCCATCGTCAATAAACCCTTCTCATCTTGTCGCTAACTTATGCTTTATCGTGCTCTGTTCTCAATTGTTCTTCAACTGGCGGTGTGGTGATCTAGTCCACCGATCAGTTTCCTTCTCTCTGATTGCTGATATGCTACTCTGACTTAAGTGGTATGCGCTATACAGACTCAACGCTCTTGATACCTTACTAGGTGAGGCTGCTAGACTCGTTCACCTTTTGTTACAGCCTCTTTTCCTGCCTTTAAGTTTACGTGCTATTCCTACGCGTCGACTAATCTAGTCTCGCTAGATCAGCCACTTGTTTCCACTTTTACTTAGAGTTATTCCACGTTGCAAACCTTGTTTCCGCTGACTCGACGTCTTGCTTACATCACCTGGAATGCTTCGTGGGCACCCTCACTTCTTATCAGTAAACCATTCTCATACCTACCCTAACCTTTTCTTATCTCGCTTTCTCTTTTCATTCCCCTTTATTAATCGGACGGCCAGCCTTACTGCCCTGCCGTGATCCTGTCTCACTGGACTAGTCTGTTTATCTCTGACTGCTCCCATGATACCGAGCCTTAAACGGTATTGGCTCCGCAGAGTTAACTCTATAACCCCCCATTATTGTTATAGCCTCTTTCTTATCTGCATTGTACGACCTAGTCCCAAAGCGCCGATTAACCCAATCCCGCTTAGTCCGTCCCATACTCAACGAATACCTATGGACTTCTGAGACGTCACTTCTGTTGGTTCGGCTGACCTGTTGGTCCTGTAAACACTACGTGGAGAGACTTGTGGGCCTTTCCACGCTTTACCAATGATCCATTCTCATCTAGACCCTAACCTTTCTATCGCTTCTGTTTTCATTTCTTTTTAACCCGGACGTCCGGCTTTACTGTCCTGCCGTTATCCTCTCTCCCCTGACCCGTCTGTCACTTTCTGCTTGCTTTTATTTCCTATTATCCATGGCCTTTTCTCTTATTGCACTCCAATTTTTATTCCCACGGCTTACACTCATTGCGCCTATCCAAGTTATCCTCGTGCGCATGATCTTATTCGCTCTGAGCTCGCTCCTGAGTATTGGCGGCACTCGGACCATTGCTAAGTGTTGCTTGACTAGTGCTTCCATTAGTATGCTCAACTTACCACGCTTTCCATTCCTATGCTCTTTACCTAATGCTCGCACTGGTATACTAATGAGACCGTACGTGTCATAACGACTCCCAATGCACGGCAGTTTTGGCCCCCTGTGACCATTTTCCGAGATTCTGACGGATTTTGGACTGTAGAATCATGAACGCTTTAGCTTAACTACTCTTACGAACTACTCCTCGTATTGCCGTCAGCATGCATTCGCTCCTAGCCGATTCCTTCAAATTCCTTTTCCTCTTGGAATGTTGCTCTACCTATCTTGCTCCCGCATTCGGCCTCAACCTAGTTGTCCTCAGTTTCACCTAAGATGCCTCTCACATTCTGGCTTCTGCCATCATCATCGGTTTACCTGTTTTTCTAAAACCATCGCATCATTTGCTTAACGTTTGTTAAAACGCTTTGTTATATCGGTCTTTTGACCCTGCGCATGCAGAACCTTTTTCCCACGTAGTAGCTGTAGTCTGAATCACACCAGCGACGTAATGTATAGAACGCGCTTGCAAATTATGTATACTAAACAAAATTACATAAGTTTGAATGTATCATAGGCACCGGTGAGCGCCACCAGTCTGTGTTAGTGCTTCTTGATTCATTGCTCTCTCTGTTTGGCCACCTCTTGTCCGTTGCCCGTTTTTCCCGAGATTCCCACAGGTACACGCGCCAAAACAAGAAGGTTTATCCACTGGGACTGGCCGACCTATTCTCAAACGCTTGGTCCTTTCTCCAGGAAATGAAAAACCCACACACTGGTCCAAATGGAGCTCGTTCCGCCATTCCGGAGGCGCTACCTTCACATGATCTAAACAAATGGGTTTAGCTTGTCTCGTACTCAGAGAACAATTTACTCACCTGGAATAATATATGTACATGGATCCCCCGTTCCACAACCGAAGACAATCAACTCTGGCGTGATTACCTTCACTGCCTCAAACATTCCTATTCGCCAGTCACCTAGAGCTATTCTGATGTCATTTCACGGACAGCGTTGCGCACGTATACGTGGCTATTCCGATGGTCTTCCATGGAATTTTCACTTGGCTATGGAAACAGTTACACTTACTTACATCTGCAGGAATCCCAAATCCAATTTGCAGAGAATGGCGTTTTTACCTATTAAGGACACATTCAGCCACAAGAAACAACTTCAATCACCGACCTCATGGCAAGTCCAGCGTGGATAGCTGGACACGGTTTGCGAGCCGAGCAAGAATATAATAGAAGAGCCGGCCTCTATTAACAATGTGTTTACTCACCTGCATCATTATCATTCGACTCTTCGAAGCTTGCATCATTGACCGGCCCCAACGACTGCTGCCGTATCAGTACTAAGCCATTCGGCCAACCCACGAAGTATTTTGGCTGTCAACCGACTGCGAATAATAGCATGCAAAATCGGTCTATACGATGCATAACCGACTTGCACTACTGTTCAACGAAAGCTACGGCAGTGTTCCAGGACGTGGTGGGTTTTCGCCTGGCAAGCGTTCTCCCTATAAAAAGCCACAAATGTCCGCTTAACAACACTGCAACGTGGCGAATGTGTCTCGCCACAAAATAAAGTCACAGCTAAGCATTTCACACTGACGCAGTCCTCAGCCTTCTACATCGAACCTGTGAAACTAATTCTGCTATGAAGAATGCTTTGTTGGAGCACAGATCATCCCTATCTCGTAATGGTTATTGGTTGCAACAAAACATTGTTTAGGCTCCTGTGCTCACGGATCACTACCTGGCGAAATTACCCCCAACTTGTGTTTTGACGGATTTTTGCGCGCCACAGCGCCATAATGTCCCTGGGTCTGACTATTACCTGACAGTATGCTCACTCATACGGACAACATCTTTTCTTTTATACCTTTCATTAAAACGAAATGTTTTAACATTCCAAAGAAGCTATGCTTGTGTGCATATTTGATCACGCCTTTACAGGTGTGTCTCGTTTTACTGAGAATATACTATTTATTTATTTATTTATTTATATTGCAATGTGCTGATCATTCCCAAAAGACGTGCCTCGCTTTGTCGAGAATAAAATATTTATTTTTTATTTAAATAAACAAATAGTATATTCTCGAATTTCTCGAGATACACCAAACCAGGCATGATCAACATTTATTTAATATGTACGAAAGTCACATGCTGTTGCATTGTGTTTGAAAATAAATACAGAAACCTTTCGTTCATGAGTTCATCAAGATAAACCACAATAGGCATGAACAAAAAGTGAATACGAGCAACTTACAAGTGCGTAGTTGAGGGAAGTAACTTTATCTAGTGACGAGTCACATCCGCCTTGTCGCAGTGTTGTTGAGTGTACATTTGTGTATTTTTATGGGAAGAAGGGTTGCCAAGCATCAACCCACCACGTCCCGGAAAGCTGCCAAGTGCAATGTAGAACTACCAATGACTCTGCTTGACCAATCATGCACTTGTTTATCGGCAGTCAGAGTAAGCTCACAGTGTCTGTTGTCTGGCGGAATGCTTTATTTTGTAGCGCTATTATTCACGCAAGGCGGTCAAAGTTGGGATCCGGACGTGGTAGGAATTGTCTTGAATAACGGCTTCATTTATCCAATTATCCTGCTCATTTAAGCGCTTTTCAGAAGCCAACTTTCTACTCGAAATATCTGTCCCATTTAGGCGTACCGAGGCAAACTTCATATGCGAAGGTCGGTTGCAGAACATTCCGCTGGCCGAGCAGGTTAGTACTTCTCTTGCTTTTTGCGCGTTTTGGCAAATGAGAGAAGGGAGAGAAGTAACAACAGCTTTCAAATATTAATGAAGGACTAATATTTAATCCGCTGCTGCATACAAAAGCACAGCACAGTCTCCCTGTAACTGCTTGTCTAGCGAGCCTGGTAGTTTATATTATCTTATCTCTGTGGCTCTGGATTTCATCTTAACGTATGAACAACTTGCTGTGCAGCTCAATCGACCTAGTGTTGACACAGGAGCTTCACACTTTTGTTGGCTGACCATAAAAGAGGCACAGCTGCCAAAGAACGTTTCCCTAAGCGAACTTTGCACAAGGTTGTTAATAATTTTACTTCTGGTTAACCGAAACGTCACGGCATAGGTTCTCTGCACCCCAGTCTCCAGAACCCAATTGCATTTGCTCTCTTATCTCTGTAACTTCGGATTTATAAATACATAAATAAATATTTCATTGTCAACTATGCGAGGCACGCCCATGGAGGCATGATAAGATATGTACAACTGTACAGGCACTTTATGGCAACTGTAACAGTGACATTAGAAAAATGTTCAAATGTCCATGATTGGAACCGTACAATGGTGAAAATGCGAAATAATAATTTGGCAGTTGTGGAACCGGGACCTAGGCTAATAATAGAATGAGAATCCTAAATGATCCATTGGAAGATAATTAAAGAGCACAGTCAAGAGAGATATGACAATACAGTGAGTTCGTGCACAAGTAACGCAAAGGTCAACGGTGATATCGTAGAAAGCAAAAAGACGACAAAGTATGCAGATGAATAAGTTCCAGTGTAACGAACCTACCTAGAATGGTGACGCTTGTTGACTTGCCAGTGTGAAGTTATGGGTTGTGACTTTATTCGGTGGCGAGTCACATTCGCCACGTTGCCGTGTTGTTAAACGGACATTTGTAGCTTTTTATAGGGAGAACGCTTGCCAGGTGAAAACCCACCACGTCCTAAAACACTGTCGCCAATCCATTGAATGGCAAGTTGTTACTGGCTATGTTTCTGGTTGAACGTTTGTTAGTTCGGTTATTCGCAGTCAGGTTGCGTCCCATTTTTCTGTCGGCTGCTGCGTTAGCCGGGTGCCTATTGCGTTCATGAGTCCTGACTTTTTGAAAATGACGTGTTGAGCCTCTGCAGAACCACGTGAAGTCTCCGAGGGTTATACATTGAAATATGTTGAATTGTTGTTGAAGTTTTGAAGGAGAGAATGTGGTTCTCAGGAAAGAATCGCAGATCCCCGGGGTATGTATTAAAATTGATTAGAAATGCTGGAAACCACTGCCAATTGAGCGGTCAACGCGGATGTTTGAGCGCATAAGGACCAGTTGTTCTGGCTTGTACCGCAGAACGTGCCTTCCGCAGTCAAAAGCAGTTCTCCAGGCAAGAGTAATGTGGAAGAGATAGCGTTAGGCAAACTTAACTTAAAGGTTCAAGCCTCGGAAAATTTGTATCCGTGCATGATAACGAATGATTTGTCCTGTTAGTAAGTTGTAAAAGGATTGATAATCTTCCGCTCATGTCCAGTTAAAGGAACTGTGTGGCTTGTATTGTTGTCGCAACGATGGACAATTACTTGGGTGCGTGTCGCCGTACCTGTGACAAACTCGGAAAAAAGGAAACGAAACGAAACAGCCACAAAGACAGAAGAAAGGGATGCGTCCGGAATGCAGTCGATCAGTTGCGGCGATGGTTGAACTGTTGTACCGCTATACACGTAATTGTTGTTTACCTATCGCATATACATGTGTATCATAAGTGGCGAAATACGACGAGAAGCAACCAGGAGACGGATCAGTAGAGAATGAAAGATTGTTCTAAAATAAGAATGGAGATGAATAAAAGAGAGTTTGAGGGATCCTAATGCACATATGCTCAATCGGTTGAAACCAGAGAGAGGAGGACGAGTTGTGCAGATTATGGGAAGGAATATCACTCAGGAATAGCGACAGGGACGCGTTGCCTCAGTCTTAACTCGGTACTAATGTAAGAATTCGGTGAGGACCAACGCAGGTAAGTTAGCGTCGAATGACGAAAGAATGCGACAGAAAGCACAGGAAGGAGAGAAAGGGGTCGGTAAAGCCGGTTCTGTTGAGAAGTGGTAAAGCCGCGGGCCTTCTTCAGGTGATGATTCATCCTTGTTAATCAAAATAAGGATGAATAATGCCTAGTGATGTAATTAAGGTGAGGGTAATAAAGCGTTACGTCAGCTATAACTAGATCAGTTATATCTCAAAATTCCGAGAGAGGTCAGAAAACAAAAGACCGTTCAGACAAAACCAGGCAAGTCAGCAAGGTGAAGCTAGGCCGCCAAATATAGCTAAGTATAAGGTAATGAGTGTCATCATAAAACCAGCAGTCTAGGACGAAAGTGGCTAAACGAAACGGCAGTTAGCCTCGGGGTGATGTGAACAGGCCGTTAGGTCCGTTAAAACTTAATCATAAGGGATATAGCATTTCAAGGAAAGGAGATCATTTAAACGGGAATAGAGTGCTAGCGCATAGAAAGCAAGCCGTATAATGTAGATCTAAATCCTGAAAGAGAGCATCGGCATGAAGAGAACTGTTAAGGATGAAAGCGGGATGTAATAATAATGATGAATCCTGACCAACAATGCTTTCGAAGTGAAGGTTATAAGGCGGCACGTCGGCAGAGCCTAAGTCACTTAGATTTCAGATGTTCAAGGTTGGTCAGAAAGCAGTAGACCGTTCAGACGCCTCCGGATAAGCCAGCAAGGTGAAGCCAGGACGCCAACTTAAGGAGTGAATAAAAATAATGAGGGTCATAAGAAAAGAATCTTTCGGGACGGCGGCGGCTATATGAAAAGCCAGTTAGCATGACAAGGAAAGGCCTCGGAATGTGAGGAACAGAGTGTTTGGAATGTAGACAATGTAGTAGTAACGTTCCGGATGTCAAGGTACACTGTAGCACTTACCTACGCTGCTGAATTGACCTAGTTGTGACACAGTGGCTGCCCACTTCTGACTGGAGGATTTATGGAGTAAGACCGTGCTACTCACCTATATCACTCTAAATTAGCCTATGTCGCTCTTTGACATTACTCACTATGCTCCAGGCTAAGCAACACGACACAGCGTACGCTTCTTGCATCTCTGCTTGTTTCCCGAACCTGGTAATATACATTTTTATCACTTTGGCTGTAGTTTTCGTTCCCCAAACGCACCACATCTCCGCCGCTCAGTCGAACATCTTTAGCACCAACTTTGGCTGTGCTTGAAATGTTTGCTCGATACAACAGGGTACACTTATTCCATCAGAATCCTCTATAAGTCATTGTTGACAAATCTAAATAACTAAACGTTTCATTCCATACAGTGCTAACCACGCCTCAAAAGGCATGTACATACTAATAAAGACGCGTATGAGCAATAATTAAACCCGTGTGTTACAATCTAACCAATACATACAAGGGGCATGATGTATACATATATTAGAGCTTAGGTGAGTAGTCGTGGTGAGCGAAATTGTTCTCGTTATGTCAGCTTTTGTGGATGTGTTCTGTGAATTCGCAAACATAAGTAGAATGCAAACGACTACTTCGAAGTGGCTGCCTTTCTTGCATATGGTGAGATTCTCCGGAAAGGCAATAGGTAATGACCACTTTTTAGTAGTCAGCCATATCCGCTAAGTCACGTGGTTGTTCAAACGACCTATGTGGCTTTTTATAGTAAGAACGCTTGCCAGGAGTAAACACCTACCTCTGGAACAGTGCCGCAGAACCCTTTGTTGGAACCCGATTAACCCGTACTACCCAGCGTCCACCAGGTTGATGTATTGAGCTATTTCATAGCATCAATTTGTACTTCCGTTTTTGGCCCCTAGCTTGGGGCCTGGTCCGATTACCGTTACATACAGCGGGTGGCTCCTTACGCGGTAGCCTGTGACTTCCTTGGCTTATGGCTACCTTTTTACCAAATTATGACATTTTGTTTCATCTCGCGGGTTGTTAAGTTCGGGTCACTGTACCTTTGCAGCTCACTTAGTCGCGTTTTATGCCCTTTCCCATTATTAATAATGGTTAATAAATGACTGTTCAGCTCCCGTTGCCACAGTATGCCCTGTAAGGCGAAAAATATACCCTAACAAAATAACTTTTCAATGAAGCAAAGTATCAATAGGGCAACGGATTCTGTCAAATTCAACGATGTTATGGTTCTCCAGCTTAAAAATGACGTTGCCTGGTTGCAGACAATTTATAGCATTTTAAGGTTTGTAGTCGCAATATTTAATATTATAAGCCAACGGACGGTCTGAGTACTCAAAGTATAGAGACAGTCAGATGTGTCCTAAGCGCGTTCTGCACAGAAATAATTGGTCGACTGGAATCCGTAAAGCACGTGAGAATATACAACGGCGATAATAAATAAATAAATTTTTTATTATTATTCCCGTCTATGCGAGGCACGCCCATGGAGGAATGATCAGGTATGGGCAAATGTACAGACATTTCATGGTAACTGAAACAGTGACAGTAACCAATTGCTCATATAAATAAATAAATAAATAGTTTATTTTCAAATTCATAGTGACACACCAAATCAGGCATGATCAAGTTTTAAAGGCAGTTGTTTATCACGACGATACTTCGGGTTCAATCGTGGGTAGTTGAAACGGTCAAGACACTATAAGTGCATTGAAACGGTGCACGTAGACGGAGAGCAACATATTCTTGTATGTGTCGGGAAGAGTTGAATTATGAGTCTAGTAGACTTGCCAGTATGTAGTTGTGGGCAGTGAATTTATTCAGTGGCGAGTCACATCCGCCACGTCGCAGTATTGTTAAACAGATATTTGTGGCATTTTATAGGGAGAACTCTTGCCAGGCGAAAAACAACACGTCCAGCAACACTGCCGTAAAGGATTTAGAACATTAATATATGACTGGCGAAGCCGTTTGACTACTGATTTCGTATTCGGTTATTCGCGGACAAATGGCTCCTAATTTCCTTTGTTAGTTGGACAGGTAATTTGATCGGGGTCACCATGATTGCTGTGGCTGGTTGAGGAGAGGTACCTCGCGAATAGCCGTCTTGTTGTGTGTCCAGGTGAGCAAAAGTTCAAATTTTCTGCTGTCTGGATTTTTCAGGTGTATAATGTATGGGAGTATGAAGATGTGTCCAGTTCTCCATACTGGACAAAATTCGAAGGCTATTATTGAAAGGTTGTGGAGTTGAGCAATTCTTCTTTAATTTTGCCAGACTGAGGAAGAAGATTCAGCAAACACCGTCCTCTGTTATTCATCTTTGTTATCGCGGACGCAGGGCTTAAAGTTATGTCTCAGCAGGGTCTCTTTAGGACACGTACTATATGCTTTGATATTATGGTGGTGCAGGCTCGTACTGCACTTCAACGTCGCGTTAACAAAAGCAACACTACAAACGTGCGCAGTCTCGTGATTCCGGGTGCCCAAGTGTGGGGATAGGATGATGTAAAGGAGGAAACCGACAATGTAATCAAAAAACAAATGCAAATATACCAGGTAGTTTAGCTGGTATTGTAACCATAACGAAGACGATTGCAGTTGAAACAACTCATGCATCGCTGATAGCATCTCATAAAGCAGCAGTCTATAAGCTGTATTCCATGGTTACTAGAAAGAAGCAAACCCCTTGGGTACCTATTGGATATCTCGCCAAACGAAATCAAGAGGCACATCACAAAAGTTACCAACAATATGACGGAACCAGTTAAGTTGAGAATTTAGATATGAAAGACGCCGAACCCGAGGACCGGCGAACTACTTCTCAATAGCAGCCGAACGAGCTAGCAGTTCAAAAAGCTAACAACCTACTATGTCAAACACCTGCCAAATGCTTCACAAGGACTTTCAACCGTTTAGCCAGAAGAACTCGCCTGAACTTGCAGTGCTCTGCAATCCGACTTCATGGGTGACGTGTTCGAAGACTTCGTTAGCATCCACAACTGTGGAACGTTAAGTCAAGCCCGGCCGTCTTAATGTAGTAATAACCACAGCAAAGGTTGCATCTGGACCAAAACATGCATCGCAGCTATAAGCTAAACAAATACCAGCTGCTAGGAAAAAGCTTAGACTGTTACTAGAAAAATCAACGGTCATGGAAAGCTATCATATAGCTAGCCAACTTTGTTTGAGAAGCAACCTATTGTTACGTTAACACCGCCAACTATATTACCGAACTAATCTGGGTGAGACCAGAGGATACGACAGAACTCCGAACCAAACCGCGGGAGGGGAGTAAAGCTTGTCCTATGTAACTTAACAAAATTGCAACACCAGCCGATGTATAAATAAACAAATAAATAATACGTTCTCGGTAAAAACGAGTCACACCTGTGAAGGCGTGATCAAATATGTATAAACGCGCAGCTTCTTTGGAACAGTAGAACATTTGGTTTTAATGAAAGGTATAACCGCAAAGACGTAGTCCATACAAGTGAGCATTTGGTCAGGTAATAGCCAAACCAAGGAACATTGTGGCTCTGGGGCGATTAAAAAGCAATCATTGATGTTGTGTCAGGATACAAGTTAAGCGTGATTTCTCCATGTAGTAAACCGTAAGTATAGGAGCCCAAACAAGGTTTTGGTGCAGTCAAAGACCATTAAGAAAACGGAATGTGCTGTCTTAGATTAAATCATTCATCATAATAAAATCAGTTGCGTAGTTTGTATGTAGAAGCCTGAGGACTGCGTCAATGTGAAATGTTCGGCTGTGAATTTATTCAATAATCAGTCACATCTGCCACGTTAAAGTGTTGTAAGGCGGACATTTGTGTGTATTTATAGGGAGAACGCTTACAGGGCAAAAACCCACTAATTCCTGTAACATTGCCGTAACTTCCGTTGAACAGTGGTGCTAGCAGGTGTTGCATCCTACGGACCGATTTTGCACCGTATTATTGGCAGTCGGTAGGCGGCTAAATTTTCTCCTTGGTTGACCCATCGGCAATAGTTGTTGAAACCGGTCAATGATGCAAGTGTCGCAGAACCGCATGATAAATGGTGCAGGTGAGTAAAATTATTGGTAATAGGGGCCAGCTTTCTCTGTTATATACTTCTCTGGTTCGCAAAGCGTGTCCAGCTATTCACGCTAGACTTGTCATAAGGATGGTGAGTGCAGTCGTCCCATGTGGTCGAATACGTCCATAACAGGCGAAAATGCCATTCCTTTGATCAATGCGAGATCGTTACGAGTTTTATACCCAACAAAATAGATGCAGAATTCTTTCAAATGTAAGCAAGTGTAATTGTCTTCATGGTAAGTGAAAACTCCAAGAAGGGCCATGGGGAAAGCCATGTATACCAGCGCAAAGCTGTCCGTGAACTGACATAGGAAACGCTCCAGGTGAGTGGAGAATGGGCAGATTCTTTCGGAAATGTAAGGTTCGGCAACAAATTTTTTGAACGGTGGTGAGAATAGGCAAAACTAACCGAGGCAGTAAAAGCAATAACGCCAGAAAATATTGTCTTGCGTTGGGGAACAGCCGAGTCGTGTATATATATTAATCCAAGTGAGTAAATTGTGATACTGTGAGTACGAGGCGTGTTAAACCCATTTCTTTAGACCTTGTGAAAGTGACGTCTCCAGCACAGCGGAAAGCGCTCGATTCGGAACGATGCGTGGCTTCTTCATCTCCCAGGGAAAGGATCGTGTTTAAGCCAGCCGGCTACTGAGAAAGGGTCAACCAGTCCCAGTGGATAATCCTTCTGCTTTTGGCCAATGTACCTGGAAATCTCGGGTAAAAACGGTCAACTGGCAACAGGCATTCGAACAGACAGACAGCAATGAATAAAGAAGCAATATCGAAAGACTGGTGGCGCGCAACTGTGCCTATGTTGCACTAAAACCTCTGTAATTTTGCTTGGTATACATGGTTTGCAAGCGCGGTCTTTACATCACGTCGATGGTGTTGCTCAGACTACAACAACTACGTAGGAAGAAGCTTTTGCATTCGCAGGGTCAATAGACCGACATAAACAGCGTGTTTACAAAATTGAGCGAATTATACGATTGTTAGACCGAAACTGACAAACCGATGATGATGGCAGCAGTCCAAATGCGAGAAGCAGCTTAGGTAAAACTACAGCCAACTAGATTGAGACCGAATGCGGACGCAACAGTACGTGAAGCAACGTTCCATGAGAAAACGGTAATTCAAAGTATCAGCGAGGAGCGGATGAATACAGACGGAATTGTGAGGATTAATTCGTGAGAGTAATTACGCTAAAGCGCTCATAATTCCATAGTCCAAAATCCGTCGGAATCTAGAGCAAAGGGTCACAGAGGGTCAAGCCTGTCGTGCAGTTGGAGTTGTATCCCAGGTACGGCCACACTAATTGGCACCTGCGAACATGAGGTAAAGAGTAGAGGCATATGAAGAGAGGTAAGGTGAGCATAATAATGGAAGTTACATTCAAGAAACACTTAGCAATGGACCGAGTGCTGCCAGTAAGCAGGAGCGTGGTCAGCGCGGAGGACTCCGCGATGAAAACTTGGTTCGGCGCAATGAGTGTAAGCAGTGATAATAAAGTTGGAATTCAATAACGAAGGAACCCACGGATAAGAGGAAAATAAAAGCAACAGGGGCCAAGAGGTAAGTGAAAGAGAGCGAAGTTGCTGCCAAACCATGATCGAAAATGGAACGGACATCTGGGAGTAGTAGGAGCGCAGTCGACCATTCAGATAGGGATAGTTTAATCGGCGCACTGAGAATGGGTCGTTCAACTGTGGTGCAAACAATTTTGGGGACGGTCAGCGAAAATAGACAAGTTAAACTTCAGAGGCTATATTACACAAGGGTGAATGGTTCCGGCAAGCCTCTCGAATTGAGGGAAACCGATCAGACGACACTAGATTACTCGGTGCATTGAAATTGTGTCGTACAGATAAGATGGAAATGAAATGGAGTGGAGCTACAGTAAAGTGTAGGAAAGTGAGGGGACTGTTTTGACATTCGATGAGCGAGTTCAGCAGATCCTTGCGGTAATAAAAACCTAGCATAGAGTCAGCAGAGCCTAGACTGTTAACATGCCGGTGAACTGGAAGAGATCGCAGCGAAGCTGACTGGTCAGATGAGGTTAAGTTAAGGAAAGGTATTGAGATTTGGCTGCCCAATAGAAGGAATGAATACTAAGTGCGCCGCAAGGAGATAATGCTCAGGATGAAAACGTTTTACTGCTAAAGTGTGGAGAAGCCAACCATGCTCTCGTGCCAAGGTGTATGAATCATACAGTTCCGAACAACGGCAGGTAATATCACAGTAGTCTAAGAAGATTCGGTGAGCAGGAGACCGATCAGAGTTACTGGATTAGTCTACAACCTGAGATTAATTAGTAGTTAAGGTAGGAAGACAAATAAAGAGTCAGCAGAGATTGACAGGTTTGGGGGGAAGAGACTATGTGTATATAGGGTATGTAAGTCAAACAGGCTCGCAATGTGAGGGAACTTGTGTGTTGGTTTAGCAGAGCCTAAAACTGCATTTTGATAGTCAAGAAGCAGTCAAGGAGTAGAATATGGCAGGGCACTGAGAGCTCGCTCTTCGGTTGAAGAAGAAATAAAGATCGAGCGGGCGATAAGGAGAGGAGTGAGTTGAGAGTAAACGCTAGCGGATAAGAAACGCGACAGTTAACGTGATTCTCGAGGTAATGGTGACAGCGTGCTTGGTCTTCCGAGCAATGGCCGGCAGCGTCACAAAATTCGGAGAAAAGGGGAGCGATCAGACAAAGTGGTTTAGTCGGCGCATTGTGGTTAAGTCTTATAGTTCATTGGTTAGATAAGTGGAATGAGTCAGTAGGATTGGACAATTCATAGATAGAAGTGGCTAGATTAACATAGGGCGGACATGTCCAGCAGTCTGCAGAGGTAGGAAGGCCTTGCGTTAAACATACAGAGCTTAGACCGTTAACATCCTGATGATCTGGAAGAAGCCAAAGAAGGATACTGGTCAGATGAGACTAGGGTAGGCTACCAGATAGAAGAAGGATCGAAAACAGAGACCGCAGCAAGGAAACGACAAGATATAGATAAAAAGCTTAACTACTGAGGTTTCGAGAGGCCAACGAGGGTTTCATGTGAAGGTTATCGAGTGTTCCTTCATCCAAACAATGGTCGGTAATGTCATAGCAGCCTGAGAAAATTCGGTGAGCATCGACCGATCAGACGAGACTGCATGAGTCGACGCATTAAGATTGATTTATGCGGCTCATTTTGGGTCAAGCGATTAACAGGTTAGGGATTAAAGCGTCTATATTAATAGAGAGTGAACAAGTCCACCAGACTGTCAACAGGAGGGAGGTTTACCTCTCAGGCTAAAGTGCGTAGACAGGGTATATCTCGGTAGTTTAGAAAATGGCAAAGCAGCTCATATTGGTCAAATAAGACTAGGTTAATGCAGAGCATTTAGAGTTGGTAGTCCGATTGAAGAAGGATGGATAGCAGAGCGTTCAGTCTTCAGTAACATGGCCGGTAAGGTCACAATAGCCGGACAGCAGAAGATCGATCAAACCAAACTTGATTAGTCGGTACACTGAGGTTGACGTACAGTTAAGGTTAGAGGGCAGATAGTGTGGGTCAGGAAATAGACAACTTAGAGAGGGAAGTGACTATATTACTATAGGGTGAATCAGTCCGGCGCTCTGCCAAGAGGAGGGGGACATGGATTTGAGTCTACCGATCCTAGACCGCTTATATCTCCGTAGTCTTGAAAAAGTCAATGAGAAGCAGACTGGTCAGCTTAGACTAAGGCATGGCACATTGAGCTGGCTCTCCGGCTGAGGGAAAAATAAAGACAGGAAGCGCGATAAGGAGAGGACATAATCAAACTAGAAACGGTTTATAGACATGAGATAGGAAAGTCAATATGGCTCTCTAGGTGATGTGACACAGCATTCAGCCTTCCAAACAATGGCCGCTCAAGCCCCAACAGTCGGAGAGAAGGAGGCAGAGCAGACGAGACTGGGTTAGGCGACGCATTTTGGTTGAGTCTTATAGTTCGTTTGGGCAGATAAGTGGAGTGAGTCAGTAAGACTGGACAGATCATGGATAGAAGTGGCTACCTTAACATTGGGAGAACAGTTCCAGCAGGCTATCAAGATGAGGGAGACACTGCTTTGAATCTACCCAGCTTTGACTGCTAACATCCCGGTAGCCTGGTAATAGTCCCAGGGAAGTTGATTGATCAGACAGGGCACAATTGGGTCAGAGCACTGAGAGTTGGCAGTCCGATTGAAGAAGGCTTGAATACAGACGGCGCGCTTTCATTTGAACCATGGCCAGTAATGTCGCCGCAGTCTGAGGGAAGTCCGAGATCAGAAAACCGATCAGACGAGACAGGATTAGTCGGCGCAATGAGACTGTGTTACATAGCTAAGTTGGGAGGATACATGCAGTGGTTCAAGAGATGCACAGGTTAGATATGGAAGCGTCTATTTCATCTGAACGATGGCCAATAATGTCGTGTTCATTTGGGAAGGCAGTTGGAGTATGTCGAGAGGTGGACAGGTTGGAGCTGGAGGTGGCTGTATTGCTAAAGGGTTACAAGTCCAGCAGCCTGTCGAGGTGATGGAGACATTCTTAGAAGCTACAGAGCCTAGAACGTTAACATTTCGGTAGTCTGGAAGAAGTCAAAGAGAAGCAGGCTGGTCAGATGAGATTAGGTCAGGGCAGGGCACTGCGAGTTGACTTTCCGATTGAAGGAGGATTGAAAACAGAGAACGCTACCGCAAATGACTTAATCGGGACGGTAAAGTTTTACTGCTCAGGTGTGGAGAAGCCAACAGTGCTCTTGTGTTAAGAGCAAAGGGAGCGATTTTGTGAGGAAAAATGTTGTGATAGAAAGAATTTTACTGATAAGGTGTGGGAAAGACATCGAGGCACTCGTGTTAAGGGGTATCGAGTTTTCGGTGTTCGAGTATTGGCCTTCAAATTCGCGGTATTCGTAGAGCGGGAGACAGCTCAGATAAAACTAAATTTGTCGTCATGTTGAGGTTGAAGCGGATGGTTAAGGTGGGAAGACAAATAATTAAGGGTAGCAGCAATACATAGGAATAAACTACATAAATAAAGTGTAAGCCATTCCAGCAGGCTGTCATGGTACAATAGACTTAGCATTGACTCTGCAGATCCCAGACGGTCAGCAACGCGGTAGTCATGGATGCACTCAGCGACTGGGCAAATAAGATCAGGCCAGGCCGAGTACTGAGTCTGCCGTCCTATTGCAAATGAAATAAAAGCAAGGAGTGCGATAAGGAGCGGACAAAATCGGTATGAAGAGCGTTATTGATGCTGTTTGAAGAATCGGACAAGGCACATGGAGAGTATTCGGCACAATAATGTGGATTTGTGTGAAAGTCTATATATGATCGGGGCCATTCTCCCAGAGCTCGTCCTCGGAGATGCAGGTGCCCAGGAACTCTGCTATCTTGGGACACTTAGTAGTCTATTAATGACCGTGGAAAATTTTTTCGTGATAATATCAGATGCTCTGACGGCTTTCGTTCTCTTATTCCATACGTGGGCATATCTATAGAGGAAGCACTCATAACCTATGGAGCAACGTGTTTTGGGTAGTAGGAATGAGTGTGCCTTTTGGCGTTCAGGATCAGGTATATAGCATAACGGCTGAAAATGCCCTGCGACAATTGCGTCCGACGTTTTGATTAGCTTATGTAGGATACCAAGGTTGGTTTTGAGCCGTCGCAGCCAAAGTGGTTCTAGACGAAGCTGCTTGCAGCGGCCTTGACACATGAGCGCAGAGGATTCTAGAAGCCGCTTCGTGAACAACCACTAAAGGTTTGCAATAACCATCCTGTCACTTTTATATGAGTTGATAATAACTATTGAACAGTACTCTACCATAGGTCGGGCACACAAATTATAAAGCATGAGTCGCAACGCTAGCAAGCGTAGTGACTTCAGTACATAACCAATGATATACCTGGCTTTGGCAGGGCTCTAACTCGCTTGTTCCGCAAAATTCAGTGAGCTAATATAGTGTACACCGAGGTCGCGCACAGTGAAGCTGTTACCCAGTGGTGCACCGCTAAGCGTTAACAGATTGGTGGTTTAGAGTACCGGCAGGAAAGGAAGTTGCATTTCGTTGGTGAGAACTCTAGTTTCCATCGATCACACCACGTTTCAAGAGCGCCGAGATCACTTTGAATGCTGGAGAGGGTATTACGTAGAGAGCTAGGCTCACATGAGAATATAACTTTTATGTCATCGGCAAAAATACGGAGGGAAATGTTTGAAGACCTGGAATACGTCATTATGGTACCGTACAAACAGCAGAGGACACAGAAAGCTGCCTTGGAATACTCCGCTGGTTACGGATGCCTTTTGGATGAGGTGACCCCAACTGCAATTACTGCGTTTGGTTAGAAAGATAAGAAGAAAACCATGAGGGGAGGTTGCAGACACCGGATACTGCTAGTTTAGTCATTAAAACGTTGTGTAGGAGCCGGTCAAACGCTTTTTCACGTCCAGGAAGATAATGCCCAATGCCTGCCCTAAGTCGATGGTGTGTGTCACGTGATTTAAGAATTTAAACTGGCCGGCTTGACAGGATTTGATCAGCAAAAATCCGTGGTTGGACCTACTGATAAGGTTGCGTTGTAGCAGAAAGCGGAGCATCCCGTCATTTATTATTATTTCCATGAGTCGAGACACAATAAGTGTGCGACTAATAGGACGATAATCGTCAATAGTTGGGCGACAGCTCCGTTTGTGTCGTGGTATGACGGTTGCGTGCTTCCATTTGGACGGGTAGTTACCGCTCTTCATTGACATGGTGAAGACTTTATGGAGAAGGACTGGGAAGTCTTGGCTGTCGAGTAGTAAAATGGAAGAAGGGACACCGTCAGGACTTGGATAGTGTGACAGTTTTAACGAGCAAGGTACTCGCTTGATATTACATAAGTCATACTGTAAATTTGATCCTCACTGGACTTGTGGATGGTAGTTGGCAATGCCAAGTCGTTGCTAGTGAAGGTGTTACAAAAATGTGTGTTTTTGAACTCGTAGAGATCAACCGCACCAGTGACTACACTTTATCAAGTAGCACGAGGAAGATAATCGATTTAACTGCTATCGACTAGCTGCTTCATTGGTAGAATAAGAGACTTTGCCTTGTTTTCAGTACAAGACGCTGTATTCTATACTAATGTACGTGTATTACTATGTGAAGGCCTACAATCGGCTATTATTTCGCTCATACGGATGATTTGGTTAAAGGTTTTGGTCCTGATGTGTCGGAAACATGTATTGTACCGGAAAACATGCTCTTTCAGTACTTTGCAATATTGGATTCTACGGTTGTCTTAAACTTCAAAACGTCCATTTGTTTTGCTGAATGCACAACCGTTGCCACAAACCGTTTTGGTGAGTACCTTGCTGCACGTTTCTCGTTCTGGCTAATTCGCTTCCTATTTTGTGGCCTGCACAGTATACTTTGGGTTTAATCGCCTCCGACTTCTATACTGTCTCGTATTTGACGCGCCTTACGTGTCATTGCTTATGGGCTGGTATCTCAGGAGCCACCCAACAATTGGTGACCCCTGTCAGGAACGTACCGTCAGCTGTTTTGCATTTTCATGCTGGTGAGCGCGTTCCAGTGATTTTGTGTTCCATTACTTGTAATCATATTTTATTCTCACCTACCACCTACTTTTGATGCGTTTGCAATGGGTTACCTAGATGATGAGCAACCTCCATACGCGGTGAACGCCATTGAGCCTGTCCTGGCCAATTCTGTTGCGTTAGCCCCTCCTACTTTTTGAGAGCCTGGTCCTTCGTTATGGCATTGAATCTAGAATCCGTATTTTATATTCATAGGATTTCTTCTGCCTTTGCCATGTATAATCAGCTAGTATCGCACCTTCCATAATGTATATCCTCGCAGGTGAGAGACGTCATACGTTGCATCCTCTAGTAATGAAATACGAGACTCTTAAACAGGCTGTTATTCAGCGAATAACGCCCTATGAGAAGGTCCAGCTGCGGCAACTGTTTAGTGAGCTGCAGTTAGGAGCTAGGATGCCCTCAGTCTTGTTGCGCGAAATGCAACAGCTCATCAATACGTCTAACATGGACGTAGGGGTTCCACGCGAGCTGTGGATGCAAGGCCTTCCTGAAAGAACTCATGCTATCCTTGCTGTAACAAGTAACCTACTACTCACAGCAATTGCAGGTCTGACAAACCTCGTCAGCGAACGGCACCAGCCTGAGAAGGAAACTAAAGCACCTAGGCAGCTTCGTGCTGGCCCAACTACACCGACACCCGCGCCTAGCCAGCCGTCGGCAACAGACGCATTATCAGCGCACATAACGTCGCTTCAGCGCCGGATCGAGGAAAGCACTTAAAACCGTAAGCACCGCAACTGTTCGGGGTCATCGCCCCGTCGCACAAAGTGTGATGCCGCAGGTTACTTATTTTACCACTCGCATTACGGCAATAAATCCCATACTTTTGTAAGGCGTGTGGCCACTCCGCTATAGATAATCCGCCACGCCGACTTGTACTAGTCACGAACATCGGCAAAACCCATAGCCGTCTCATCTACATTATGGAGTATGCTTCCGGGACCCGGTTCCTAGTTGGTACCGCGCGGAAGCCAGCGTCGATCCCCGTATGCCGGGCGAGCCTCCCACCTATTTCTCGACAAGCCCGAGTGCCGCCAAAGGCAAGCCAATAGCCACCTACGGTCATCGGGTGTTTGCCGTTGACCTAGGTCTTCGGCGCACGTTCTGCTGGGTATTCACCGACCCTGCAGTCCAATTTGCAATCATGGGCGTTGAATTTCTCAGGTATTTGGACCTCTCGGTCGAGGCAAAACGCTAGGTGATAAAGGACATTGCAACAAAACGCAGTGTACGTGGCACCACCGCCGAGAACGCATCTATACCACCGATCTGTGCATTCCCCATACCTCGCCAGATTAAGCCAACCACATTTCTCAGTACTACAATTTGGTCCAGCAAATAGACGCAGCTTATCCCGCGGCAGCTTAACTCGCGTACCACATAAGGAGGAATGGCCCACTTGTGTCATGTCTTTCACGCGGACTGCCGCTCGTGAAACTAAAAGCAGCTAGGGCGGCGTTTAAGCACATGCATGAACTTGGAGTTATCAGCGCTTCCGACAGCCCCTTGTCATCGCCCCTGTAGATGGTCCCCAAGAAACGCTGTGACTGACACACTTATGGTGGTTACCGCGCAAAAAGGCCTAACCGTCCCAGCTAGGTATCCCATTCCACACAAGCAGGACCTTACCGCATGCCACATTGCAAAGACGATCTTCATCAAGATCACTCTGGTGCGCGTCTGTTACCAGACACATGT
>OX104069.1:89128341-89314360 GCA_944474145.2 Dicrocoelium dendriticum | reverse complement strand
GTTTAACTGTTGTTTGATATCCGTGATGTGGCTGCGCTTGATGTGCATGTTGACAAGGTGCCTACCTGTCTATTACCCACTACATCGTCCATACTGGCTCCAGGAGACAGTTGGTCGTTGCTGGAGGGGACAGGGTGCACGGTCATTGTGGTTGTGCTAGGCTGGAAGAGTGATTCCACGCAGTCAGTGTGGAGCGGACTACGGTCCAGCCACCGCCTTGTGTGCGCTTGATTCCCAAATACAGTGTGCTTGTGTTTGCCTGTGAAAGAGTGTGGGCCGGCTCCGTTGATGAAACGTGGCTCCCATCCGCATGCCTCCCGGTCTTATTCCTTCGGGTTTACACTGGATATGGGGTGTGTGGATGGAGCTGTGGGTGTTGCAGCGCAAGCCATCCATGGTCCCTCTATAGGCGCATATGTCCTGTGGCTTGCCACAGTGACAGGCAAATCCGAAACCGGATGCCGCTAACCATTTCCCTTGTGTATTGCGGTACAATAGCGGAGGTGTTTTACCACCTCTTGCTGAAATGTAAACTGATGATGATGACCTCGGCTTTCCATTCAGAACGACAAGCTGACCTTTGCCAGTCCCACCACCAACATAACCGACGGCGTTTAGGATCAGTCTGATCGTATAGAACACTTGGCGGACGACATTTACATAATCGGCGATCAAAATAACAACCACTGTTCGCTCGAGTCAATCTAAGCTAGTATACTGTTACTTGTGGCCACGTGAGCTATGTTAAATATAAATGATTTGGAATATAAGCTATAAATGTTGAAAGCGAGGTCATCTTGAATAGTCGCCTTGCAGTCGCAATGCGAAAAATAAGTTTATTTACACTACGCATCCAGACTGGGTGTGCATTTGGTTTGCGGCAATTCGACTTCTCACATGAAACCTGTGTTGGCGCAGAAGTGTGACAGACTGGCACATGTGGTATTACTAGCACCCACCGTGAGAGCCATCCCATGGGCGATAAAAATGCGTGCTTCGACAATGCTGCTCAATATCAAAGTATAATTCAGCTCTGAGAAGCCGTGCCAAACGTAATAGCAATGATCAAGTTAACCATCTCGATAGTAGGAGCTACCCTTAAATATGGTTACTTAGCACTTGCTTCATTTGGGACACGCGCCAGATAAGATAGTGTGGACGAAGGACAAATTCACATCCGTTGTTGCTACCCACTTAACAGTCACCGTTAATCGTACTCACATTTGATAGCAAACCAGATGCAGTTTGTGCTGACAATAAAATAACGGGACCCAAGAACCCATTAGTAGTCCAATGATAGAACGCAGTCTTCCCTCCGACGAAAATGAAGCATAAGTGACCAATCCGAATTCGGCAAACGTTATCTTATGAAGTTAGCTCAAGTCTGTAGTTAACGCTATAAAAACCAAGATGTTAGAAGGCAGGATACAGTAAGACATTGTTTGTCAAATAATACGGCTCCTAGCTAAGCTGGCCAGTATGACGCGCCTCCTCCGTCTCCAGAACTCACTAAACTGCGATAAGGCCCTTACCTGTACGTACGGGGTCTTCTAACTAAAATAACCAAACGTCGTAATCGCCAAGTTTCCACTCCTTAGTACGTAGTCATGATAACTAAAACATGAGTGAATATTGAGATCATCCGTGCAGTGATAGGTCTTTCCGACAAGCTTCCCAACAAAACAATCGACCCTGCGGAGTTACGTCACATTATCTATCATACCTGCATACTGATAATTTCAACAATGCATACAAATAACTTGTCTAATCTTGTTGTTGTCATATGCACCTGAGACGTGTTAATGTGTCTTCAACTGTAACTCTTTTATTCAGATTTCGTGTCCACTATGGAAATGGATCATCACTTAGGTTTTCATAGGAGGGGTATCCTAGCACGGTCATACAGTCAAGTACACCTGCACGCAGCCGACATCTGTGACACAGCTATTAATATAAGCCTGGCTTGATGGAAATAATTTGCGGCGTGACAATATACAACCATGTCCCTGGACTCACGCGATTAAGAAAGAGTGACCAACCATCTGTTGTAAACATTGTGCTCACGGAAGGGAAAATGACGTTCGGTATTATAAACATAGATTCACCGTAGGGTCTTAAGCATCATATGTGCTACTATTTCGTTATATCTGCTAAGCGCAATACCGCAGTGAAATCAAGGAGAAAAATCAAGTGGTTACATATTTCGACATACAGTTCAACCTACTTAAAAATACCAACTGGTTTTCTTTGACAAGCGTTAACCTGATGTCGCATGGAGGGCTTTTGTCATCTAGTTCATTGGGCTAGGGAAAGTTGCCCACGAAATCCTGCCTTTGGCTCCAAAAACCGAAGAACTTCCAGGGAAGTTGGACGCAAATATGCATGGTCAGATACTATTCAGTCCGGCGCGTTTAAAATGTCTATCCGAGCGTACAGGCCAAGACCACCAACATAACGAAACCACTGCATTAAGTTGACCCGAGGAGCCAAACTCCAACACCAATGGGAGTTAGCGAAGGAAAATACTGTACACGCACGTCAAAAGGCGCCGGAGAGTGTAATGCGGAAATCTAGTTCTACATGCAACAGCTTGTCCTGCCTTATCTAGCAAGATGCGGCCATTGTGCCTCTTTAACAGTTTAATCGTACTCTTCAAACTGAATCATCATTTGACCCGTTTTGGACATATCCCCCAACGCCCCAGGGTCAAACTACTTATATTTCCTTGCAGCAAGTGCGGCGAAAAGACCACGGTCCTAGTGCTGTCGAGCTCTCCAAAAGCAGATAACATCAGGCTAAAGGCATTAATGACAACCGCTGGTTTTTTGCCCATCTATTAGCTCCGATTTTTCAACGATGCCTTGATAGACTGTAAGTTTCGGCAATGTAAATACATGGAACAGTCACACTAATTTATAACAGTAGGAACCACACAGAGTCCTTGACCTATCAGCTAATCACTGTTTTCCTGATAGTATTCAAAGCCATGAAGATATAAGCGGAGAGGCGTTCATTTGATACTTCGAGAGCAACAACATCAGTGTTTCATCTGCACAGGTTCCGCCACAATTGGACATTCACTCTAAACGGGCTGGTAAACTGAGCATGTTGCACGGAAGCAGTCGATGCAGAGTCAAAATTATTACCTGAACTTCTCAAAGCTTCGAGGCTGTGGAATTACTTGCTTTGTGCTGCGTTGGCTAATAAACTTCTTTAGTCACCAACAGCTGAATTTGAAAGTCAGAAGCTCCATTTCCCACCAAACTAAAGTCCATTGTGGTGTGCCTTAAGTCAACCATCGTAAGTTATTCCGGCTAATACGGGAAAAGGGCAGCAGAAGACTTGGTGTTAGTGAAAATATACGTGACGAGAGTGGACAGCCTATTCACAAAATGTCTAAACGTTTGGAGCTTCGGGCTGAGCACTTTGAAAGGCAATGTAATCGGTCGGAATTGTTAGATTTCTCGCGGGCCACTGATCGTCATGCTCCCTGAGCTGTGTCTTTGAATCCACCCGCGCTCGGAAGATGAACATGAGATCAAACTGATGAAGTTAAATATAGCTGCGCGACCACAGGATCTTCCTCCAGCCCTCTTCCAATTCAGAGGACCTGCTCTTGTGAAGAATTTATACGAGTTACTAGGCAAACTGTGAGAGCAGGAATCCGTCATAACCGACTGAAGCCGCTCCGCAATAGTCCCAATTTTCAAGAGTGGCTCACGATCGGAATGTGGCAAGCATAGAGGAATCAGTCTGATTCCCATCGCCTCAAATTGCTTGCCTTTGTCATTCTTCACAGACTGACTGGCACTCATGAAAGCCAGCTTTGTGAAGAGCCAGTCGGGTTGCGTCCAGGTCGTGGCTGCATTGACCACATCTTCAACTTGCGTCAGTTGTTTGGGCACCGTCACATATGTTGGCGGCCCACGGTTGTGGTGTTTCACAATATCAAAGGCGCCTTCAATTCAGTGGATAAACGTGCACTTTGGGACTGTCCATTCAGGAAAGGTGTGCCCGAGAAATATGTAAATATTATCCAAGCATTATACGCGCGTAGCTCAAGCGGCTTGAAGGCTTACGGCAAGCTGTCTTCGCTCTTTAGTATTTCCAACGGTGTGAGACAAGGTTTCCCGCAGTCACCTTTCTTCTTCAACTTCGTTATTGACCAAGTCGTGGAAACCACGTTCACAGGACACGACTTGAAAAATGTGGATCTGCTCCCAGGTGAACCAGTTCTTGACTTGGAGTACGCTGATACTATTGCCGTAATCTCTGACAGCTCTGAGAGTCGCCAATGGGTATTGAACAGATTAGTACTGGTTGGCAGCCGCTTCGGGCTTTGTTTTGAACCATCGAAGTGCAAAGAGTTCTTCCAACATTAGCGTGGACCGCCTAATTCGCTGACCTTGGTGGGGATATGCTAGGAGTCGTACAAAAATTCAACTACCTGGTAAGTTGCATCAGCGCCCGTGGGATGGAAGATGAGATCACGAACCTTATGGAAAATGCTCGGGGCGCTTTTGAAAACCTTCGCCACTTACGGCGCCGGCGCGACATAAATCTCGCACTGAAGGGTAGAGCTTACAATGCATAGGTACGTTCGACCCTACTGTACGATTGGGAAACCTGACCCCTTAGATCGGCGGACATGAAGAGGCTAGTTACGTTCAACCACCTATATCTTCACAATTTAGCTCATATCTGGTGGAAACAGCGCGTGAGCAATGGGCTAGTTCGACGCTTTGTTTAAGGCACAATAAAAGGAAATGAAGCGCTCAGTACCGTTATTCCAAGCACCAGGCTCCGATGGCTCGGCCATGTGTTATGCATGCCAGACCACAGACTTCCGCGATGTGCATTGTTTGCGCGCTCGGGGGTGTGGATAGAAGAAGTGAGGTGGCCAGGCGATGACTTGGTGGAGATGAATGAAGGCCCTCATTTCCAAACCGCCTCTGTTGGAGCGTCTCGGCCCCTGGTAGGGGTCCGAAGGATGATGAACACGTTTGGCTGGATACACCTGTTGATATGGCTAGGAGCTGACTTCAGTGGCATTCGTGCTTTGAGTTTCTTTGTCCCACCCTACCCCTCTTAGCCTCCCCTCCAAACACAATCCCTTTATTTAGCATTTTATAATTTTGCATGGGAAATTACTTTTTTGCTGCATAGTAGCCGGCTGGCAGCTAACCGGAACGATGCTTATCCTTTACCGGTAGCTCAGCCGGCTTGCACCTGTCGCATTTTATTCCCTTTTTTAGGTATTACGGCACAGTAGCTGAGATGTTCACCTCCTCTAGTTAACTTGTATAGTGTATATGTGTGCCTCAAGAATTGATGCTGGGTCCACGTTTGTTCCCAGGCTTTACCAAAGGCTTTGCCAGTGTGTCCAGATCACATTTCTTACAATTTGCACATACGTCAAAATCTGGCATGACAGAAAGAGAGTGGACGATCACACAGACTTACAGAGCGATGTCGAGAGGGACTACACTAGTTCATCCGAAAGCTAACTTCAGTTAACCTTGAAAAATGCAAGGTTGGGAGCATCATCAGCGTTCCCATGAATAATGTCTTGTGAGCCAATAGTTGCAGTGTGTATTCTAAGAAATCGGCTTTGGGGTAAAATAGCAGAATGACTTTCGCTGCCTGAAACAGGCTGAAAAAGAATCGAGAACAGTCAGTCTGCGAATTGGACACCTGCGAAAGGCTTTCAGAAAGATAGGAGATCTATCTTTTTTGCAAAAGCTAAACACCTACATGAGGACCCGCATAGAGTACGCGATCCAGCCTAGCCTCCGATGCACCAGCACGATATGTTTATGTTTGAAACTATAACATTGAGCAGCCCATCGTGTTACGTAACCCTTTCAATCCCCTACCATCACTGGCTGTAAATTCTGGGACTATCCATCGGCAAATATCAGGGTCAGCGAAGAGACCTCATTATGTTTTTCTTAGTAAAGGGTACCCAACTCATACCTATTGCGACACGTCGCCGTTCAGCGACAATGCCAAATTTGGAGGCCACCAGCTAAAGTTGGCTGCACACTACAGTCTGCTTGATTGCCGAAAAACGTTTTCTCCTTCCGGGTATCCATAAGATGGAACGCACAGAAAAGACAACAGTTCAGCCCCAAAATTGACGCTTTTTTAAAAAGGCCTTGTCGACATACTATTCTAGTTGAAGTAGGTCATATAATCCGTTTCACACATGGAACAAAATACTTCAAACCAAACTGCGTGCCCATTAGCTCTTTCGTAACATTGCGGTGAAGTAACCTCCTGCAGTATTATGTAGATAGCACGATAAGTTACTCAAAATACAGATTTCCCCATTTTCCATATTTTATTCTACAGTTATTTTCATACCACTTACTCTGACCATCCTACCGACTTTCAAACCAGCAATATCTTATCCACGTTAAATCATTTTTACTTTTACACACAGAAAGCTGCAATCGAAACTTGGTGTGGTATTACGGGGGCGAGATAAATCCTCAAACAGATTATTTATGTCGCACCTTCTTGCTTGCGGTCATATTAATTCTGTGAAGGACTTCACTGTCGTGAACCTACGGCGGAACGCTTTTCTCAATGCTTTGTAAGCAACTCATGCCTATTGTCGAGGCAATTTAGTTGCACAATCTGAAGCTGGAATTATCTATGCAAAAGTGATTTCTACGGCACATCCCATGGCCAACAAAAACTGCTGCTTAACTGTCTGGTTGCTCTGTTAGTCTTTACTCCATACTAATGAGGTCTAGGTTGTAATGTTCATTTGATTCACTTGGCCTACAAACTGTAGTCTAGACTAAATGATGTGACCTTAAAAGTTTTAAAGGTAAGCCACGGGCCTATTTGATACTTACCACATATATTTAGTATAGATGAATGTTTGGTTCTGACGAGAGTTCGGCTTAAAGAATTCTTAACTCTAAACTAATCGCTGGTCTTGCTTTTGGTGCTTCTATAGCCGCAATGATATTCAACACCGATAAGGGCTCTACCAATTCTTAAACGGAAACATCAAGCCTGTTACGTTGGTATATTCCTTCAGTAAACTTTCCTAGCCCTGTGCTTAATGGGGACACACAAGCCTATAGGTTTACTGAAGCATTGTTTATAGTATCATACGAAGTAAAACAAACACATGTAAGTGTCCTACAAAGGACTACCACCAGGCGTTTAATGCGCATGAAATTTACTTAATGATTTTCTGAGACCACAGTTGTGCTCATCCTGCAGCAGAACCCCGCGTTCAGATAGCCATCGGACTTAGATTTATTCCCTTACGTAAGTTAGGAGATACACTGGAATTAAATATATAGCTTTTATTTGACGGGAACCAAAAAATAGGTCTTTTTAAGCTGTAGCAATCCACCCCAGCTCCATAAAGGTCGCGCAACATGACGGAAATTCTCTTCGGCTTACAAGAGCAGTTGGGGCGTAAAACAGAAGTTGAGGACAACTAGAACTGCCAGCAGGGTTTTTCAGACTAGACGCACGCTTCTGGTGGTAGTTAAACTTATTTATCTATGTCAGCAATCACAAATCCACCCAGATAGCCATAACGGAGCAGACAATAATCCGCAAAACACAGAATGATGATAGCTGTCTTTCGTCTACTGTATGAAGCAAAGACAAAGTTTACAGGTTTCTAAATTTTGCTACCGATGATTTATGGTAGCAGAACGATGTGGCAGTGAAGCCAAATCTTTTCTGCCAGGACAACAGTCTGCCATACAACACTTGCAGATGCATAGATGCGTTGTGAAAGAAATCCAGATTATCTGGTGCGTCTTCTAAATGAAACTTGATTCACACCCGTGTGCCTGCATAAGTGGTTTGCTCGACTACAGGTTAGTCAACAACGTCGTTCCTCTACAATGCTTACTTGGTAGCAACCATTGAAAATCATCGTGGTGTTAAATACTCAGATTTATACGACACTCGTTTCAGTTTGTTTATCCTGGAAAAGACCAGTTTTGAGTCATTCTGTTCGCAATAAATATGGTAAGCCCTAAGTAACAAAAACAAGGATAATGTGAATTTTAATCTGACTAGACATGTTAACCGTGGAACAGGCTAAAGATCAGAGGCAATCGTGTATAAATGCAACAGTCACTTGTACTAAAATGTTTAGTCACTTTTAGAAGTGGGTGATTATGCAATTTTTACCATAGTTAAAACCACTTGATGAAAAATCTCAAATTGAGACATATACATAACTAATAGAAGCAGACAACCTTGACTCAGAGCAATTGTTTTTGACAGTTTTCATATGGAAAGTTCAGTATAATGACGTGTCTAATGGATAAATATCCTGAAATACGGAAAATGGCACTATTGACATGATACCTAAGTCCTACAGTTACCATTTGCCAGTTAGATCTGTGTGAGGTGGCGGGGAACAAGGAATAGCTTTCGCAGACCTAATCCGTTTTACAACGCTATACTTTATATTCTCTAGGCAAACATTGATTAGGGTCTCCTAGAAACCCGCCTTGGATCTCCTGTTCCAAAGACCCAGCCCTACTGTCTTTAGCAATGGATTCGAAACTTAAAACCCAAAGAACGTTGCAAGACAGTCATTGCAGCAGGCGAGGTGAGATTTCGTCGAGGCTAGCTCGAACGGCATGTTATTTTCTCCTTCCTATTTCGTTTACACGTTTGTACGCACCAACCACTCACCTAAAACTCGGTCCTCAATAAGAAGCCTTAACAGCTGCATCCAGTTCGCCACGAGGTGTTAAGCGTGCCGTCTATCCAGATCCGCCGCTTGTCGGTTAGGAAGTGTTTGATTTCATTTCATTCTCCCGCCTCAACTATGACCTCATTACGTTTTGGACACGGGAACCATTGGCATTTTTGACAGAACTCATGTTACACGACAATCCCGTAAAATATCTTCCGCACCAGTAGGTTGGAACGGAAAAATGTCTATTTATGTATTATAAACGCGCTAGCGTAACCATACTTTTACGAATTACTCTGAGTCAAAAGAGGATAAATCCGCCAGCAAACTAAGTAATTTACCTTGAATTTCAAATTGAATTGCTAATAACAAATTTGTAAACGGAACAAATAAAAAGACTTTTCATTAATATCTTTCCCTCTAACTGTGGAGTATCAGTTTTATACGAAAAGTTAACAGAAAAACAGTAGCATGTTACTAAGAATTCACCACATAAGTTTAACCTTAGATGGATTAGCACAGCTCCCTCAAAGCACCAGATCGTAATATCGTTCTTTTGAGCCTCATTAATGGTACGCACATTCTACCACTCTATCAAGAACCCAGCTCATGGCCTCTCGACACTAGTGACTTACACGACTAGACAGCAGTTTAAATCAACTGACCAATGGTAACGGCTGAAGATACACATGAGTTATATGCTGCCACTTGGTAAGTTCCAATCTCTACTGCTAAACATACATAAAGAAATGGCACAATCCTTGATGTGATAGGATGAATAATACAGGTAGCATTTGAAAAAATATATGGCACGGTGAAGCCTGGTTTTCTAACTTATATGCGGACTTAGTTACCCCGGGAAATGAATTTTAGTCTGATCTAGTGGTTCAGCAAAAGTATTTGTGAAATTGAATTACTTGTTGTCACCATTGTACAGCTGCTTGCAATTTAATCAAAAAAGCTAATTCTAGACTTCCGTGGCAGAAAACCAGTGAATTTATCTGATATTTCGTTGCCCCCTAAGCATTTTGCTTAAACGCAGTTAGCAATTTCATTTTTACGAATAGACGTCCATGTAGCCTCCATACGGTTCATCATGAAGAAAGGAAGCACTCAGGATAACAGGAAATATGTCGTTCAAAGAATGACATGCATGACTCAGATATTCTAGCCCTAACTGTAAGTTCGTGAATTATACTGTAATTCTATCCGATTTAAAACGTTTAGGAAGAAGTCAATGTGGATTTCATCGCCGTAACATTTAATTATTCTGCGCGATGACTCACCTTTTAACTGATATTGCAAGACTGAAGAGAATTATATTGGAATATATTTGGACCCTTCACACTACTAAAATTACTGCTAAGCAATTGATGAACGTAAAAAATGAAGGAAAGTGTTCATGTTCTGCTTAGCCAAGAACATTACTTCGAGTTGAATATAACAGGTTTGATGTAGCATACGCAAAAATCATCACTGTTCTCCACTGACAAATAATAATTTCCAAATACCTCAAAATTGCTATATGTTTTCTGTATGGCCAAAGTGCTGTGAATCCGCAACGCTTGCAGAATTGTCATGGCGAAATACAAATAGGTTAACATTCTTATGATCGATAATACTAGCATACAAAGTTGAGGGTTTCGTGTATGGTAAGGTTAATGACGTACGGACTCCATACAAACTTCCAGATAATGGTCAACCTCGGCTACATACTTGCATAAAATATATTAATTTTCGCTTTCAGGATGTGTTGCTAAATATAGTAGGTACTTTTAAGAAAATCGCAGGTCATTTGAGGTCACACGTTGAATGCCCAAAACTGTCCACTTTCCAGTCCTTTTACTTTCAGCATAATTGCGTGTGAAAATTAGAATGAGCTTAATACAAACAGAGCTGTGTAATCTCCAGTATTGGGAGGCCATATCCCGGCTAATTATGGATTACCAAGGTAAACGACCAACCAATTTATCATTACCCCAAAAGAAATATCCCTGTTTCTATCGAACGCGGTAGGATAACTATTGAACTAGGGTGGCATTCTGTAAGTAAACTAACAAAGTAATTATGGTGGTGTTTGACTTGTATTCCTACTTGCTATTTTGCATGAGGTGGTGTATAATTTTTATAAATGTGTAAACCTATGGCACCTCATAGTATTGGTCGTGGAACTCATCAAACCGCAAATCGCAATCACTAAAGCCGTTTTACATTCCTACCCAAGAATGATGTCTACGCCATATCGGCTTGCATTACTTACTATTAAAGCGCATTTGAAATAATAGGCCCATTTTATATGCCCCGAATAACAACAATCAGGGTTAACTAATATTCAGCGAATTGAGTAGTAATTACCCACCCTTGCCTTTTTCCATTAATCGTGCGTAGGCACTCGGTAACTCAGTTGTTGAACTGCCAGTCACTGCAAAACTCTAGAGGTTATCTGCTGTGGTGACTAAAATATGAATTGCGAGTTTTAATAAATTTTCCGTAGCTAACGGTTAGTAGCAATGTTGTTTTTTTGACGATTATTATTCCAAAGTGGAGTTACGCGCAACAATATCCTACCACGAGCTGGCCTAGGTGAGAAATATAGTGATAATACTTACATTGCATATCCTCAATGCCTAAAACAAAGAAGCGGGTTTATAATTAGTTGGGGTCAGATATCATAAGATAGCAAAACGGTACACCAAAAAGACAGCATAATATATTAGTATAGATTTTCTCAACAGTTAATTATTAAAATTAGTACCTTACGACCCTACTCAATAGAATTGTTTAGCCAAACTTGCAGCTTCCATGTTAAATGTCACGATAGGTAACAAGTAAAGACGTTCCACAAAATAGAGTTAGTCTTACCAGCTTGGTGATATTTGATTTGCATCCATGTGAGACGGCGCTGCTGATGAACGCTTTATTTACTTGCACATTGTTCAGTTCATTTTTAGGGTCCTGGGTGATCTAGTTTACATTGGCTTTCGAATCTAAAATTCTTACTGCTCAAAACAGCCCATTTCAGGTCAAATTGCGCTCTGAAAGTGGCTGTATATGGATTCGACAATTGTATATCCACATGGCAAATATTAAGACAGTAACCTAACATATGATCAACATTCATTCTTCCTTGTACTTTAGGTTGACATCGGTATGTCTAAGCTTCCGACGCTTACTTTGGCGGTTGTGACATCTCACTGAGATATTAAACTGGTTATTTCAGGGGGTCAATGATGGCAACAGAGATCTGCCATCATCATCATAATTCTGTTGGGTGTCAAGTCGGCGAAACTAATTCCTCTGGTTATAGTATTTTCTTTTTATATTCAGTGTTCTTTACTCAGCAGATTTTATGCAAAAATCAACAACCCATAAGCGTAAACTGATCGTTTGGCCTTTGCATACACTTCCTTTACCCTGGACTCATTTACTCAGGTAGCAACCCATTTTGCGAGCATCTGGATCATCAAAAGCACTGGTGGTGTAATAGTATGAGTTTAAAATGATCATATCTGGGCTCTTTCGCACAGTTATCACAAGAGTCAGCATCGGAATTATGCACTATTTTGTTAAAAGTTCCAAGGTTTGGTGAGCCCCGTATAGTTGGCTAGCAACAATCAATCATTTTAACTAAGCACCATCTATTCCGGTAATTGCTACCGCCTCCGAATTTAGCGCCTTGATGTAGGTTGCTCCAAACAGTAGGTTTATTTTGTAAACTGTTAAGTTTACATTAACTTGAATAGGTCCATCCTAAGTGAAAGCAGTCCTAGAATACAGTATGGATGTCTAAATGTCATGACTTTCTGAGTTCCAAGATCACAGTATAATCTATAACGTTCGTTTGTATATGTTTGGGTATCTGTTGGATTTACATGAGTTGGTTTTGTAGCATTGTTTCGCTTTCGACTAAATGGCACCCTAAAGCTGTGAAAAGACCTCTTTGGTAACAAGATATTGATTGTGATGAAAAACGTAATTCAGTTAACAATTTGAAACTTTGCATCAACATGCACAATGAAAATGTTACGTTTCTTGGTGAGCCGCGTCATCTGTGCGTATATTATACACAATAAGTAGTAAAGATATGGTGTCAGCATATTCATGGCTGAATAGTAAAACAGTAGGAATAATAATAATAAAGCATAACATAAACAAAAGATATTTTGTCCAGTTTGCCCCTCACATTTAAAGTGCTTTTCAGTTTGTTTTGTTGGGGGACGAAGGAGGGACACCCCAACACACCGATGCACACGTCCGCAACTGACATCGACCTTGAGCCATGACTTCCAAGGTTTTCAACCAGCAAGTATCCGCATCTCTCGGAACCCAACCAGATAGTCAACAACAACCGGTCGAAGTCAACTGTTTCGTCAGTTTTTCATGCGGCTTATCCAAGTTGAAAGCTGCACACCAGACCGTCTCTTTCAGCTTGTCCAGCAACCGCAAGCAACGTACGACGCGAGTAACCCTGGACAGATATGCGCAACACCTGTCCCAGCCACCGCAGTTGACGGAGAGAGACGAGCTCCTAGAGAGAGTGGCTTCCTCGCCTCAGGACACGTTGTCTAACTTCCACATTGCTTACGTGGTACTGTCACCACAAACGGGCAATGGAGCGCATACAGACGGAGAGACTAAGTAAGTTATTTTACGGATGGGCCAGGTCCCGCATCCGTAAAACACTACAACCCCAACAGTTGCTCAATAGAGACGCCCATTGATGAAGAGATGAAGATCGTGGCGACGCGGCAAGTGCCTCAGCCTAGAAAAAGAAAGGCGTAATCTCGAAATGGGCATCGAAATTTCATTTCTAACAGCTCCGCCAGCAGTGATGCAATTTCACAAGTAGACAGAGTCCTCCACAATCTCGATTGTCTCATTACAAAGAGTGAGTGCAAACGTAGGCAACTGCTAGTCTTGAAAGAGAGCCTTGAATTTGGATGGCGAAACGTACATACCATACTTTGGCACTTCAATCGCCAAGCGGTTTAGTGCAAGTTGGATGGCGTGTAGATCGTCACCCAGCAAGATGATGTTATCAGCATAATCCAAATCAAGAACTCAACTACCTGAGAGGAGATCAACCCATCGCTCAACGAATCGCCTAGACATTTCCTTAGGATATCCACAGTAGCAAAGCTGAATAAGAACTGAGAGATAGGGCATCTTTGATGAACTCCACTGGAAACCACAAAGAAAGCAAATATCTTGCCATAAGCCCTAACCCTGCCCGAGATCAAGCCATAGAGAGAGTACACTATGGATACGAGCTTGTCGGGGAAGCCATTCCTCAGTAGTCAGTGCCACAATACCGTCCGAACTGTAGAACCAAAGGTTGCAAGGATATCCAAGAACGCAGCAATCGTTGGCCACTAATAAACATGGCGGTGCTCGAGGATCTGGCGGAGTGTGACGATTTGACCGATGCAGCTGCGACTAGTGCAAAATCCAAGTTGTTCTTCTCGCTGCACCGATCCTCGCGTTGGGGATAGTCTGCAAAATATAATGGACACTAGCAGCTTGCAAAAGACGGAGATTAAGCTTACGCCTTTGTAATTGGGGTAGCTTGTGCGCAAGCTCATTATATGACGGAGACGATTATCGATTCACCCCAAGGCCCAAACTTTTGGGAACAAAGCAGTGGTATCCAGAACCAGCGAAGGGCTACCATATTCAAATGGAGCTGGAGGAAGACACTCAGGGCCAGGTGAGTTATATTGCTTCAGGTGGCAGAGTTCCTGCTCTATTTCCTGGTAAGTGGGAGAATCTGCAGGGTAGATCAGTGGACCCCGTGCGAGCGCCAGTTGTAGCAGATGGAGCTGGAGGCCAACAAAACCGCGAGCCAAATCGCTCGTCTCATCGCTTCAAACGTCGTTGAATATTGTTAAACTAGGTGCAAACTTGTTTACGTACTGTTTCAATTAGACTAGATTGATAACCTTCTGTGACTAGAATGAGATGGAAATGTTTACTGGTATTACCAGAGACCAGCAAGTTCTCTCTTCTTAGCAACTTCATACCACCAAGCTTCGCGGTTCATTAGCAGACTCCTACGCAACTCAGAACCCGGGGATTTGCAGTCTTCACTGTGTCTGGATTCCGACGGCATCAAAAACCTTTGTCCATCAGCTACAAGGAGACTGCGGAACTCTGATTCTTCGTGAGTGACGAGTAGCTTCACAAGAGTCGATACTGACGGAAACTAAGGCATCTTTGATCTGCACTCACTACGAGTCGTGGTCACCGTCAAAAGTTGAGCCAAGCAAGGCTGACAGTGAAGCTTGGTACCTAGTTAAATCCTAAGGTTTTTAGAGTTGCGACATGCGGTCGGTAGTGAGCGCGCTTGGGTAATTATCCGAAACGTATGCAAATCTTAGCACGAACCAATACGTGATCTATCTAGATAAGCTGACCAGTACGATCAGCACTTCGTTAGGTTTACGCGCCACTTGTAGCTGATTGCTATGTGAAGAAGCTGGAAACACTCTTGCGTTTGTGAGGGTGGGAGCCAGGAAGCGGTGTGTCCTCGAGTATCGAAAATTAATGTATTAAAGACCCAAAAGATGATCAGGGCAAAGAGCAGTCGCCTCCATTGCCTGATCGACTACCACCGAGGCCAATACTACCCCATGGTGGTGCTGGCTTGTTGGAAGGCTGCCCACCCATGCATTAAAGTCCCTGGCCAGAATTACTATAGCAGTCCTTTTGGAGGAACGCAGAAGTTCATGTAGCCCATGGTAAAACAACCTTTGACTGTATCCGGGCTGCAGTCTGTAGGGGGTGTAGGCGGAGACGACAAACAAGACACCGTTATCGTCTCGACGCCTGCTCACATTAAATGAACTTCGTAGCCTTACTGCACATAGCCGACTGTTGACTGGGCTCCAGTCAAGCAGAGCTGATTCAGCCATGGCAAACAGTGCCACGCCAACACCAGCTTGGTCAGAGGCGGCAGCATCTGGGTCTCTGGAAATTCGCAAGTGGTACCGGAGAGACCATTCTGATGACGGCGCCAGGATCTTGTAATCTGGTCTCCGAAAGATAACAGATGGCTATTGAGATCGCTTCAAGAGTACAGTCTAAACAAGCTTTTATTCCTAACTGCCTCAAATCTCGAAGATTGTAAACTGCAAGGATGAATGAAGATCCGGGTCAAAGAAGAGCTGGAGCTTCTGTAGAGTAAGAGACGGTTGCGATAGCTGGACATTGAAAACTGGGAGTTTGACTGATACCTCTACCAGTTGCGAGATGTTGGTCGTTTGTGAGAGGGACCGAAGAAGACACAAGAGTACATATAGTTGAAGGACGGGAGGTGGGGTGATCTGTGAGTGGAACATGAGCAGTTGAGTTAGCATAGATGATAGGCATAGCAAAAGCAGCAGTAAGCAGTGTGATCCATGATCCGTATGTGGGCGTGATACCACCCGGTTGCCCATGCCGACGTAGAGGGTCGTCTTATGAGCCTCTTTGATCAAAGATCAAATCTACAAGACTGCAGGGTAATGTGAGGGCGTGGCAACCCGTTGGGAGCCAATGGCTATTTAGGTAGTTGATGCGCCTTTCGGTTCGTGAAGGTCCAGGGGCGCAACGCGCATTTGAAGCAAAGTGCCGCTCAGAGATGAGCAAGTGGCAGCGATTCTATTTAGTGGCGAGTCAATTCCTCCAAGTCGCTGTGTAATTAAACAGACATGTGTGGTTTTTATAGGGATAACGATAATCAGGGGAAAACCCACCCCGTCCTGGAACCCTGCCGCGTAACCAATTGCTGGAAAGAGAAAAACCCGAACCACCCAGTTGGCCCCACGTGGATGTTGTTTGGCAAGCCATTACACACTAAGCACATACAATTAACATGTCCTTGGTGCTGACCCTAATATTTACGGTTCCGCGCTCACTGTCGTGTAAGTCAGTTCACCGACGACGATTTAATACAAGTTGCTTTGCAATGGTTGAACTTACACCATAAATCAAATTCACGTAGTGATTAACTTTGCGTTTTCCTCCACCACCGCAGTTAACCATTTGATTTGCTCCTAATCTTCTAAATGTTTCAATTATATCTGATTTTACCTATCCAAGTTTACCCATTTTGTCTAGTGCGTGTATAACTCTCACGGTATCCGTTAGTGAAGCCAGCATTATGATGACTTCCACGTTATAAATGCAATGCTTCACTTGTGCTCTACTACTCCTGTAAACAGCTGCCCTGTGGTATGATTAATATAAAACCGTAAATCGTTTTTGAGTACAGGTGGGAATTTGATCTGCACAACTAAATAAAAACCAAAAACTTTTAAATAAATGAAAAATGGTCTCCGGTGGCCAGCAGTTGAGCTAAAAATTTTGGGCTTCTAATGTTATCCAAAGAATGCATGGCATAAATTAATTGGCAAAATATACATGTACAGTGTTAGAATGATAAGCAACGTCCTCAGAATCGACAGGTAAAGAAATGCAAATCCAGCCATGCAGAGAGATTCGTTGTGGCTAGCTCTCATCCATACAATCCACGACCGACGGCTTCGTACTGGTTAGGACTTATCAGGTAGAGACAGCCGAGCTAACCGTGGAAATTGGCGCCCACTGCTTGGCGGCTATCGCCATGAACCCTAAGCCATTTAGCTCCTCGCGCAGTGTTCGACACAACGGTTAGAAGTTAGCGTATTTTGGGGCACCCGCGGTTTGTCTTGGATTGCGACACGCAATCGCAAATGCGGCCTCGGATGGCTTGGTAGACAGTTTCTACCAAGAGATTCGCTGGGATCATCGGTGAAGTGAAATGTTTCAGTGTGGCTTTTCTCCCTACCCAGCACTCCACGACCGACGGTTACGTCCTGCGTTCGACTCATCAAATACAGGTAGCTGAGCTGTTAGTGGAACGGCGTATATTGCTTGTGGGCTAAACTAATGATCACTAGCCATTTGAGCTCGGACCACAAAGCTTGAACCAGCGATTAGAGGTTTAGTATTGAAAATTTGCGCACCCGCTGCTTATCTTGAATTCAGACATGCAAGCACTACAGTGACTTCGGTTGCTTTTAATCACAGCCTCTGCAAATACGATCCATGGGACCATCACCAGCGTGGAGGGTTGCGGTCTGGCTTTCGCCTATGCTGTACTGCCCGACCGGTGGTTTCGTCCTGATTTGGACACTTTAAGTAAACATAGTTGAGCTAACGATGAAACTCGGTGTATATTGCTTGGTGGGTAGCTTTATGAACATCAAGCAATTGAACCCTGCATGTAGTGTTTGACACCTCAGTTAAAACTTGTGTATAGTGTTTTGGAGCACTGCCATGTGTCTTGGATTGCGGCACGCAATCTCAGTTGTAGCTTCGGCTGACTTTAAAGTCAGCCTCTGCTAATATGATCACTGTGGCTGTCACTGAGTTAGAATGTGCTGGCGTGGCTCTCAACCATCTCTGCAATCTACGATCGTGGGGTTCTCTTATGTTTTGATTCACCGGGCAGTGAAAACTAAGGCCAAATTTTGATTATGTGTCGCAATCTAAGACGTGCCGGGTGCTCCGAATCTCCTTCCACAGGTCCAGCGATATTCTGAACAGATGTACTTAGTTCGACTCCCCTTTGTTCGATGGCGGGCTGCTAAATTCCTTAAACGCTCACCGTTTTAAGCACAGCGGCTCTGTAACTCGATTTATATCTGGCAAAGTATAAGCAAAAATTGTTTATATATCTATGGTCGTCCACAACCAGCAACCTGGATCCTTCCAGTAAACGATTACATGACATGGTGGTAATCATCCTTGAAAACCATCCAATTCACTGTTCCCTGACTATTAGCTCATCACAGAAATTCTCTGGGTCTTATTGTTTTCAAGTGTCCTAGTTCCTCCAGCAGGCATAGTGAATGTCGGTTTAGGGTTTTGTTAATTCGCACAGTTAACTCTGTCTCGGACATATTCGCTGCCTGACAATCTTGCTTCAAATCGCTTTTCTACAGCTTTGCTCTGCACAGAGCCTGGGAACAATGAAACAGGCAGGATGCGAGTTCAGAAAAAAGGCGTGGCAGATGACCTGAAGTGTTCTGGATTATTCCATTTTTATATATCGGCTGGTGATGCAATGTTGCTGCCGCAAATTGAGGATGCCAACGAGGGCAAAAGTTTTGGAGAACAAAAGAAATTCTAGTCGGAACAAATGACTTAGTGTGTACATTCATGTATGATGTCTTGCTCTGAGGGCATTGCACATGTTTAGTAAGGATTTGGAAGAAGAGCGCTGACAAACTTCATTAGTTTGCCAACTATGGCAGCGCTAGTTGGACGATTCCATTGCGATCATACAAAGTGATAGCAAGAACGAATTCCTAAAGTACTCAAAGCTTGTCATAGAAGTGCCTAGTTCAGGGTAACGGGAAAGCAAAAAAGTGTTGGGAAGGAATATGCTATGCGAACAAACCAGGACCTCATCGACGCGGCACGCAATCCAAACTCACTCTCCCTGATTGGGAAAAACAGAGAGCCAACCAAGAGAAGCGGCCAATTAACGCGAGGGCGGCGTTCCTTGATTTGTTGTAAGTTGATCTATCCAGAGCTTTCCACGTGTGCTTTAAATACCTTTTACGAACTTTCCATTTCAGCTTAAAATGAACGGTGTGATTCGCTACTACATCCCTGTTGCCCTGCTCGTCCGATTTGGTCTTCTCTCTGTTCTGTGGGAGGCCAGCAACTTCGGGTTTTGATTGGGAATTAAGAGTCCATTCAGACGAGGGACGAGCAATTCCAAAACTATTTGATTGAATTGCAAATGCTCTTGTTTTAAGAGTGTGACACTTCTACGCAATTTACTCAGTCTAGGTCGATAGGTATTCGAAAAATGGATCACTTAATCAATGTATTCATTGCTCTAACTTTCTATCATTTATATTCATGAAACCCCCCAATCCTATTGTCTGCACAACTCAGCGCATCATTCTTAGTTAGGTAATGCTTTGTAAAATATACAGTGACGTGAAATCACTACTTATCATCATAAGTAGCATCGCTAAGCAGCCATAACCGTGTAACACTGGGCTAAAATTACTCACTCAGTTTTGAATGGCAATCCAGAGGCATGAAGACACAAAGCAAGCCGGAAGCGAGGAAAATTCTTGTCGTTGATGAATGCGGCATTTTTGATGCAAGTCCCAGTAGAATTCTAAATTGCACGTAAGCTTCAGTCCAAGCGACAGTAGGTCAGACCATGATAAACTAAGTTCATTTCTCAGCGTATTCACTGATTGGTTAACAAGGGAGCTTTGATAATTGGTTACAGTCAAATCTCTGAAAACTGTGTGGCGACATACATGAATCTAGCGCTTTCCACTCAACCGCACCGGCCGAGACACATTTAAGCAACTGGTATTGATCGTTGCGCATATGTTCTAGTTTAGTCCTGTGTTTCAAAATGAACGTCAATGCAATGAAAATCGTTGCTAAAGCATTAAACACCATTCAGTCAAGCGTGCTGGCGATTTCTATATATGGGGAACTCGGAGGGGCTTCACAAGTGCAAATGATTAGAGGTCACCTTGAGAATGCATGCAAATGTTCGAAATGGTTACGATACGCGCTGACTAAGCATTTTAATGTGCATATTCCGTATTGTATGGGTGTAACATAAATTTAACAGGAAGAATAGTATTATAATCAGTAGGACCCAAGGGCTGATTTGCAGTTATTACCTCAACCGAAATCAGTGCATCTTTGTGATGCGGTGGGTAAGCAACAGGTCCTCACCGATTTGCCTTGAAAAATTATCTGATTTTGCAAGAGGTTTCTAAATAGTCTCTTATTCGAGTCATACATTATGATAAGGTGAAAAGATATTTAAGGCGGATAACACCGGATAACTGTCCACTAGCTTTATGGCAAGCACAAGCCAAGACGTAGAATGTTACTGGTGTTAAATCACGAAACAGTAATGGTTGACCAGTCAAAATGGCCTTCCTTGCATGCGCAATGAGATAGCACTGAATAATCATTACGACACAGTATCATCCAGTGAATGACTCAGAGAAGTTAATCAGAGCTTCTCTATCTTGCCTTTTTAGCTAAGGTAAACTGACAGCTGGATCCTGACACCCGTTATTTGCTTTCCTCTATGGTCCATTCAATAGTTGAATTCCTGTTTCATGAAAACATTAATGAAAAAGGTTCTCCCGACCAAAGGGGAGTTGGTATATCAGCTGAATTCGCATAACTTAGTCGCCTAACTATTTCAAATAACACGTTCAACACCGATTTCCATGAACCAACTCCATGTATTTCACCTCAGTATCAGATGACGTCATCTGCAGTGTACAGGGCAGCCCGTAGCTACCTTTGAATTTCGAAGGCATTGCACGCTGGAGCAAGCAAGTCAAATTTCCTGCGCTCCCCTCGGAGGAGGTCCGTGAGGTGCTTGCTAATCGAGGCAAAATTAGATATAGTACGAGGGTGCACCATGATGACCTTGTTATAACGTGCAGACTGTTTGATTGAATGACACCCAAGCTGGTTCGCAATGGCTTGCAATGGTATGACGCTTGCATTAGAGACACTATGACCGAGAAAAATGACCGAATTGACAACAAAAGTACACCTATCTCCCTTGATCGTCATTCCGCTTTGGGATAAACTCTCAGAAGTGTCCTATGTGATGTGTGTAGTTAATTCGTCGTCAGGATGTTGTCGAAAATAGCATGGATGAATTTAAAGCCACGACAAATGTGATAGGTGCAACGTTGAAAAGATTGTGTGGCATTCTTAAGACAAATGTCGTTGCGCAAAAATCAAAAAAGTTTAACGAAGTCGTCACGGAAAGTTTAGCGATATGGGCTGTGGCTATTGAAATTTGGTTGTACGCCGACACCAAGTCCATCTTATGTGCCAGAATGAGCGTGAAGACTTCGTTGTATGGGATCGGATACCAATCAAGCGTGTTAGCCGTTTTCAATGCAAGGTGGTCACAACCTGCATGCCAGTCAACCTGACCTTTACCTGGACTATGTTGAGAGGTCGTGCCCATGTATTGTTGGGCGTCCTGAGGACACCTGCTTAAGAATGTTGTCAAATTTACATTGCTCAGCATGTATTTATTATGAGTCGTGTCGTCTCGGTCAGGCACTCCCACATGATGTGTAACCTCTGTCGTGACTTGTGGAGGCACTGCAGCTAAACGTATTGTAGGTAACGATCACACAGGAGATTGAAATGTCACATGATCGAGCTAGGGCCCACACGGACGCAGACATCATAGACGAGATCGAACAGCGCAACTCCAACCCAACGGTACCAGCGGATAGCGGGCCACGAGCAAAGAAGTGGAACGTGTCTGGGCCAAGAAATACAGAAAAGCGATGTATTAAAATGCGAATTAATCAGACCTAAACGCCTGTTTCGGTGCGTCGAGAAGCAAACCCAAAGCGAATAATGCAACCGAGATGCAGCAAATTAAGCACCTTGGAACAACTCCATGGTGCTCAGAAGGCGAGTTGCGGAAGCAAAGCTACGGGTCAGATAGGCAACAACGGCTCCTAGATTTGCAGACCAATGGGGCCAACGAGATGAACAATGAACAATGATTTATAAGGGGTAAAAAAGCATGTGCTTGACAGGTCCCGTAGGGTGGTTGGAGCAATAGAGAAAATGGAAGGATAATCAAACAAGTAAATCGTTTCTTTAAGCCTCTACAGATTTCAACGCACCACTTCATAATGATAGTTTGAAGTATGGACTGGATGTCTGCACCCAAAGTAGAGCTGTTATATTACAGCAAATGTGGGAAAAAGAAATAAAAGGAACGGATAACGCTCACTCGTGTGTTGCTTCCGTTGAGAGATGTGGTACGTTACTCCAGTTTGTATACATCCATGTCGCTCATTGGGACACTTCTGTATGTAACATCACCACCACTTTGCAGGGAGGGTCAGTAACCTCATGGTTTGGGTCTCGTTATTTCGTCCTCCGAATAGAACGTGCTATGCCAAATAATGCAAGTTGGAAAGTGTGTCATCTAGGCGTTTTTTAAATAGTGCCAATGTGGGGGCAAGGACGACGTGAGTGGGGAGGGAATTCCAAGCACGGGACACACGGAGTGAGAAAGAGTTTCGTCGACAATCAAGTCCGCTGTAGTGTGTAGCCAGTTTGAGCTGATGACCTCTAAGGTTGGTATTTTGGCTCAGCTGCAAGAGACTGCGAAATGGGTGATTTGGATTCATCAATATTAAGTAGACCATGATGAGGTCTCCTCGGTGACGACGATATTCACCACTGTACAATCCCAGAGACTGCAGTCTGCGTTGGTAGGGAATGTGAAACAGGCCTCTGACGAGCTTCGTTGCTCTACGCTGTGGAGCTTCAAGTACACTGATGTCGCGCTTGCGCCAGGGACGCCAGGCCTGGATCGCATACGCCACGTGGGGTCTCACGCAAGTGCTCAGCATTTGCGGAAATACAGATGGCTCGAAATTTCCGAAAGTCCTACGTAAGAGTCCGAGATGTTGACCGGCCCTTTTCGATACCTTTTCAGCTTGCTGGAGCAGCCAAGGTCGTCCTGCACGATCACTCCGTGGTCGCATTCCTGGGAAGCATGTTGCAACGGCTGGTCCCCGAGTAAGTATTCATGGATGAGTTGGTGGCGTAGGCTCACGACTTTGCACTTGGCGACATTGAAGTGGAGCTTGTTTTCGGATGATGAAGTGTACGCCCTGTCCAGATCGCTCTGCAGTGTTGTGTGATCGTTCTCTGTCCGGATGTCATGCCAAATTTTGACATCATCTGCAAACAGCAAGAAGTTCGACTGTAGTACACTGGCAAGGTCGTTAATGAATGTTAAAAATAAACGTGGCCCCAGTACTGACCCTTGTGGCACACCGCACTGGACTCAATTGGGTCGGACATGGAGCTGCGGACTCTCACATTCAGCTGACGTTGAGTGAGAAAATTGGCAATCCAACCGAGCACAGGGTCACCGATTCCGTAGCCTCGAAGCTTGTGTAGGAGGATGCGGTGGTCCAAACGATCTAGCGCCTTCGAAAAGTCCAGGTAGACAACGTCGACTCCAAATCTAGCATCAGCTGACTCCGTCCAGCTTGCTCGGGCCATCAGAAAGTTGTAGTGCAGGATCGAGTTCGGCGGAATCCGTGTTGCTGTGGCACTATGATATTGTTGTTCTCCAGATAACCCATCAGCGTCTCCGCAATTATACGTTCCATTACTTTGGATAAAACTGGAGGAGTGTGATTGAACGGTAGTTCGACGGCTCCGCACGATTACCGCTTTTGTAAATGGGAGTGAATAGCCCATGTTTCCACATTGTGGGAATCAACATTTCGTCAAAACAACGTTGAAAGAACCGAGCTAATGGTTCGGCAATGTTTAGGGCTGCTGCCTTCAACGCCTTCGGTTTAATATCGTCTACGCCTGGCGAGCTGTGCACACGCAACGACATTAGTGTTTTCAACACATTGGTTGCCGTGAAAGATACGTTGTGTAAACCTGGGAACGGTGAGAGCTCTGTCAAAATCGGGTGAAGGGATGGTTCACTCCGGAAAGTATGGAGGAAGTGTTGACGAAACACGTTGGCCGCGTCCTGTGCAGTTTGCGCATGACCATCTGTTGCACGCAAGACCGGGATCCTGCGCTGCACTCTACGGAGTTTGTTGATATGTCTATACAACAGCTTTGGATTTTTGCTGAATTTCGCCGCTAAGTTCTGTTGGTGCTGGAGTTTGTCTTCGCGAATCAACTTGACGCAGTGGTTTCGTTGAGTTGTGTAGACTCCCTAGGTCAGATTACTTTGGCAAACTTTGTAAGCGTGCCAGGCTGAATCCCTTAAGACCATAGATTTTCTCTTACGGCTTCTTAGGAACGAATCCACTTGCTTCGGGCGAAAGGCCTTGCGTTCTGATGCATTTGCCACTAGCTCAGTGAATTTGGTGACAAACATCATCCAAGCCTCATCGGGCGGATTCTCGGTCAGGAAGGACCAGTTGGTGTCTTGAACAAGGTTAGACAAGATGTCGTAATGTGTAGCCATATAAGTTTCCTCGTCGTTCTCTCTAACGCACTCCGAATAACAGATGTAACGAAAGTGCAACGTCGCGTGATCACTACGACCTAGTGGTGTAGCTATGGTAACGGTGTCAATCATTAGTTCCTCGTTGGTCAGCACAAGGTCCAAGACAGAGAGGGTGTCACCCATTCTGAAACGAGTGGGGAGGTGACATTGTTATACAGTGGTAAATCGGTAATCAGTTCTTGCAAATCAGCCTTGAACTGTTCGCTGGGCGATGCTGGAACTTCGAGTGCGTGCAGATTGAAGTCCCCCACCAGAAGAACGTGACTGTGTGGACGTGTCAATACTTGTTTCATCGCAGCAGCAAAGCCTTGATCCATTTCCAAGGTAGACATTGGAGGACGCTAAACTATTGCTAGAAAACACACATCGCCACGTCTCAGGTGCATACGACACCAAAGAGAATCGTTGATGTTTGCTTCTGAGTCATCAATGATCTCAACATGTAGGTCGGATCGATAATAGAAAAGCACTCCGCCTCCTCTGCTAGGCCGATCTTTTTGTAAGGAACTCATGCCTGGGAACGCAATCTCGGCATCCGCGATTTCCGTGCTCAGCCAGGTTTCGGTGACCATAACTAGGTCCCAGGGCGTGGAGACCTGGCGAAATCGAAGTTCGGTTAGCTTGCTGAGAAGACCTTGTGCATTAGTATAGAAGCAGATGAGGGCATCGGTGGTTAGAAGAGTGTTTGTAGATTCTGGTTTTCGGTTGGAGTTTACACCGACCCTTGTGGGGTCGGCTGCCGGTAGTTTTTTTTGTAGAACTGATGCTGCAGACCCTAGGGCCAGTTCAGGTTGTTGTATTGAGCTCTCAGCGCCAACAAGTGGGTGACCAACTTGTCCCCCTTCAGCCGCAGCGTGTTTTGGCATTGTCTCTGGTCTGAGTTACATGGTGGCAGAATTGTATTGATACGTTGCTTGCTTAGTGTGACATGGCCTGTTGGTGGTTCAGTGCTCATCGTCTTTATACGTATTTCGGATGGTGGCATTTGACGCATTTTGCGCCACGTTTTGATCACATATTCTACTATCATTTCGGAATGCAACGATATTTTAATCACTCGGGGACCACATCCTTTGTAGCTAGGTGATAGTGGTAACCTTGATGTCGAAGTAGCAATAAGGTTTTCGAGTGAGAGCAGTTCACGAATAAACGCCATTCATCCCAGTCATGCGCTTTGGCCTCTAGATCGCTTGAGGTCTTGAGCTCGGGGACACCGTGAACAAGAACAGATTTGGCGTCTTGTCGTTTACGGAAGTCGTCCGGATTTTGTTTGCGCTTTGACGTTTGCTCCAAGGAACATCTGGAAAGATTCGAACTGTGCATGTTGTGGTACGGAGGCGAGTAGCTGACAAGAGAACTTCCTCTGCATCATTAGGTGATTGTAGTGTTACCTGGAGTAAACGTGGATCACCATAGTGTATGGAGTTTGGGTGACGGACGAGACGCATCATACTGACTGGTTTAACTTGAACCTCCATCAGTTGACACAGGGAGTCCCACTGTTTTTTGTCGTCCAATATCTTATCTTTTATAGAGTTCGCTTCGGATTCAGTCACATTGGAGCATATATCTGTCAAGGGATTATGGTGTTTTTTAATGTCCACCATATTGTGAGGACCAGTAACTGGTTTCTTCGCTTGGGTATATGATGAGGTCTTGAGTCCCGTGGTGGTAACGGTAGTATTAACTTGTTTGGCAGCGGGTCGCGTAACGATGAAAGGGGCCTCAGCCGTATGAGTAGTGACAACGGAAGCGTATGTTGTCGTCCCTTTAACAGCGTTCAGCGTGGTGGGTGGTTCTGGTGAAGAGGGTGCGGTGAACGCGTCTTTATGAGCAGCCGCTACTGTCGCGGTGACTAAAACTGGAACATTGTTCTTACACCGTTCTGGATTGGAGCATGATGTTGAGATGGGTCTTTATGTACAGAGTTATCTGGCTCATATGGGACAGCTTTCACTGCTGTTGCTTGCTCTACAATCTTTGACAACCTATCGCACTTCTGTGCCAGCACAGTTATACATCTGACTAGTGGAAGAGATGAACACTCAATGCAGAACCAGAGGGAGTCGGTCGTATCATGGAGTTTTTTATCTGGCTGGTACTAAGGCGAGCACACCGAGGATGAAAGCATTTTCTACAGCTACTGCATTCAATACCAAACCGCACAAGTTTTACGCAGTTTGCCAACGCCGCAACTAACGTTCATCTCGGTAGGCTTCGCTTTCCGCGGGTAAGAGGTACGTGCCATTGTAGAACCAATTTAAGATGGCGGACACCGCCTGTAGTTGGGTGATCAGTGAGATCTCCGAAAGTAGCGAGGGGATATTCACCAAATTCGCACAGATAAAACAATACACCAAAAGAACTGTATTGGTATAAAATTCACACACAGAAAATTATACACGTTAAAACACAGTATTCCAAAAGAAAACTGCACATCCAGCACGGCTTAGCAAAATTCCGCAGCGTCCGTGGGTACAGCTTTCGATGTCGTGGGACGTAGGGTTGTTTGGTAAATGCGCGCACCTATTAAAAGCCATAGTCACATGCAACGAAGGTTGTGTTTTCACGCCGCTAAGTTCTTGCTACAGTGCTGCTGTAACTATACAGGATGAATTTTACCTGAGCAGCGCGGTTTGCCAGCGGAAATTTGGAAACCTAGCTTTCAGCTTGTGAAGCAACAGCAGCATGCAATGGTGTTAAAGCAATTTGATCAACACTTCACAGCATGGATTTCTGAGAACATGGTCATGTATTAATTTGCAAGTAAAATTGCTAAACTTCTGTGCTCATTCCATTGACCGTGGTAAGCGCCTGATCATCATATTTATTGAAATACTAGGGAGTTCGATTGGTTGCTCCATGGAAATCTTCCATCAAATCTACATCCCTTTGGTATAGCTTGAGATTTCCGTTCTTGGATATCATCGTACCTTTCTGGTCGTCATCAGGCAGTTCAAATAATAAGCAATATATCTACTGGAAGGCAAGTCGCAAGTGGCGTGATCCAAGAAGGTGTTCTAACGCCTCTTCTGTTTGGATGTACATTAAAGATATCGATGATATGGGCAAACAGGGAACATCACATGAATTCGCAGTTACATTTAGTTGTTTATGACCTCCATCGGGCAATTTCCTTAACGCACTAGCCGAAATACAGGCGGATCTGCACGAACTGCCAAATTGGTGCAGCAAATGGAAAATAGAACGCTCATCCGTAAAGTGCGGCTGCACTTGTTATCAGTGCAGTATCGAACCAAGTTACTTGAAGCTTGGCGGCAGAGCACTGTTAATCTGTCTCTCAATTCGTGATCTTGGGATGCACTTCTCGAGCTCGTACACTTTCGACCAACAGGTGCAGGATACTGTAGTAAAAGCCCGTAAACTAGATGCGCTCATAATAAAATGCTTTATTTTGTGTGTATCCAAAAGCAATTTGTATCAAACCCCAATTTGCCCCCTCCACGAATATTACTCATTAATATATTCCAATCAGAGAAAAGGTGATAAAATATCAACGGAAAATGTACAGCGCTAGTTTACGACGCGCCTAATGAGAAACTCTAATGATCATAATTGCTATGCCCGTTGCTGTGAAATGAACATAGAACCCTTCTAGTTAAGCAGATTAAAATTTAACCAGAAATTCGTGGTTGAAATAATCAATAAAATGCGTCTTCTCCACATAATTGAGGTTTTACTTCTACCACCTCTCAAATACAAGTTAAGGGTAGATATAACAAGTTACAAAACGAAAAAGCAATAACTAGCTTTGGCGTAAATTTCTTTCTTAACCGTTTTGCAGTTTTGTGAAACAAACCACCGCAGAATTGAGAATATGTGACTCAAGGAGGGTTTTTCATACGTTAGTTCATAGGGAATTGACAATGAATAAAAGAAGGAAGATGCTCAACATGGGCGGGAGGATAGCCGCATTGTTTGAGGAATGGCTGACTGTCTTATAGCAAATGACAAAATTCTGGGTTTCGAGAAAAATCCACACCCAATAATTGCTTCTTTATAAATAAAATAGCTCCGCACTTATACCTAACATTTCTGTCCAGAGGAATCAAGGAAAAATTTACGTACTGGTTACCGGAACCCGTCAGTGTAAAACCCTAGAAACATGGGCTTCCCTTTATTGTTGAACTATTGAAACAACTACTCATGTACACTTTTATTAGGAACGGATTGAATGCAAACCGTTCTAGACAACTAATTTATAAATTCGATTGTATTAGCCATAATTTCCGTGTCTCCTACTATCGAGATGTAAAATATTCACTTAATTTTATTCACAAGAGTATATACTGCACTTCCAACTTAACTAAAGGAACTTTCATCAAGAACATCAGTCTGAGGCAAACAGCTGTTTTCAGTGATTCATATTTGGGCCGGTACCATCGTATGAGCTTAAACTACAAAGGGTATGGACAGTGATTTGTTCGGAGCTTAGTTCTGAAATGTCTCGGTCAATGGTTAAACAGCGAATAGTTCGCCAATATCTCATTTACGAAGATCGATTGGAGTTAAGCAATTACAATACCTGAGCCGATGTCAAAGTGACGGATAGGCTGATGGCTGTTCGGCTAGGACAGGTATAGCGATTGAACAAACCAGTTTTGCGAGCACAGTTGGGGCTGGAAAATGCAGATCGTAATGGCTTCTGCGGTGGCATGCATCCGGAACAGCGTACCTTTCGTTTTGCTCATTGGAACCTGATAAATCACAGTAAAGGCACTGGAAAGTTTAATCTGATGACCTGATTCGAACAGAAGAGACAAAATACCGCTTGTAGGAACTCCGGTGCCCCCGTTCACTAACCCTTTAGAGCTATGTTCCTTAAAGTGACGTGACAGTTGTGGAGCCGTCTGACCAATGTATGTTGCCCCACAAGTGCACTCCAATCGACAGATGAAGTAAGAATGGGTCAGCTTCCTCAATCTGTCCTTATTGCGTACAAGCATTAGCTGATTCGTGACGAAGATGCATCGTAATTCCTCAGCCGATTAAGTGATTCTTATCGACTGCGTCAGTTTTGTTGTTAAAGGCTCATTAACAGTTTCACCTGTAAAATGAAGGTGATGAAGTGGGCCTCTTTCTCGACTACGTCCTCAACGACCGGTGTTATTTAGGGTTAACACTTGCACAGAATGAAGCTTTCCAGACAACCATTTTCGCGCAGCATATTCTGGATGGATTTCATTTCATCCTGCAGTGGGTCCTCTGAGCATTTGTTTCTCGCCTATGTGGTGAGACAATGTACTATATTGCGCTTGTATTGGAGCGGTACAAAGTACTGAAGTTTGTATATTGACCGGTCCACGACTTCTTTCTGTTTGTCTTCCTTAATACGGAACCATCACTTCGTCTACTAAGGTGTCCGTCCAGAAATGAGAGTTGACTATTTTGTTCAAGTCAGGGGGTGAAATTAAGCTCCAGGTTGTTACTATTAGACTCTGCCATTATATCCTCCAGAGAGATATCATTACCCGTGACACAAAGGATGTCATCCATATAGCGAGAGTGATTGTGGAGACGATCAATAAGTGGACCCAATGCTTCGGTTTCTACTTTGGCAAGCATAATATCTGCCAGCACTGGTCTGAGTGGGGAACTCATGGTGACTCCATCGTCCTGCCGGTAATACAAATCGTCGAAAATAGACTGCACATTGTAGGTGCGTCTCAGAAATAATTCGTTCAAGATTGGTAAAGATATATAGTTAAATGAATACTGTTCTCGTGAACGTAGATGTGTAGATATTCTATTGTGTTAAGCAGCGGGACAATCGGGAATAAAGAAGCTACAGCAAGTGGGAGCATTCTCTTCCCTTTCAGGTTCCCATCCCTAAGGTGTTAATGAATGTAAAACCATCAAGAAGAGTACGTTGTGCAATTCGTTTTCTTCTTGGCTCTCCCAAACCTGCCAACCACTGGGTTGTAGTATAAGATGCGGAGTTTGTCATGGACAATATTATGCGTAGAGGTAGACCTACTTGGTGGACATTTAGCAATCCATACTTTCTTGAAATAGATTTTTAAACTAGCCTCAGACTTCCAAAAGAAGACCAGATTTAATACCGCGCTTGCATACATGTTTCAGTCATTTCGTCAGATTTTGTCCAGTTTGGTCTGTTTGATCTTTCTCGCCTACATTTACACAACGCTTTTTCATATGGAAAATCTGGTTTACTTTCAAAAGATAACCACTTCTATCCATTAAGACTATATCACTTCCCTTATCTTGCCTGCAAATGAAAAGATTTTGTTGCTCTTAACTCTCTCAGGGATTTCAAATGTTTATGATTAATCAAGCCGCGTTGATTCACCTGGTATTTGCGATATTAGTAACAGGAAGTGGCCAATGAGGATGTGAAACAATGTACTTTAATGTTAAATATTTATTCTTGTGTTTATGAGGTGACAGTACTGGAACAAAGGACAAGTCTCATTTCTCCGCGACATGAACTACTGTACATTTCGAACACAAGCAAAGGATGATGATTACGAAAATAAATTTCAGTACTGTCTAGTTTATGGTTACTTGCAGTCGGCATCAATTTCGGACATTTCCCGTGTACTATTTAGTCAAACGGTCTTTCTGGCGCATATATTCTATGTTCTTTACTTAACTTTTTGCCAGGACTGGGTCGATCTCCTTTGGTGGAATTTGAGCTTCCATCGGCAATAATTATACAATTACAGGGTTTATTGCCATTGATTACTTAGCGATAAAATGTTCTTTGCCCAACGAAACTAGTTAATGATACCGGTGACGTGGGTTTTCTGTCCACACTATGCACATTTGGAAACAGCTTGCCTGCTTTAAAGGTACACCGGAGCGCGGTCAATTAGGGCATGGGATTTCGGATGCAATCCATCGTGAGAATAACCCGCATAAAAGCAGGTCCCCAGCAGATGGTTCTAATAGTGACCGTGGTACTTTACTTATACATTATATTTATCTACACTTATAATTTTTAATACCTTATAATCTACCTGAATGTGTAACTCACCAAATAGCCATGTCAGACAAAAGCTTGAGGACTGCTTTGCAAACTATGAAAAATATAGCATCTGCTCCTTGCGGTTCTGTTATGCACCCAGAATCATAACACCCAGTTAGACTGTACGTCGCGCCGCCGAGAAATATACCGTTGAAATTTATTCGCCACCGTTTCATAATACGCATGTAAGAGTATGACACTAACCGTACTTATTTGATGTATGCCAAATATGGACACAGCGTCTCACATTCAGACGAATATACCTATTATCATAAGTTACTGACTGTTTTGATCACGCTGTTGACTGGGAGAGCGAATGCGATGTAATTAATGACTCCGAAGTTCAAAGTAGATGCGCTTTCACTGAGATGAAGGCAGCGCGGTTTTCAGAGTTCGGAAAGGAAATCTATCAGTATTAGGCGCTGGATAGATTCTCGCTGGGAATTTGGAGATCAAGAAGACTTAACGGCGACTTTCCAGTGACTGAGCAGACGCTTCCCGAGTTGAATCTCGCTGCAAGAGAATGGTTGTTGGACGAGAAGTTTGTCCGAAGCCTACCTGGCGATCTCTAGGATAAAGTAAAATTGGCGTCGATAGTAGACTTTCAACAGAGTGGAGGAGCTTGTGACATTGGATCAACATTTGACTTAGCCTATGACGTTAAACAGGACCCAACATTTCGAGCTGGAAAGCAAGGTAGACAAGCTGACACAGTTGATGGCAAGCGGAATTTGAGGGTTATCCCAACACAACGAACAAGAAAACCGGGATTATCGTCGCCTTTTTCGATGCAACCATTATGTTAGTTAACCGATGTTGTACGCGCTGAAATGCTTACAGTTTATTGTTTTTGTCCATGCAAAGTTGGTTGTGAGTGCCGGTCCTTAATACAACTTTTGAAGCGGGTCCCTCTGTGCCATAGTGGACACAGAAGCCTGAGTTTACGTTAAGCAAATGGTCCTTGGGTTTTCATAACTCAGTCACCAATTGAAACACAGACGTTCGGAGGACGTGGCTTGAAGGTGGAGGATGCACGGTGATTGACAGTTGGAATACGGTCATCATTTATTATCCATTCGGTCTTCATCATGGACGGGGATACGGTAATGATATACACAAGCGACTGGGAGTCAGGATTGATTTGAAAAGTAAGGTGATAATTGCGGTTGTCGAAACAATCGTGAATGTTTTGCCTGATTGCTCAAGTCGAACGATACAGGATGGGCTACAGAGGTATACGCACTTGTTTACCGATGTGGATGTTTATGATCGTTCTTGCCACTGCTTGGACAGTCGGATACCCTTAATCTTTTGGGGATAATTCAAACCAATTTAAAAAAGAGTAGCAGAGAACATCCTGTCGGAGGTATAGAAGCAGATGGTAAAACTGGAGACAAAAGTAAAGATTAGGAGAACGAACAGCCCATATTTGTCACCGAGAATAATGATGACAAATGTAGACGGAACCTACCGATGCTGCGTTGATTTCAAAGAGTTGCACAGAGTGGTGGTGAAGTACGCATTTCCAATGTCAGAGATTGAGGCAATAATTTCTATTGGTTGCAACGTAAGACAGATTTTGTAACTTGAACTTCGCTCGGTTGCTACCCTTCGTTGAAGAAGTTCGGTATAAAACAGATTTTAGTGTGAAAGGTAAGAATAGGAATATTTAAGGATGCTATGGGGTTGTGTAATGCACTTGTCACATTCCTACGCCTAGTACTGATGATTATGCAAGAACTGCAAGGACTTGGTCTACGGATACGCTATCATTATTTACTCCGAGTCAGAACATGAACATGTTGTCCGACTCGCAGCAGTAGCATAACGACGAGAGAAATGCGGTTAAAAAATAAGTCGCCAAATCTCGCAGCTGGTCTAGGCGTCTATTGTGTGCTTCGGTCACATTGTGGGGAATAGCCAACTACAACCACTCCCTGAGAAACGTGAGACGGTCAAGAATTTCGCCGTTTCGTTGTCAGGCACGGAGTTGGACCAACTCATTCAACATAAGGCCACAACGGCGTGCGCTGTTACAGTAGAGCCTAGGCACTTAATGGAAAAGCAGAGGACGTATGAATTTTTAAAGTGACTTGTACTCATTTGCAATCGGGAACAAAGCAAATAACAATGTCAGGAGAGCTGAAGGAACTCCTGCGGATCTGGAATAAAGTTAACCTCGAAAGCGGTAATTTGTGGTTCAACCAACGGACCAAAGCTACCGTTTATTTCAGAAAATCATCAAGCACGTGTGATTCAATTTACCCATAATAATGCACATGTGCTTTTTGAGAGATTTTGGTTGCTACTGAGAACAGCGTTTTGACCAACCATGCGCAGTGACCAGGCTGCATACACTCAGAGTTGCTTAAACTGTCATACAAGCAGCGAGTGGGATGCACCGAGACCACCGACGCAACCTATTGAAGTCGACGATCCGTTGCATTGTTGGGATTTGGACACCTTTGAGCACCTACTGTTGAAATTGCTGAGGAAAGTCTTACGTCCTAGTGTAGGGAGAACGACGCTTCATTAAAGCACAATCTGAAATGACATGAACACAAGGTATCCCACTACTCACGCAGCCGTACATTAATGACTCCGCTTTCCTTCCGACGACGCACCACCTCCCATAGCTTCCGCTCACGACACGTCCATGAACTTTGGGAACCTTGTGCTGTAATTTTCCCGGCGCATTTCACCAGTTATCCTCATATACTCATCCCATGTGTATCTACCAGTACTCGTACGATAGCTCCTGATCTGCTTGGCCGTGGTTGCATAACGTTGCCTGCGTTCAGCCCTGTTAGGTTCGCTAGCGATGTATTTGTCTAATTAACCGCCTTCTCGACAAATACTGCCTCCGTCGTTCTGGGCCCAGGCTCCTTAGCAAACTTCGCTCGTGACCCGTTCTCGTCTCGTTCCATAAAGCCAACGTGGCTCCGTCTGCCCTCTCACATTGCGCCTGCTACCGTCTCCGTCCGCCACAGTATTCATGGTCTCTCTGTCATTCGAGTAAACATTGTCTTCCGCTTACCGAAATAATGTGGATTGACCACTTCATTCGACGGTTAAAACCCGCGCTGATTAAAGGTCAGACAGGAAAACCGGGTCACAGGTAATCGAATTCTGCGTACCAACAAGGTCTGGAATAGGAAAATAGGTTATTAAGAACAAAGCCCTCTCTTTGAATCGAAGGGGTACCCATCAATGTTTAACCAGTGGGGGATCCAGAGACGACGCACTTTACCGTACCACCTGCAAATCAACGGGAAGACAGAGCTGTTTAATCTAACCATGTACGCATGGATAATATGCACGGACTTGGCGTATGAGGAAGCGATGTCGAACCAGCATGCAGTAGAGTACCAAGGTTTCTGCATTCCAATTACGGTGTAATAGAAAACCAAGGGTTACAGTTGATACCTGCGTAACGGCTGATCATGTCTGGGAACATGCAACAGTACATCATAAGATATTAGAGGCAGCTAGCAGAAGCGAAACCAAATCTCGACGATTACGAAATAAGTGGAGCTACGACGTCAGGTGCGCAGCACCAAAGTGGAGATCGATAAGCAGAGGGAAACCAATCAAGATATGAAAAACGATCGACCAAGACACTAGGGACTGGCTGCGAGCTAGTTCGAGGAACATCGGAAAGGACCGTAGACCGTAATTGCTCGTAAAGGATTGAACATTAAATTTAACGCTGGACGGTGAAACCCTGGAAAAACGTAGGTCTACTGTGATCATGTTACTGAAGGGAAAATAATATTCGAGAAGGTGCGGGTTTAGAGGCGCGGAAGGCAGCGGTAACGCAAGAAATAGAAAAGCCACTAACTCGAGCTAGGGCCCAAGCGGACGCAGATAGCATGGACGAGGTCGGACGGCGCAACGCCAACCCAACAGTAACAGCAGATGGAGGGTCGCGATCAAAGAACGGGAAAGGGTCTGGGCTAATGTGTACATAAAAGCTATGTGTGGGAAAGCGAATAAATCAGAGAGAAACCACTCTTTCCGTGCATAGAGGAGAAAGCATAAATCGAAGTATGCAGCCGAGATCAAGCAAACCAAGTGCCTTGGAAAAGTCCATGGTGATCAGAAAGCGGGTTTTGGAAGCAAAGCCACTGGTCAGACAGGCAGCCACGGCTCCTAAGTTTGCAGGCCAACGAGGCACTAATGTGACATGTTTCGAATACTCATGTAGGTTGCGCTGTGGAACGGAAAGTAGGTCCATAAACGGGCGCGTGTAAGCAGCTTGTCAAAATCGTGGTCGCATGCAATAAATTGGGTGCTCTTTTCGCTTCATCCTTGCTACAGTACAATTGGTGGATATTCATAGAGTAGGATGGCAGCATGTGCAAGTGAATCGGCGCTTCGGAATATGGGTTCGGTTATCATGGATTCTGCATGAAGGCAGTAAATCCCAGTTCGTCCATTTGCCTAGAAGCCTGTGGCGGCCTGGGCCAACAAGCCATCCAAAATGGTGGAGGAATCAGTACCGATAATTGCCAAGGGTACAGACGAATCCACGAAAACCCGCTGAAAATCTATTCGTTGAACGACGTCTTGGTTTATCATGCACTGACCGTATGGAGCTCTAGAGGAAGCGAGAGTTGAATGTAATTTATTCATAGGCTTTGCATACTTTTCCTTAGCGTTCACAGGATTAAGGCGTAATCCCGCCCAGATGTCCATGAGGAAAGGGATGCAAAAGTCTGGATCTATGACCTAAAGCTAGTGATCTCTCTTGGTAACATGAGGCGCGTTTGTCGTGCCAGCATGCGGGATATTCTCTTTCTCAGTAGTGGCTGAATCGTATCTAACGAAGATAGCTCGACTACGACGAACTTTACCGTTATACCCACGGTGCTAAGAACACATTGTCTCCACAGGTTTGTACTATCAGACTTCATAAAATGGTGCAGTTTGATTTGAAAGGATAGCCAAGGCCACAGGCAAAGAGAAGCTATGATAAACATTAGCCAGAAAACTAGCTCAGCATCCGAGTGTACCGTATGCAGTGTTGAACATCCACTTACACTTCGTCTACAGTGAACAACCGCAGCTTCACTGTCTCCTTCGTCAGCTTGGTTTGATGACTCAGAGCTGTGGCGACAATCGTTTTTCATCTTTGCGGATAAGTTTTTAAAGCCACCGCATATCTGATGATGTGCCTATTTCTTTAGGATAATACGTAGGTACATGGTAAGCATTATCGATAACAGAGCTGGATGACGCGCAAGCTACAGTTCATTTATCCCTTTTACGTTAAATAATACTAGTCTGGAACACGTTGAATTGCATGGAGTAAGTTTGAAGTCTTGCGACTACAAAGCCTTAAATCATTGTGTTGGTCTAATAGAACCTATACCCTGAACTGTATCCTCTGTACAGTATCATATTGCATCGTTTCGTTCATTGTCTCCTTCGATGGTTAAAGTAGAAAATGCAGGGCTATTCGAACTCTGCTGTTTTTTAGTTTGGTCTCAAATTTAGCACACTAAAAACCCGGGTTGCATTACATGAACCAACAAGATTTAGCTTGACTACAATTTTCAGCGACTAAATGGCTACTTGATGGTTGCGCAGAAAGAAGGTGAGCCTAAATAAATATATGAGAAAGTTGTTAAACTAAAAGAAGAGAATGCAATGCACCTGGATTACAGATTAAAAGTAAGTATTTCGCCATAATATACCCAACACCGAAAAACGCCAAATTCTCGTGTAGGAGTCGGAGTTACAAAGCTATTTGAGAAGTGGCTACTTGTCCTGAACGACGTGCATAATTATATATCAGTAGCAGATTTAAGTGAATTTGAAAGCATTTGCGTATATATCAGAGGGTTTACCAGATGGCAGGGACCTATTTAGTGAACAGAAGCGAACGAGAGCCGAAAACGAAACTACCAAACTGGTGCGAGGTGCTGGAAACGGATGTTGGGAAGCAGTAAAACGAAAAAGTATCTTTGATAGTAGATCAGTAATATCCCTATATTTAAAATGCATAAAGTTAGTTTTGGAGGTGCTCCACTTAACATTCAGAATGCAAAGCTTTTCAACTTATCCTTTAAGAGATTTTAAGCATAACTGCAGTCGACTTGGTAAACTGTGTAGCTAGCTACGCCTGAAAATAATATACTTTTCTCCGGCGTCAAAGAGTTTTGAGTTAGAAATAAGGAGCGCCTAGTTTTGTTGTACCTAACAAACTGTCACTTCGTAAAGCAATATCAAGCTATATGCACACATAGTGTCCTAACCTGAAACTTGTTTTCCAGTTCTGTACTTGATCAATCAGCTATCATTTTGATGACCTCTCTACATGCACGCTGTTTCTCTTCAATTATTAACACTGTGACTGAAGTCTACTAAACGCTAGTGACCTGAGTTTAACTGACTAAACCGACTGCTTTGGGCACATATCAGATACAGCGTAAACAACAGTAAATTGTCCTCATTTGCTTCCAGGTTAATCTACCACTCAATCGGCCATGGTTGTTTCAGCGTACTGTGAGGCTTATATACCAGTAGAGTAGCAACATTATGGAAGGTGTGTGAAACTGAGTCTGAATGTATCCTAGTCAACTATCGGGATTTATATTTTATAGGGGTTAGCTACTCATTATTTTTGTTTCATCATGGTCATCCTAGGTTTCCAGAATATCATGTTGGATGTAACATGTGGCATGCTGTTGGTACCATAGAACAATGGTATGATATTACGAGGAAACAGCCTACCTTTTGCAATTTCCGTGGCATGGTCAGAATGAGAACCACAATGTGGTGAAGAACCATCAACACCACGCAATAACGTTTTCAAACAACCACACGATGCATTGTTTAGTTATACACTTTCTGTAAGAAGTTCTGTTTGCTAAAAATCTATTAGGAGTAATTGCTACTTTTAGCTTGTTGGCATATCGTTACAGCAAACTTTAAGTAACAGCGGCCTAACTTGAACAACCATGGTCTTCGGAAGCCATAAATAAAATAAATACTTCGAAACTCCTCTTTTATACCGCAAGGATATATTCAGTGATAGAAGAACTTGCAAGCATAGATTAAAAATCGAACAACAGCACATTCGCTTTATAGTCCAAGTGTTGACCACCATACGTCAACGTTGTGCAGTCAGATGTAGGTGGCATTAGTTCGAGATAGCTACCTCATCAACGAGACGGTTTGTTTGCATCGTCTGTGTTGCATTGATTCAAAGCTGAAAAATCCACTGACATATCGGCTAGAGAGAAGGTAATAAATCTTCCACTTTAAAGTAGTCTAAAAGGTTTACAAGCCAGAAACACTTGGTTAATCGCGCAAAATGCTTCATGGAACAGAAACTGGATCAACCAGTCTCAGTCTAACGGTAAAAGACATTAGTCCGGGCAAACGTCGGTGTATGTTTCGTTCTTGATCATACTCTTTTGCATTTGCTCTGTGATAATTATTTCATGGTCTAGATGAAATGGTCCTAGAATCTCAGTCTGTTAGTCAAAGCTCATTATTCGTCATTCTTTCATCGCGTAAATTGGTACAGGTTTTGGAAACCGGCTATGCTCTTGAGGGCAATGCTCACCTGCAATTAGTCTTGCTTTTGGGGTAACAAAAGGTTGTTGTGCTCGTTGTAAACAGTTATCTTTTGATTCAAAGTTAAATCTTTATGCCAATGCAACCAGGTACTAAAAAACGCGTAAACCAAAGTACTCCTGTTGGAATGCCAACGATTGGGTCTCGACTGTATTCCAAACGGATTCAATTGCAGAGAAGATTGTTACCTAATATGATAGTTGAATAGTAGCTACAACTAAAAAGACATGGAAATTTAAGCCACTAGTTATTTCCATTGGAACAAAAAAGTTGAGATAGGCGAGTTTCAGTGTACGCTGGCACCAATATTCGCATACTGGCCATTAAGACAATTGGTATCAAATCTCTCTACACCATGTGGCCTTCAAATATATTTGCATAACGTCTACTATCTGCATGCATTTGCTCAACATGCACCTAAATTTTAGGAGAAAGTTAAGTGGATGATAGAAGCCAATGGTTTCTTCGGCCATATTCCAAGTGTTTTGGCTCAGCACCTCTATGTCATGTGAGAAATCAGTCAGTCTTACTCAAAGCAATAATTTAGATCAAGAATTCCCTAGTTGACAAAAGTTAGTCGATAAAGTGGAATCAATTCTGCTATTGTCAGCTTGTATCCGTAATGGATCCCGATCGATTCCCATCTTCCAGTGTATCAATTTTCCAGCGAAAAATTATGCAAAGATTATGATTTCCATCGGTAGCTATCGCGAAACCAACCGATATACTACATAACGCTTATGCGCTTCTTATCGAGAATTGGCACGTCACCTAAAAGACGATAAACTGTCGGCATCTCATTGTTTGCCGCAACCTCATATCCTTCATATGCCCCTAGTCAACTTCTTTTGACATCCGAGAAGCTTGTCTTTATGAACATCAACACTGATGGCTCGCTGAGTAAACACTCTGAAATGTAGCTGCGTCAAATATCGAAGCTCTGTGAACTCACCCCCCTACAAAAGAGTTATGGTTATGCCCAGGAAAAGTGACAACGAGATAGCACTGCCAGGATTGTCCGTCGTTCGGCAAGACCGACCCTGCAAAATGGAAGGTGACTCAGTGCTTCCTCAACGACCTTCAATGTGCGCACCTAGAAGCTCCGGTCGGCACTGTAGTAGATTTCCTTTGGTGCGACTTACGTTTAAAACGTGAAGACACCTGTTTGATGGCGGTCGTTTACATCTCTTCATGCTCCACGCTCGGGATGGACTTCAATCTAAAATTTGAAATAAGAGGGTGGCAAACCAAAATTAGAGTCATTCTTATTACTGGCGATTCCATTATGCACTCTCCGGAATCCGATGCCGCTCCTGGAGAACAGCTTAAGGCGGTTGTACAAGAGTTTGTCTCTAGTTGCCCGCTGTATGGCTACATCAGCATTCCGTCCCGATTCCGAGAAAAAGATTATCCGTTAATACTGGATCCGATGTTCATCGAAGAAGAACTAATGCTCAAGAGGGTGATCATGACCGTCTACTTGAGCCGCAACAACCATAAGCTCATAATCTTCTTATACATGTGCTACGCAGCAATTCCACTGAGATCGTAGTCGCAACACGAAGGTACATAAGCTATAACCTCTTAGTTCGACTAGCTAAGATAGCAAATTGAACCTTTATTGCAGACAAGGCACTAGCTAGTGAATGGGAACATCGCTTCAGCCAATATGCTTCTGGTTAACTGAGCGTTAGCGACAAGACTTTCCACCTGAGAAACATTATATGGTTTCGACGAAGCCCGATAGGCAAGTGTATAGCGGTACGGAACTCAGTTTGGTATATCTACAAACTCTGTCTGTGCACCCGAATTTACATGACCCATACGAACCAACATTACTAATGTACTCAGCTTGTTCGCGAGGATAAACCGGCGTACCCGCAGAAGTAGGCAGTGTGTGTGGCTTCACAACACGAGCTCCTGTGTTAACAAGTAAACAGTTTACGTAAGGCGAAACGGGGAACCCACATCTTCATACAGTGGATGGACGCACACGGACACCGAAGAAGGTAGGGAATATCTTGTGCCTGCAGTACGCTGCGTAATTTCACTGAGGTAACTGACCACATAACCGTATAACAAGGGTCGTTTAACCCTCACTGCTCACTCACATTTGCTTCAAGACAGAAGCTGTATTAAATTAGTTATACAGCATGCGCAAGCACAGCTCTCCTGGAGTTGGAACTATTCACCCGAAGTCCCTAACGGGAGGGGAAGACAGCTTACCTGATTATTAGGGTTGATTCTGCAAACGCTGGTTTATGAAGTGATTAACTGTTATATGTGTCGAAATTGACAGGCGTCAAAATACTTGACGTGTAACTCGCAACCAAAAGTGATGTATTTCGTCTCAGCCATTTAGAAACGTCGGGAGAATGAAAACAGCAGCGAGTTAATTTTGAAAACTAATGACGGAGAGCGCTCATTAAGATTTCCGAGAAGTCAAAAACGATGCATCTTGAACTTAGAGGCTGCTTCCACATGTTTCTTTGGCTTTAGGCGTATGATTAACTTTATAGTTGTTGCATCCACGTAAAAAATCTATGGAGGTTAATTCCAATCGGCACAGCATGGTCAGTGTATGCTTTAGCTCCCGCTCATGTCGTTGAAACGTTGAATCGCAGCTAACATTAAAACAATGGAACAACCTTTTCATATGGGTATAAGAAGCTAATGCTTTACCGGTACAGCAGGGTGTTTATGGTGCAACTTCAAAATATAAAAAAATATTAGCAAGATTGGATTCGAGCCGATGCACTCACTGAGGTAGACGTAGTATAAGCTGTAAATTCAAGGTAAATCCATAAGGAATGACAGTAAACGAGGTGTTGGTAAACATCGTATCTCTTTCTGGCATACACATACAGGGGCTAACCAAGTGAAGGAAGCTGGGATTTGGCCGCCAGTGAAATCTCAAACAGACACTAGTGTTTATTTGTGGGTGGTGAATCAAATGAGATGGTGCAACAAAATGTATGCACGGTCAACTCTGGCTTTTAACTCCATCAGACTGGGAGCACATTTGACAGATTCCGGTAGGACATTCCACCTACGGCAAACGCGTACGAAAATGAAATCCCAACGGCGTTCCAAACGTCTGTGCTAATTTGCCTTCTTGAGACGGTGGCCTCACAAATTGCTGTTGTGACTGAGCTCTATTAACTAGTGGCACGGGTGGTTGGTATCTCGCAAAATCTGGTAAGTCGAAATTAGTTCCCCGCGCAATCGCCGATACCGTTCGTTGAAGACCCTGAGCACTTGTAGCCTTCGTTTTTACGGTAAATTACACATACCTTTTAGATTCGTGGTTGTCTGCCTTTGGAGTATCTCCAAGGCAGTGAGCTTCCGCCTCAGCCATAGCTGCCAGAACTTTATTGCGTATTCCACATGCGGTCGCATTTCTGATTCACGAAGTTGTGGAAAAATTACAGGGTTGAATCATCCGAAGGCGCGCTTCAGAAGGCCAACGTCTTGGAAGTCCCGCCTTGACGTCCTTTCAGCCTGTTTCGATCACCCAAGTTCGAACAGGACCAAAACACCCAAATCATTCTCGACAGAAGCTTAAAGCTTCTGGTTGCCGAGTTTGTAGGAGTGTACCAACTTTTGCCGTTGGTAGAGCACTCTACATCTATCCCCATTGTATCTAATTAGGTTGCGGATTGCCCACACATATACTCTTTCCAGATCGTCTTAAAATACTTTGCTATCATCTGGTGTATTGATGGTCTTTCTCACTTTGATGTTATCGCCATAAAGAAGGCAGTGGGAGCTTATGTGGCATGTGATCTCGTTAATATACTCCGAAAATAATCACCGTCCTAATACGAATCTCTGTGATACTCCGCATTCAACGCGGTAGGGATCTGGCAAGGATACGAGCAATCTTGCTTCCAGGCGCAGGTGTAGAAGTGGGCGTCTGATCCATTCCAGTAGAGCGTCAATAATATAAAAGGTCTGGAGTCTGAACAGCAGTACGTTGTAGTCTAACCGCTCGAGCGCCTTTGAGAACTCGCGAACACTACGTCAACTTGTGGGCTACGGTCTACTGTTTTAATCCAGCTGGGTCGTGCTATTAGTAGATTTGTAGTGCACGATCGATTTTGTCGGAAGCCACGCAGTTCCGGTGCGACGCAGTTAAATTCTTCCAAGTAGGCCGTTAGCGCATCAGGAATAATAGCTTCGATTACCTTCGAACAAACTGGCGGTAAGGATATGGGACGGAGGTTGGCTAGATTGGAACGACTATCTCCAATCGTGATTGGATTGTAGTACGGCGGACGCATTACCACCTCTTTGCCATTTGTTGTTTTCTATGTGCAGTCGCTACGAATCGTGGATTAATACACCATTAATTAATACACCATTCGATTCCCCGTTGTGCGTTCCATCCCCCAAATGGAAAAGGTTGGAAATGCACGCAACCGTTTTTATAAACTGTGCAAAGTCTATGGAAGAATGCAACATGAACCTTGTGTTTGATTAAAGGGCGATTCTGTAGAACATGGGTCACTTTTATCCCCTATTTGCTGCACATCTTATGTAGCTTTCTATGCCCTTTCCATTGGGTTATTTTTGTGTATGTAAGTAAAACGATCTGGCCACAATTTTAGTGAGTTTTATCCCGTATGGGAGTATCTCCACGTGTGATTTTTATTTTAAGCTCTATTTATATGTTTATTTCACGTTTAAGTTTTTAGTTGTTATCCCTTTTCCATTTGATGTCGTTTCATATAGGAAGATGCACACTTTTACATAATAATAATCCTTAAGTCTAGGTTGCTCCAGATATGCCTCCGTAGCATTACCGTGCAGCTATACGGTACTCACTGCCTTTAGATAGATCACTAGTGTTTTGCTAATAGATAGTACAATTAGATCTAATGCTACTAGCGAGCTATCAAGGATATTAGATAGAACGTTGACGAATCTTTGGCGGAAGTATACGAAATAATAATATACCGAAATAGGACAGACCTTAATAATTAGCTATTATCTGCGAAAGTTACGGATTGTCAGAGGTTTATAGTAACATACCACATCTTTTATTTAATTTAACAGCTTATTAAGTCTCTATTTTTTACCTCTCCGCCTATTCGTATGATGTTCTTTGCTTACACATTGTAAAGAGGAATCCTTCCTCTCCGCTTTACTACCCTGATGTTACCTATAACCCCAGTACTGATTTGGTCGCTTTTCTCTTCTCCTTAGCTTTGCTCACTCGCTGCTTTCTCTTCTTTACAGCTCTTTATTCTCAGTCTTGTCCTGATCTTTGCTATACTTTATTATGTACCCCGAGCTCCAAGGAGAAACGCTAAGCCTAGCCAACCACCAACATAATGAACTTTACCCACATTCACTCATCCATGTCACATGCAGTGTGTCACGCTGATCCAGTATCGAACGAATCGTTCTTACCTTGTCCGTGTCATCTTCATCAGTGCCTTTGAAACAAAGACACTGCAGCTGTAACGTTTGCCACAAAATATTTTCCACTGCAGCAGGTTTTTTTCTCTATGGAGGATATCACCAGCAACAGCCCAATGACCGACGTTTCCGGGAAAAGAAAAAACAACGCGTCACACATAGAATCGTCATTTTGCTGCAATCCGCGTTCAAACAACTCAGAATGGTCATACACCCCACCGACTACGATATCATGAAGGTACCTCGGGCTTCACCTAATTCATATATTCGGCGGAAAAAAATCAACAACTTCTACAAGATGCCACGGAATTGTGTTTGTCTGTTGCCTACATGAAGTAACTTCTTCCCAATATTTAATCGCAGCAGCCCTCTCGGACCATTGCAGCTATTAAAGATCGACTTCAATATAACACATGGCAACCTTCAACATGCTGCCATCACACCCTTATTGCCACACCAGAGCTTTCGACCGTCTCGCTTACTACCCAAGAGAAGTGTTCATCCGCGTCTGAAGCTTATATACGCAGCTCCAAAATTTCTCCGACGCCAGCGTCTTCACCTCCGAATCGCCCCATCTTCCATTTCCCATCTAAGACAAACCTTCAGTTAAAGGACCAAGCGCCCGCAGCTTTCCTTCTCCCTTACACGGATGTGCGTCGTTTTTCAATTCGCTTGGAGGAGTTCCAAGTCGGTGCCGTAGTGGCGTTTTGTCATTGTGAGCCCACAGAAATCCAGTTAAGCGTTACAGTGACCCTGACGAGTCCACGGGATCCACAACTCCACAAACATATACATCTCCCCTCCCATGTGTTATGCACTCCTCCTAGCCGCGGATGGGGGCCTATGAATGGCCCACAGAGCAGGCAATTGCCTGTTCCCCCACGTCCCATTTTCCGAACATATAGATCAGCGGACCAACTAGTATTCAAATGGTTGGATGAAATGAGCAGCCTCAGATGACCATAATGCATCCCCGCGGAACCCTTGTCATTCGTCTCCGGTAAACTCATCCAGTAAATCAAACCAACCACAGTTGTAGTATCGCCACTTTTATCATCAAAGCATTCAATGCAACGAATTTCTGACACTGCTCCTCACTCCCTAATAAGTTCATCCCCGTCCCTGCCTATATGCAAATATCACTGGTCCGAAATGTTTTTCCTGTAATTGATATCCCCAACTTTCCATACCGGAAGTAAGCTGCAGTGGCCTTTAACGGCTCATCGCCGAAACCTGATAACATCAGTTGATCCAGACTCTACATTAGGATGTCAAGAACTTAGTTGCCAAAGACTGTGGTCGTATATTTGTTACGTAAATCATTCTCTCCCAGCATCGCAGACGTAGACATATTTCATAGCATAACGCGGATTGGTTGAAACGCCTACTTGCTCAGTCCTTCAAGTGGACGTCGCACAATGAATGAACATACTTATTGAGCTTCAGAACTGTCTCGGATCAGTGTGGCAACACTGGAATTACTTTGACAGCTTCGGAAACTAGTCCTAAAAGTTTAGCAACGCGCTTATATAATTTGGGCTGGTATTTCCTTCATCACAACATGCGGGGTTTTCCGGAAGTCTCGGTATTTTCTAACGGACAGAGAAAGCAACTGCCTCAGGATTTTACTCAGGAATATCTGTCGGACCCTCCTTCACGTGCTTGTTCCTTCGCTCAAACCGTTGAAGAAACACAAGTCCTAAATTTGCCCACAATACTGTCTGACCTTGGAATGACCTTTTGGATACAGAATGAAATATGCACACACTGGGGAGCTCACAGATGCATTGCACTGCCTGGAAATGACCCTATATTTGGATTCTTGATGTTGGAAACCCACCGGTTAATTGCTTTGTGCTAACGTGGATGGAGAAAGGACACGACACGCACCCCTTTGGCGTTTTATTTGAGACCAGGTGGAAGATACGAGAGGCTCATTTAGTGCAGGAACAGACACCATCTGTTCCACCTACATCCCGCATAAATGGAAACCAAAAAGCGTCGTAAACGGCTCAAAACATAAGGAATAATTAGGAACAATGAATAATTATTTACAACGGTTAAAAAGCAGGTGCTTGACATGTCCCGTAGGTTGTTTAGCGTGGCAAAAGAAGATGGCGAAGGGATAATGTAGTCGTCAGTTCAGGTGCTTACAGACGTAGCCGCACTGTTGTATAAAGGAAGTTTGAAATGCGAATGTACGCACACAATCAACATGGGAGTGATTATTGTTCACATAATAGGCGAGAAAAATAAAGATGATAGCAAGAACAAGGTTTACTCGTATGCAATTATATTCGGTCGACAGGATACAGAAATCCAGTTTCTATAGTAGCAGCGTTTATCAAATTTAGTGCAAGGCGTTTGGAATGACTCATTCTCGAGTAGGTTTGTGACACTATCCCTTGTCTGTTGTGCATTAGTGCCAGCATCTGGTGGTCATGAGCTATAGCACGTAGTGTAAAGGTGACAGGGTATTGTCAAGGGGCTTATTGAAAAGGAATAGGGTGGGTGCATTAATTACATGTTCCGGGAGGGCATTCCAAGGCAATGCCACTCGAAGTGAGAAATAGTTTCGCAGACATTCCAGGCGGCTGTATTGCGTGATTAACTTAAACTTGTGCCCTCTTATTGAGGTGTTTTGACTAAGTGTTAGAAGGGAATGGCATGAGTGGCTGGGGTTTCTCAGGATCTGGTACACCATTATGAGATCGCCTCGTTAGACGCTGATAACGTCCACTGTATATTTTGAGAGTCTTCCGCCAGAGTGGGTAGGGGACGCTGGCCGAACCGCTGACGCTCTTCGTTGCTTTGTGGCATTAGTTCTGACTGTAACACAAGTTTTAAAAGCTTGGTACCGCATCCCTTATAGTTTGGTGATATGGGCATCCTTGTCAACTAAGTGCCCACCACATTTTCGAGAGAAAGAACCTCCCGGATGAAGTGCCATTGCTCGCGGTCGTGCATCTGAGCATCGTCGGAAGAGGAGTCAGTAAGCTCAGGAACACCGTGAGCAATCACTGTTTTCTTATCTTGACTTTTTCTGTACCTATCTGGTAGCGGGATCTCCTGAAAGTTCCTTCCACGGGATTTCGTGTAGTAATCGTACTCCACTTGAGTCTTTGTGCAGACTATTCGCAGACAGCAGAACGGCCTCAGTCTCGTCCGTCAAGTTTAGTGTTACCCGAAGTAACCGGGGTTCGCCGTAGTACAACGCGTTTGGGTGGCGCTAGATTCTTCTTACGTTCGTAGGATTACCATGTACACCGAACGAGGTGCAGATGGAACCCCAACTAATTTCGATCGTCCGTCAAATTACCCTTAATTGTAGTGGATTTGGATTCGAGAATATTTGTAAACACAATGTTTAGGGCACCATGGTTGCGCCTGGTGGCTACTGGTTTTGGATTCGGAGGCTGAGAATCCGGTGTTTTTGTTGAATTTGTGAACGGCACTGGTGTGTGCCATCCTTGCTGCGGCCATTTTGTTTTCACTAGTCCGGGCACAAAGGTTACCGGTGCTCTTTTTCTGTGTCTGCTTGTCGGCAACCGATGCGTACGTTTCCGGGTTGTTCACTATTGTTGGTTTCTGTTGCTTACAGTCTTGAGTATACCGAACAGACTACTAGGTGCAGCACACAGTACAGAAGTTGAGGCAGGTGCGCTGCAGGCACTGTTTTTACTTATAGGAGGGAGAGAATGGAGTTGATACTGTTGGAGGCTGAGTCGTTGGGGTTCGGTTGGGACGCGTGGCTCGCTTCTTCGGCCTGAATAGGGAATTCCGGTTTCATTTTCACTCACGGGTGCAGGTCCGTTTCCTCATATGGGTATAACTCGGGAGCTCACTAGTTGCTCGACCGCTTTGGGTAGTCTTTCACACCTCTTCAGTAGCACAAATAAACAGCTAACAAATGGAATAGACTTGCATACTTGGTAGAACCAAAACGCCTCTGCGGTGTTTGCTTTCTTCGACCGCTTCCCAAGGCAGGTAGTGCGATAGAATTGCAAACACATGGTACACACCAGACCCCTTTTTACCACTTTGGCACATGATTCGCATTTGCCCTTCATATGAGACATGTTAGCAGTATGGGGTGCTGTTTTAAGGGGTAAAAAGAGGATAGAAATACTGACGCACCTTTGCGTGGCGATCGGGCCCAGGCGCGTGGCGGCCAAATGAGTCACACGTTCTTTAGGCTAGATAGGCGAAGTGCGTGCTATCGATCCCGCTGGTAGAGGGTAGGCAGCGATGCGACGTAGGACTGAGGCAAAGCGAGGGGACTTGGAAAATACTGTCTAATGACGAAAGTGGCAGTTCAATGGGCGGCTCAAATTGACGACTATGGCTTTGTAGAGCGACTTGAAGGAATGGTAGTAAGCTGATCGGTTGACTCACAAAATGATCTTTACAATAAGACCACAAGAGTCCTTATGCGACGAGAGGAAAAGGAAAACCCCCGATAGGGTTGAAATACGATTGACTTCGAAGATGCAAGAGCACAGTTTGCTGTTGATCCGTGAATGATAAATCCAATAGATGAACTCTGGTAGGAGTAGCTAGCGGAGCCAAATCGAATGATGGCACGTAGGTCTCTGTGAAAATAAATCCAAAGATTTGGAGGCGACTAAAGCAGGAGGACAGTATTTTGCGACTGCTCGGCAACAAGGAACCACAATTAGAATCGTTCGTGACAACAATATAGACACATTCTGCGCTATTAACACACGAGACGTAAATATGCCGCCATAAAGATTATCTATGGTCTCGGAAGAACAGATTTCTTAAAGAAGATGATGTAATCCCCATTTTTTACGGTATAGTTGACTAGTGGGTTTCCTCAGCCGCCAATAGTCAACGAATGATTCCCCGAACGATTCGCTTCCAAACATGAATCAAATAAAACCAATTACGAAAGATGAAACGCAAGTGGTGATTCGGTACATGCATGGCCTCTCACATGGACTCGATCGCATTACGCTAAGGAATGTAGAGAAAATGGATCCACTCTATGTTACTTATTTCTTTATTTGTCTGTTCTTATCCTCTCCTTTTTTCCGCGCATATGAAGGCCGTCAGAATCCCGTTTACGTCCAAGATCACAAAACCGATCTCACCGGAACCCTTTTGCCTTATCTCCGTCACCTCGGTGTTCACACGCCTAGTGCTCCGTATAATGTTTGCTGGTTGGTTCCAAACATTTCCAACTGATTGATTACAATTCCGCTTTTTACGCAACGACAAATGTTTTGAGTGGCCCGCTATATTGTGCGCTGCTCTCCACCAGCGCATTCCCTTTGTATTCTTCTCACTTTTTCGGCGGTGGATATCTCGATGGCTTTTGATCCAAGTTCTCATCTCACATTGTTACCAGTCACTAGGGCATTTAGTGTACCACGATTTCTTCTAGATACTTGTGATTATATTGTTCATCAAGTATATCAATATTTAAAGGAATAAGGCTTCATCCCGAACCTGGGGTTTGGCAGAACTAACCCTTTCCTTCATAACTTTCATCATGACACAAGATGAAGCGCTCCACGGCTTAGTAGACACTTCTTGGTTACCTCCAGCAGGTCCTGTCGTCTACCTGGCTTATGCTGACCTCATCATTTTTGCGGAAAATAGTACGGCTTTGGAGAATCACAAATGTCATCTTCACGAAAGCCTGCAGCTACTCTATCCTTCTAATAATCAACTGGAATCTGTTGCTGCGAATACTGTGGTAAGTGTAAAGTGAAACATCAATTCTTGACACGTCTCCTTTTAACTATGGAAGCTTTTTAAACCCATCGACACAACCTGACGAACGTTTAATATTGCTTGGTCTGCCTTTTAACTGGAAATGAAGACTGGTTCTTTCCTCTTTGGAGGAACTTCGCAGATAACTGACGGAGGTCACTTGCACTTCCATGAAACCGTATCAACGATTGCAGGTTTTACGGGCGTTTTTAATTCCTTGCCATAGTCTCGGTGGTTCACCAGAAAGGTTTGAAACACATGGATAAACTGGTTAGTCTGCGTACGCAAATACTTACTCTTAGCAACGTGTACATTAATAGTGTATTTTATGCATTTATCGGGGATTTTGGGTTTACAGAAGAGTTTTGGGTATGGCATTCCATCCTTAACTACCAACAACCCGTTATTGTGGATACCATAGTTGGTGAGCCATCTTGTAAATTTCCGTCCAGTTACTAGTTGGGCCATTCGAGATCCGGCGACCGCGACTATCCATTGACTTGCAAACTCACCTCTTTACGTTAGCAATCACGTTGTCGTGGATAAAGCCTCACCGAAGGCAGCTTGAAAAGAAGCTAGCCTTAGCTCAGCCGATGGGACTACATCACGTGGGACGCAGAAATCTCCGGATACTTATCATCGGCTTAGGGAATCGGCGAGGAATTTCCACGACTTTTTAACCGAGAAATTCAGCTACATAGGGGTCTTCTACCCACTATGACTCGTAGAGCTAGAAGTAGGCCTACTTAACCCACCGCTTTTCTTAAATTTCGCGGAAATTTCGAGAATAAGGAACTAATATCCCAATTGCTGCGAAATAACTAACGGCGCCAGCCGGAAACGCCATAATGTTATATCCGAACAGGTTGTAAATTCTTGCGTAAAGGTGCTATACGTTTTATCCCTGAACTACAGATTTTAACCCCCACGTATTTTCTCAGGCTGAACATCAAACTTTTTAAAGATTCCGCTGTAGATCTTCTGGATATGGCAATCTGCAACTTCGATCGTTTAGATCATGCATGACAGACAAAAGTGGATAGAGCCGGGGCGGGACAAACGCTTCTGCTAAATCGCAATATATTCAGGATCATTCTAAAATCATAAGCCACCATTCGCTGGCAGACTATTATTAAAATTTGTGGTGTGCTATAACCGTCGCCAGCTCAAAACCTTTCTTCCTTAGGACTGACCAGACTTGGTATATCCGAGATCTGGGTTTCGAAGTTTGAAGCTCACTGATTGCTGATGAGGGGTATATGCGTGGCGCTAACTCCAACTTTATTTAAACACAATAATTACCTAATTATTTTGACAAAGATAACGGTTAAACCCCAATTGTTTCTATTTTTATTTTGACACATGTTTCCTATTCCGCCGGGACTTTCGTCCCATCTTGACGTAGTGCTGTAATGCTCGGTTCTTGAGCCACGAATTCCATCGCCAAAAATAAATGTTCATGGCTTGACTGGAATGACTACCTCACTTGCGAATAGGAGTAATCAATCCGTGTTTCTACCCATCGCGCACGTAAATGTTGCAGACATATTGTTGGAAGAATCAAACCAAAGATTCAGCTGAAATCTCATGCTGAGTCTGGCGATTTCTTGTGTATATTATCAAGTTCAGTAGGGCTGTGCTTGTGCATACTCAATAGCTGTTTTAAAACTGCTTTTGCCGTGATGGATATGCGAGTAAATTTTTACGGTGAAACCACAAATGTCATAGGGTTAGATGGCCAGTGGTCGCACTGAAAACTTGCAGCATATTGCAGGCGCAGGTTACTCGCTTCCTCCTTCGATGTTCGCGTTGGTCCAATCGCTGTTTGAAATGGGGAAAGTCCCCGTGTCACCTTATGTAAACTGTTGCGGGGTTGCTACAGACGTTTGTGATTTGAGGCCACTTGTACTGCCAGCATCTGATGGTACGCCATTTTATCCTCTTAAACAAGCTGTGTATTGTTGTAACCTTGATTCGCATAGGCCATGTAAGCCGGTGCACGGAGAGAGTACTTAGATTTGCTAGACTTAGTTTGCACCGCCATACACTTGCCTGCCCTGCTTCGCAAAAGCCGGACCACTTCTGTCTGGTGGAAGTTCATGTCGCTGACGCCTCGACAACCAGAAACTTAAACTGGCTGCAACAATGTTTCCATGCCCTAGCTGATGCCTCGTCTGCTAGAAAAGACCAGTTGGCTGTCGCAGCTTTACGATCTAATGTGTCGCAGCGTACAATGATATTTGTTGATTCTGGCAATTTCCACGGTTTGTTCTGCATCGCGATTGTATCCGTAGAGTTATACTACATGATCGCTGCGGCCCAGGAGGACGTTGACGATTATTTTCCCCGCCATTGTTACACCCGTCGATGACCTCTATTATTTCTTTCAACCACACCGCGCTCTTACTCGTTTGCCCCGCGTTGACCAATCGATAGTCTTTCACGACGTGCTTTACATCTTGTGTCCTGAGTTCCAGGTGCGTAGTTCATCGGTCGATACACTTTGTTTCGTACCGTGTTTTGTTCTTGCCTAACTGCGGTCTGTGGCCTGCTTTGCTTGAATTCGTTACAACTTATTAACTATTAGTTCTTCGTTGGGGAATCTCCGATCCTGTATTGAAGGCATATCTTTATCTCTGAATAGGATGGGAGTGTTAACGTCGCCAAACAGCAGGTATATGGGGACAAACACTTATAGATCGGTCTTACACTGTTCTCCGGGAGCTGCCTTGGATTCCAGATTATTGATGTTGAAATCGCTAGTACTGAGAATATGACTATAAGTTACGCTTACTGCGGATGTCAGATAGAGGTCCATCTTTGGCATGGAAGAAAGTGGGCGGTAAAAGACCACCACTAAGCAAGTGTCGTCGCCATTCAAAACTAAGCGGCGCCAAAGGGAATATAATACCAAGCTGACTGGAGCTTCTACGAGCTTACATTTAAGGTCCTTGCGGAAGTACCACCCACCCCTCCCCCTTTACTGGGTCAGTCGTGCCGAACAATAGATATGCCTGGTAGTGCAACCTACATTTCTAGTAGGTCAGGTGGTAACTATGTCTGCGTTATAGCTATGAGGTCGTAGGCTTTTGATACTTGAAATAAGCATTTTCAGAACGTTTAATCAATAAGCCTTGAGCGTTGCTGTATGTACAGGAAAGCTTCTCGGCTGCCAAACGCTGTTAACTGAAAGTACATGAATGGTGTGGATTTGTGATGACAGATAAAGACGCCGGCATCTAGTCGTCTTTTGGAAAAATTGCCAAATCTCGATAGGAATGTAATCCGGTGGCAGTCGATCTGTTCTTTGTTTTTAACCAAATTGTTGGAAACGTTTCGTCATTAAACGAGATGACAACGCACTGTTGCTACCAATTAGTGACGAAACGTTTGCAAAACTTGCCAAGCTCAGCGAATATTCGCCTGCTACCAGAACAACCTGAGCTACTAATTTTCTCTCTTATTCCAATAAAATGTAGACGTATAATGCTACAACAAGCTCGTTGTTGGGAAGTTGTACCTTTCGACAGGCATGTACATGTAAACAGTTCTATTTGCTTACTGAATTCTTGAGGAAGGACATATTCTTAGCAAACACCAGCCACAGACTAGCATTAAACCACCCGGATGCCTGAAAGCTTGCAAAACAATTTAGAAGGTGCATAGTCAAGTTGATGCCTACGGATGCCATTAACGGCCTTCGCAAATATGAGAAAGTTATAATAGGCAACAAAACCAACTGCCTCGTTGCACGTGGCGCAAAACTACAGACAGCACGGGTATCCTCAATCAAAAGCTGGGGTTAGGAACACAAAGAGCCGTCGCAGGATTACACTAAAGATAAAGTTAAACAAACTCACTGACAAGGGTATCCAAAATAACGGTGAAGGGTGGATAAACAGCCTATATCGCAGCCCCCTCAGCACAGCTGAAGAGGAAATCCTTATCAAATCACCCAACTGCAACCTCAGCGATGCTCAACCTAAAGATTACGTGGCAAGATTAGAACACGCAATAAAATAGAAAGAAATGACAGAGTTGTCACAATAACCAATTAAACAAACAGTTGTCCCAATGCTAAATCAAAACAAACTTACCCAGAATCTGTCGAAGTAAGAAAAAGTGGCACTCAGAAATCTGTAGAAGGAAGGAAGGCTTGTAATCCTATCAGCCGATAAAGGACGCGTGACCGTGATAATACATAAAATTCGGGTGTGTTAGTAAGGCCAAATAACTGCTGCTAGACAAAACTACATGTCTTGCAATTGATCAGGATCCCAGTTCAAACCTAATCAACCAGACAAACGCAACGCTGAAGACGTTCCAGGCAAGAAATGAGATAAATATCCTAGGGCAATGGGCAGTGGAAGCCGACGATACCCACCTTGCGAAATTCAATGCATAAAATTGGAGACCCTTCCGAACAATTGTCTCACTTCCCGGAACACCATTGTATGAATTAGCATGGAACTTGTTAAGGAGGTTAAAACACTCAACTGCCTGATCCGAAAATAGCAGCCAAATTGTAGAACAGTTCCTCAACAGTCTTCGGGGTGTTAGGAGGGAAGACGAGGATTATGCTCTCGTTTGACGTCACAGCACTCTCCCCTTCGATCAGTCCTGAACTTGCCAAAGAATCCATGATAGCTCTAATTCAGGATAAACAATGAAAACGACAAGTATACAAGTTGGGAGATTGTGTAGACTTTTGTGTCTCTGCATGACAAATTATTTCAAATTTGATAAACCCGTATACAAAAAGCTGAAAGGAATGCCATTGGGTTGCCCAATATCTGAACTTATTGCCAGTGATGCAGAAATTGGGGCGCACTGCACTACCACCTAACAATCCAAAGCTTTGACTTTAATATGTGGACGACACATTTGCCATCCTTAAGCAAAATGAAGAAAAGATGACGCACGATATGCTCAACAACACGTTCGATGGTATCAAAAGTATCAAGGAATTAGGGAATAACATAATGCACTTTTTCGGATGTACTGGTCAACACGAATACCAACGGGACACTACGGACATGCTTATATCGGAGGGAAAGGTATACAGCCCAGATTTTAAATTACAATAGCAAACACCCCATGAGCCACCAAAAGAGCAGCGTTCCAAGCCTTTTAAAACGAGCGGAAACACACTACAGTACAATTAGTTTGAGGAAAACCACCTATATCGAGTATTTCAAAAGAACTGTTATCCGAAAAGTTCCTCAGCAAAAGCTTAAGGAAACAAACGCTTCAGCAACAGCAGCAGCCACGAGAGCAGACGAACAAAAGTGTAGTGCTACCGTACATCAAGGACCGTTTTGAACTGACAGGAAGATTATTACATTCATGTAGAATGTCAGTGGCTCACAAAACAAGTCCAAATTTAAGGGGACTGATTTCCAGCGGATAAAGTCGATAAGCATGACCAACACAATATTATCTGGCAGACAAAATGCCGCGAATATGACAACAACTAGGTTGGACAAACTAGAAGGAAGTTTCGTAAACGGATCACCAAGCATAAAGGCGCCGAAAGAATACATGATCCGAATTCCCTGCTTTCCGCATATAAAACACAAGTGGGTCAACATTTCGACCTGGAATATGTGAAGATTCTGGCGCGTGAGAGTACAAAACATGCAAGGTAATTTCGGGAAGCACGGCACTGCACAGCTAATTCAATTAACCGCAGGTTGAACTGGACGCAGCACACGTCGCACTACTAGCTGGGGAACACCACCCCAAGTGATTAAATCCGGTGGAGCAGAACACCAGACAAAGGGGCCCAACAAGCTTATTAAGCATAGAAGCAGCTAGGCCAGCAGAAGTAACCAGACAAAGGTCACAATGTACAAGTCAGAGGTCAAGGTCATAGGTAAACTAGCTGTCCAACAAGCATAACACAGATAAACATCTCAGACCTTAGAATCGCTCCTCACCGCCACCAAACATAGGAACACATGAAAAGGCACGCTCACTATACCCGACACATTCTCATGGAGGCATCTTTACACTACCGGTTACACTCTACTCAACAACTCGTTGAAGATATCACCTAGGTTAGTGGCGAAACGTTTGCAAGAAACATGCCAAGCTCAGAGAACAGTTCGCTCTCCACTAGAACAACTTGGGCTACGAATTTTCACTCTTCTTCCAAAGGAATTAAATCTGTCTTTGGTCTTACTTGCCCGTGTTGTATGTAGTCTATCGGCAGTCTTCTAAATACCTACGGGTCTTGGCACCATTTTTCTGAATCGCTGTAGTCGTTATATCCAGTTACCGGTGGTGTTGTTTCCGGTAGAACGACGATTGGCTGCGGCTCTCTAATTTGTGTCTTCAATCGTGGATCCGAAGGAACTTGTTGCTTAGTAACTGCCAGCTACGGATTAACTTTACCATCGTCTGTTATGACTGCACCGCTGGTTTCAGTATCCACGGCAGATTGTCTCCGTAGTTTAGCGACGCAGATAGCCTTGTAATCAACTGAAGTTTGACGTCCCAACACAGACAGCTTCACGGATGAAATGCCATTCTTCCAGGTCCTGAGCATGTGCCTCTTCATTGCTGATTGTTGGAAGCTAGGGCAAGCCATGAACGAAAATAATTCTTTTGATAGTCTCCGTGTGGTTGTCGTCTGCATTATTTTTTCCTGCTGGCGTTCGCTCCAAGGAACATCCGGAAATATGCATATTCCACTGTTTTCAGTCCATAGGCGGTGTGCCAAAAGAAGCATCCTCTCAACCTCATCTGTTGGTTTCAATATAATTCACATTAACTGGGACTCCCTACTATGATTCAAGGTTAGATGTCTAGTGATGTACATTGTATGAGTCGCACTGGCTTGAACTCCGATTTTATCACAAATGGCATTCCATGTCTTGAAATGATCCACTTGTTTGCTCCTTAAATAGTTTGCTTTGGACGCAGGAGCGTTGGTACGTAAAAGTGTTAAGACCCAGTAGTTCCACCCGGTCTTCGGTGATGTGTGAAGCACGGTTATCGAGGAAATTAAGGATGTTACTGCAGGTTGCACCTGGTCCTTACCGGTTTTGCGACTGTACTGCGTAAGGATACTAAGGTCGCATATTTAGTATATAAAGTTGCAACGGTAGTACTAGTGGAGCATTTTTTAATGCGCTTCGGATTTCCTTGGTCAATGCGGAGAGGGTGTTACCGAGGCTGCGTCAGTCGATACAGTAGATAACAGGATGTGGGCAGTGGGGTTAGGCGTGCTTCTTTTGCTCCCCATGACGAATTGGTTCCTACTTCCAAAGATGAATACTGCGTGGCCGTGTGAACGCCTGGTTCTTTTCTTGATTTGCATGCAGCCATTTTAGGGAAAGGATGAAGTGCAAGTTGCGCGCATGGCAGGTGCCTGCATGACAGTGGGGGATGGGTCGGGATATATCGCAGTTAGTTAACAATTCATGATGGTCGGCTACCGTCCTCTATGACTCAGTTGCATAAGCAGCGGGCTAGTTGGCACAAGGCACTAGCAGTCATGGGTTCGATCCTCCGTAGAAGACCGAAGGATGCGCACCATTGACGAGCCCCCATAGGGCGAAACGGCCGTCTGGTGCTTTTCCGGATAGGTAGTTGACTTATCTGAATTGTCAGCTGACTGCGACGAACAAAACTACTCGCTAAAATCCTTCTACTCATAAGTAAGTTGCGTTATTGTCGTCTTGATGGAATCAGTTTTTGCCTTAAAAGGCTGTTCAGTTTCAGCAACTAGCCGGGTTACCGGTGGGCTGGCACTTGTACGGGATTACCGTAGAAAATTTCGACGATGGCGGACAAAGGCGGTAGTTGGGTCAATCAATAAGAAATCCGAAATTAGCTAGAGAATATCCACCAAATTTACACAGATTGAAAAATACATCAGAAGAAAAACATTGGTGCGAAATTCACGCAGTAACGTCCGTTAAACGAGATAGGTCATGAATAACCTGAATTCTCTCTTACGTAGTTTTGATTCTCCCGGAATCCAGTTAATTTTCAAGGCACTCTATGCGACTCTACATGCGAAGATATTTGTTGGACTGACAGTGGCTGTACTTTTTCTGGCATCCAATTGTTAGTCATATTTATGCTTATTGCTTCTTATTTGATGAATTGGCCACTTAAAGATCATTATGTACTAGCGGATGAAGTCGTTTCCATGTACGACCTAGCCCATGAAACAACCTTATGCTTGCACCAATTGAATGGCAGCTGCAGTAGCTCGGAAGGTTCAAAAAGCATAATGCTAGCTTTGTTCGGTTTGTCCTCGTCGGCATCCATAATCTGATAATTCGCTGACACCAGTTCAATTCACGTAAACCTACGGGTGTCAATAATACCAGCGTTGACATCCTTGATATGTGGAGTAATATATCGGTCGAGAACCGTCGCGTTCCTCAGCACAAGACAACTCCGCATGATAGTCGGTCTCCTGCCATTTTCAGTAACATATTAAAAGTAAATATCTAAGGATATTTTGGCTGTCGCAAGACCCAATCCTCTAGCGAGTGCCCGAATTCCTCGCGAGCGAATCTGAGCTTATCCAGAGTCAGACTTTCATTTCCATAAGGATTGGGGGTCACTGGCTAAGATATTGTGCCGCATAACGACACATACCGTTAACAGTGGCAAAGTGGGTCGAAGTACTTTGGAAAAACTTTCAAGGGGCTTCATGCTGAGTAATAATAAACCTCTAAGGCATCGTTCACTGAGCGACATAACTACTTTATGTTCTAATGGCTGAACAATTCGCAATTCTATCGATGTACCGTTGGCTTTTGGCGTTGAGGAGTTCGCCGAAGTGATGAAGAACATCCAATCTATTAGTACATTCTTGACGACAACAACAACGAAGGAAACACATTTGATTGATCATTCAAGTCATGTTTGAGCACACGAAAGCACTGGGCGTAAATGGGAACTGTAGTCCTAATGGTAACACGCAAATCATTGGCAAAATATTAATTCCGCCTCAATATCGCCGATATAGTCAACTTTAGTCCTGGGGTCAGTGAAGAAAAAGTGGCTTTTGCAGGGCTAGCTTGCTTGCTCACCAGTCAATTGCCAGCCAAAGAAAATGGTTGACACGACCGGATTTTTTAACCATACCTTCGCTTATATGAATAATAACTTTTAATCCTATGTGCTGGGGTTCAGATTTGTGTTCATGTTTACGGAGTTGCGCTCCTACATTCAGAGCGGCACACAGTACATTGAAGGTCAGCTGTCATAGAATTTGTTTCCCTATTTGAATTAGTGCTACATACTTAGTCGTTGTCGTTGTCAAATATCATGTCAAGGTTCTCAGACGCTTGTCTTAGCAAGGCGTCTGGAGTAGCATACCAAACATGCTCGCGGATTGCGTACTCGGAAACCAGAGTCTACAATGACTGAGAAGCACATCACTGATTTCAATACACTTGACTACGACTCCATTGCCCATTGTGTAAAACGACTGATAAAATGCATGAAAAACCAAGACTAAGAAAATGTGTAAAATTAAAGCATAAGATTGCGTTACAACAGAGAACAAATAAGAAGTCACAAATTTGTACTGACGAAGATGAGGCTTTCCCAGGTAACCAAAACCGAATGGCAACTATGTCCCACACCTCTATTGGTAAGTGGAAAACCCCGAAGGCTATCGCTAAATTAGTTAATTTAATCGGCCTCGGTACAGGGTGAGCAAAGTACAGCTATGACGACATCAATGCAACAGGATAGCTATTGATGTTACCGGAACCATAAACACCCAAGCTATTCACTAACGACATGAAGGCTATTCCTGACAGAATATGAGATTACATTTGTGAGTAGTAATTCTGAGTATATAAGAGGGATCTTCCAAGCATATACCAAGCAGACTGAGGAACCTTAGTCCCGCTGCAAGAGTACCACCACCTAAGGATTGTACGTTGACAGAATGTCGCCTATGCATGAGTGCCTTCAATGATCGAATTTTTCTAATCTTCGAGATGCAGTATTTATCCTTGGCATTCAGACAGGTGAAAAACCATTCACAACTGCTTTTATCAATGCGCTTATAGAGTCTACAGATCCATGCCTTCAGAAAATTTTTCGGTTTATTCTAATTAACTATGTTGAACTCCTGTCACTAGTATAAGAGAAATGCGCTCATTAATAAACCTTAAACATAACCATTTTCAAAGCAAATGTAAATCACGTTTTGCTGGTGAAATAGCTGATTATCAGTCGAAACACCAAATCCTGCTGCATGACGAACAACTCCGTATGCTGTTTTGAATAAGACCACGTGTCTGTAAGTAAAGTGCTTCTAGGAGTTATTTCTGTGAAACAATGACAAAGGCATATATATATATATGTACAGTGATAAACCACCTGCTCGATTCTGGTTGAAATACACGGCTGATCCAAGAGCAATAACTACATGAACCACACCAGTAAAAAGAAATCAGTATTTAGAATATCCATCATTTTTGGTGAGTCGCGCGTGTACTCACGTGCGATGAAGAAGTAACTAGCACCAATGAACGGAGATGAACACATTTTCGTGGACGTTGCCTGGTCTCTTCAGATAATACGTCATATAACACAACTCTTCCAGACGTATGTTTCAAAAAATGGAGTAGAACACTTGGAGCAAAGGAGGATGGTTACAGAAGCCTTCGTTACTTGGCGTTTGTAGACAGGGTTAAACCAAACCAAAAAGTTATCCTTAAGGTAAAGTCTAGTGTATCATAAAAATGCTATTAAAATACAATGTCTAGGGCGGACAGCCATTGTTCTTAAAATGCCACTAGTCACTCAAGTATCCGAAACAGCTACAGCCCGAAAATCCATCGTGATTTTGCCTGACCCTATGAAAGTGCTGCACGCTGTACTTTTATGACCAGAGTTCTTACGACATTCATGGCTAAAAGGCCTTGGGGTAGTCACAAGTTTTCTAACTCGATGCAGTGAAGATGTGCCGAAATAGCAGGAACCCAGCTAATTTCACTTCTGGAGGCTATTAGGCCGGTGCTGAACCACTAAAATGTAAATGCTTCAAGGAAGCCAGTTTTATGCGATTCGATTAATCTCACAGTCCCAGTACACCTGACAATCGGAAGGAATTGCCAGAAGTGTATGTAAAGAAGGAAGCCATTTTACTCAGTCGCACGGCATTGAGGAAGACTTGACTAGAAATGTTCTCAAACTGTGGCAGCTGGACCATGCTTAAACTAACTGTCGAAGGTGATTGATGCATACATTTGGTGAACATCCGATTGGCCTAATCCATGAGCGTTTACACTAAGAGAACGTAAAGAGATGGAAACGACAATATTGCGAAAGTTTCAGCAAGCATGGTTTGCAAATGGGATGAACGTCCCGTAAGGAGATCAGCTACAGCATTTTCAAGAAGCCGTAAGCTTTCAGCTAGCTTGCTCGCTCATATCTGTGTGATGACATTCTAAAGAGAATTGAAAGCTGAACTAGATCCCAGGGACATAACACAAGAAATACAAGATATTGTCTTATACCAAGCGTTTCCCACCGCGTTTAGTTATTTTGGGATGTAACCAGCGAAATAGGCTTGGTGACACTTCATACGTTTACTGTGAATCTAGCTAGCGTTTCTCGATATTACGCGGGGTTTCAGTGTTTTGGAAATCACGAGAACGATACACGCGGCACCGTGGACTTCAGATGTCACCTTTTATAGAGTATCATACTCCGGCCCTTCAGTCAACTTTTACAGTGATCTGAGCAGTCTCCTTTGAACATTGTTAGTAAGATTACAGTGGAAAATACGAAATGGTTTTGGATATTTGCTTAACTGCATTACATCAGAATAGCTGATAATGGAAATGTACATGCAATGGCCATTTGTTCCACGGCGTGGTGTCCCTTTCTGTCTCTACAGCGATAACATTATCTATCCGTGAGGCTGAAGCGGAGTTGAAAACATTGATATTTAAATGTAAGTAGGACACATTAAAAAGGTCAATACGCCAAAGAAAAGGCGAATGAGTATGCAATTCACTGTATGCAGTCATTGTGCTACTCTCTGGGAACCTCTAATACAGTCGTTACGAAGAACTCTTTAAGTGCCACTAGACGAACAGCTCGTTACTGAAGAAGTACTTTAGCCAACGAATGTTGCGTTCGAACGGATCCTTATTGAGGAACCTCTAGCACCATCCCCGCCAACCATTGTTTAATTTTACTGTTGGCAGTTACTTGGAGACGGTTCACACAGGTATAATGAACAGGCTTACCAGATGTTGCCGATAAGTTCAGCAATGGTTAGATGAGTTTTGGATTTGTCTGAACTTTTACTGACCGAAGCTGTAGGAACAACAAACGTGGCACGAAGCAGGACGCAACCTGAAGGTTGGCTACCTAGTACGGGTGGAAAAACCTCCGTGGCTTAGTTGTATTATGGCGAAAGCAGGAACAGGGCGTGATGGGGTTGTTGGATAATATATTATCAGCACTAACAAAACAAAATTCTGGAGATAAGTGAGAAAACCCTGTCTGTTGGGAGGGACTGAGATAGAAAGCAAAAGGGCGAAAGAAGCTACGGTGAGATAATTGTAAAGTCGCTTTTTCCACCAATGTACTAGTAATCAATAGGTAGGCTGTTTATTTTCAGTTGTTTGATTAGGCAAAATGATTTCGCCCATGTATCCTAAACAGTTCCGAAAAGTGATGTCGGCAGCAAAACCAAAACTTCCATATTTATTTAATTTAAGCGGATAATTGTTCCTGGCTGACAATTTAAACCTACAAATTTAACACCTATTGTTCTTTCTTTTAATGCGTCACCTTGACAGTGTATTCACATCGCTTACGGTTTTTCGACACCTATGTAGTTGAAATAATTAATTAACTTCAGAGTTTAATTAACGCAGTGGGAAGATGAAAACTGGTAGATGTAAACTATTTGGATAGTTTTTTCTGGGTTAATAAAATAACAGGAAACATCTATAGCTAATATAGAGTGTGTCCGGATATGATTGCTACATGGTGGAGGACATTTCAACAGAGTACGAATAAGCAACGGATCAGCGGAACAATATAAATTAAGTATATTTATCGCTTCCTCAACAGCTGTTTACATACAATGGTTGAGAAATTCTAACGGTTAGGTCAATATCAGAAATTTTTGGTCAATTAAGCTAATGCGGCAGGTACACCATACCAAGGCAAAGTAACATTGGTTATAATCTTAAGGCGCTTGCAGAGGCTAAACTTCAAACGCCGGTTGACAGCAGCTACATAAAAAGAAGCAATTTGAGATGGTATTATTTGTTGACCATCTTGAATGCCTTTGCAGGGTTTGGCGCATCAATTGATTGAGTGATTGCCTGATAATAGAGTTAGCATGGAATGTTGCGCACTGAAAGCTGAATTTCGCAAAATGTGTTCCGAAATCCGGGTAGACACGTTTCTCCCTGTCTGGCCGACGTACAGGCTAGCGAAAGTACAGTTAAACTGGTAGACACAAGGCGGTGACATCTGGGTAAGGTGCGCCATTTTTGTTGGTTGCAGCAACATGAACTCAGTAGCACAATATTACCTATCAAGCTAGCGGTGACAGAAGATTCTATCCTTTTGTTCAACTTTATGGGGCAATGTGACGACTATTTTCTTCTTTGACTCTACAGCTCGTTCTTCTTGCGGCAAGATTTTCTATCCCGACCTGGCAATAAACCGTACGGAGTACCCATTTACTCGTAGCGCGGAAGTGACATCACAAATTGCTTCCACATTTGCTGCTTCTGTACATATACGTCGGGTTCGCACGGAATTCGCACGGATAAAGTGCGCTCGTAGTTCGTCAGACCGTAGCTATTAAATTGTAAGTATTTCCATATGCAGCTCGATTTGTGCTGAATTGATCTTAAGTGCGAGCTATCGGAACTTCTCTCCAAAGCTCTGTCCAAGAAGTGAAAGGTTCCTAAACCTTCACTTGTCATGGTGAAATTTATCACAGGATTACATCCAATAAACTTGTCGAACATGCGTTCCGCTTGTTGAGCGTCGTCCAACATCATGAAGGTGTTATCAATGTAACCGGCTTACAAGAGTGCTTCCGGTATCGACCGACAGAATATGGTGTTCAGTAGGTGGACCATAAAGATGACATCGGAAACGGGGCCAGTGCCATTTCCCATCGCTACACGTACAATTTCCGACAGACAGGTGCGCCACACTACTTCGAGTACAGCCTTAGACTTAGGAACATCCATTTTTGTGCACAGATTGCCGGTTTGATCCGGCTGTTTGCCATAGCCTCAACAAACCACACGAAGCAGGTGTTAGCATGACACAACTGCATTGTGAACATTCTGCCGGGAAAGAATGGATGATTACAGGCTACTCAGTGTCTACTTACGGATGAGGCAGTTGGCATTCGTGAAATGGCGGTAGGCGAATTAGGAGACTGCGTTATGTCTCACTGTACCAGTTGGGAGCATGGCTTCTCACTTTGGAAATCTGCGCTGTTGATGCAGCGTGATCCGAAGCTGTAGGTGAATTGATAACTGCATTATGAACTGGCGAATACAGGATGTCACTCCATCTTTAGGGAAACAAATCCTCTGTTGGTTCGGTTACTAAGGTCACTTTCGGTAACATAATAATTCCTGGCAGCTGCAGAAACCTTGAGTTCAGCTGCCCCACATGGTGGCGAAATCATCCTTAAGCGTTAGATCCATAAGCAATGTTAATTTGGCCAGGGTATTGGCATGCTATTTCATCAGTCTAGTCTGTATACTTTGTGTAATAAATCAGTGAGTACAACCAGTTTCTAGTATGTCTTAGTTAAGAAGCAACTATTTCTCATTCAGGCTTACAGGGATGCATGATCTGCTCGCTCTTTTATAAAAAATATTGACTAGCGTGCTTTTGTATATCATTGGAGTAAATCTAGGAAATTGCAATAACTGCCCGGAGCCTCCAAATTTTCGTTAAGCATAACTCTTCATGAGACCGTTGCTCCAAGAGTAATCACTATGTCCAATATAGGGAGGTAATTGTTTCACTTCACTTCGCGTCTTATTTTAAAATTGATATGCATAGTATGGAAACGTTCAGCCAAACATTTGATTTGCCATTCTAAGGAAAAGAACAACAAATAGCGCCCATGTAGTGTTTACAGTAGGATATGTGGACTGTTTCTTCGCTTTTATTTGTCTCCACAGTGGACATGAAGAAATCAACTAATATCGAACCCAATGGACTCCACGTTGCCACTTCATCTCTCTGGCAATTTGGAGGGTTCCGATGGTGGAAACTAATATTGTTGGTTTAGCTTAACATGGTGTCTCCCAGCAGTACATTGGATATTGGAGTAGGTAAGCTTGAACTATCTGCCAACTCACATCCATGGTCAATGTTATCAGGTAGTGGGACATTTGTGAACACCAATTTCATATCTAACTTACTCATGCCACTATCGGACAACTCAAATCTGTCGGGGATTATATGGGTTCAAACTATTCCTTAATGCTGTGTGGTTTCGCATTCTTCTTTACTGTGCATGTCCGCAATCCAGAGAGCAAGCTTGTGTTGTGGGGCTTTGCTATTGACAGAATTGGTCTGAGGCCTTGTTAATCCTTCGGGCTTTTGGCAACTCATTCAATTGCGAGGTGCTTGAGCCACCCGGACTGAGGATATAATGTGCTCTGTTGTCGACCATTCTCTCTGTAGGAAGTATTTGTGCGTTGGGACGAGACATTCTACTGCACATATTTCCTTTACTCACTTGAGATGATTAAATTTGCTTTCCTTATTATTTGTCAGCTGCATCGTTTGCTTGTAATCAGCTGCGTTCACAAAGATTCCAAAGTACTTGTCCAGCCAAAATGCCAATTCGTTTTTGGTCTTCATTTCTCTGAGAGTAAATATGACCTCGGGCGCAATCTCAGTTAATTTGGTCTAAACCGAACTATGTTCATCGACATTACACGAGTTGGGGTCAACTAGCTGATCAAAAAGTTTCTCAAACTGCGACTATAACAACAATCATTTTAGCTTAACAAGAGGAATGAAACAATTCAATCCGAGAGATGATGCTACCGAATGCAAGTTTTGCAGAAGAACGTTTGACAGGTTCAATACAAGCGCCGATAATATGCGAGAAACGGTCCCTTCTTGGTTATCTACCAGTGAGATTTGTAGGTGAATTCTGTATTTCTCTTTGCTACGGTCTTTGTTTATTTGCAGAAATTACTGAACACCATATTCCGGCACAAATATAAGTTATCTGTAATTGACATCAGGCGCGTGTGCGCTTTGAGTAAACCAGTAAGTTGCGTTTGATCAGTCTCCATTTGATCAAAGGCGAAGCAATGGGATGGCTGGCGTTTGTTTATAAGTGGTAGTACCGGAATCGAACATGGGTACTGACGCTGGGCGATACAGTTAGTAAGAAAAACTAGTTTAACATGGCAGCATGCACTACTGCGTCGCAGTTTAACTCTACGGCCTAGTTGTCTGCGAGAATTAGCGGAAATTCGTTGTTTAGGTTTTTGAAACCTTTGGTTAACTTTCGACTTTTAACTAACGCAGTGAGAAGAGGAATGCTGACACAAGTTCTCATTTCGTTTTGTCTCATCATTACCAACAAAATAACAGGCGAATAAATATAACTGAGACAAGACTGTATCCGGATACGATTGAGACATGGTCGAGGACAGATGTGCCAACAGTACGTCGATGGGAGCTTTAAGATAACGAACGTCGGCCTTTGTACATAGAGTGCAAGTTTGATCCGGCTCATCGCAATCGACTCGAATTCGCCTCTGTCGCTCCCTCGCGAGTGGTTTCATTCGTTGCAGGTCTATCGTTTTATACTGTTCATAATTAAGACTGTAGAACTACGGTTAAATTTATTCCGCCTTCCGCCAAAATGTTTGCTTGTCTAGTGTGTTTTCCTAGTAAAATGGGGTTCCTATTTTTTCTCTGTCGCCATACCAGTTCTCAACGCCATGCAATTCCCCAAATTCGTCAGAATATCATTGCAAGAAAACATGGACTCAAACAGTTCAGCGTTCATGTTGACAACGAATTCGTGCGCCACTGGATTCATCAAGTCTAGCACAACACCACATATTCTCTCGTCCCAAGAAATAAAACAGTCAGGTGCCCATATGCAACAAATTCCTGGTCGAACTCATATCCATCAGAAAGCAAGTCACATATTCATAACAAGTCTTTCGGCATGTCCTCTACACGATCTAGGCAGTCAAAAAACAAATGCTCAGTACAGGAAAACCATGAGTAGGCGAATAGTAGTACACCTGAAAGCGCGCTCGTAGCATTCGTAATCAGTACTCAGTAGCCATACGCCGAACACAAACCAAGTGTATTTCCATTAAACCAGAACTCCCTTGGAACAATGCATTCACATTAACGTTTCGTTTAGTTATGTTTTTCCCCTCGACTCGTTTATCCAACTCCAACCTTTATCTAGCACTCTTTAGCCATTCATGTGATCATGCAGTTGATTGGTTTTAATTCGAAACTCTAGCGATTTAATTGTACTGCGCGTGTGAGCAGACCATTTTCTCCATACATACGTTCCGGTGCCGCTCTGGTCTGCTGTTTTTTCTGGATGCAGCTATTTACTGGCGTAAACATTACTAACATTCAACCGACGAACCTGCATTAAAATCAGTCGCAAACACAGCTGTATGAGCAGGTGAAATCACAAAAAGCACAGTGCTCTGCAGGGACGTGCGCTGTTATCGTGACGTTAACTATGCACCTTTAGCGAGCTGGTATTGCCTATTATTCCTGGAGTGCTAGTCAAGTAATTAAGAGAAGTTAACTTTATTGCACCGGATCAGCATGACTTCCAACAAAAGCGATTGTGAACTACAAATCTACTAGCGTATCCATCTGGAACAAGGCAGCAGACTCCGGCATAGACTTGGATGTCATTTTTCTCGCGTTCTCAATGGCGTTCGACTGGCTAGACCAAGATATTATGCTTTACAAGCGCAGCCTTTTGGTATAGGTGACTATGACCTAAGGCCGAACAGAATCTTAGTGCTAAACTGGCGTTTGGAAGTACGAGTGCTTGGATCCCTGTCAGATCCCACCCTATTTAACGCTGCGTACCACCGAGATCGGTGCCAGTACAGAAGGTATTGTTGACGTAAATTAACCATACCGCAGGCCTCTTAAACTCGAACTGCATTCTTTATGCCGATGACATCAAGGTGTGGAGGACGAACAAAACACCAGGTAATAGCACAATACTATAAGCCAATTGGGATAATGGATACACAGGGTCAAATCAGAATCAAATTCGCTTCCATGTGGACAAAAGTAGAGTGCCTGACTTACGGCACAAGCTGGTGTTTTCCTACAAACTCGGCAACCAGGAGCTTTCAACGTTATCTGGCTAGTATAATAAGAGAGTTTTGGTCCGGATCTACTTGGGATGTTCGGATCAGGCTGAAACGGCGTTAAGGAGGAGGAGACAACACTTGGACCTCCTGAAACCTCAATAAGAAAGACTAAATATATAGATTTTTCTACAGTTCCTTAAGTCATACATGTGTTTACATGGGCAGTACACAAAAGATTTCTGGTAGACATGGCTGAAGGGAGATGTCACCGTCTTAGAGAAATCCCAACTCCGAACAAACAAAAATGTCAAAGATTTGTATAATTTGCCAAATGACCAAAGGCTTCAAGTTCTCGGGGTCTTCAGCTGACCAAAACTGCCATTTCTCGTGGACCTAATTTTGACCCACTGGATTTTGAGAAATCCCAACCACGCGCCGCCATTTGCTAATGCTCAGTCAAAACAGTAAATTGAAAGGCTACCATCTCAGATTGGCAGGTAAGTACTGCCGTTTGGTATGCTATTGAAATTTCTTCTCCCCACATGCTTGCAAAATGTGGAACGTTACATAGGAACCTGTCGTCTGTGCCCACACTTTGACAAAATTCAAAGCTCGAGTTGAGCGCATGCCAATTTGGCTGCACCATCTCACATTACTCATTACTCATGCATAAACGTAAGTGCCCGATCAGCTTCAAGAATCCGTTTCACCTTTATCGCTTTCCTTAGGTGTTCACTCGGATGCGATATGTCTTGTCATTCTTATGGATTCTGTTGGATTTCCATGTTACATTGACTATACTGCAGCGAGTCCACCGGATCACACCTAAGTTTGCCAAAAATTCATATACGTTTGGAACTTGGAATGAAACCATGCTGTAGGACTTAATAATATTAAGCTATTTACCCACATTATATTACTGTTCCGCTTTTGCTATAAGGAAACATGGGAATGGCATGTGAACGGGAGCCACGTTTCATCAACGGAGCCAACCCACATTACTTCAACTAGCAGAAAGGAAGCAAAAAGTAAAGTATAAACACCAGACGTACACGAGGCGATGGCTGGACCGTAGCCCGTTCCACACAGAATGGAACCACTCTTTAAGCCTAGCACCGTCACGAGGACGGTGCACCCCGTCCCCATTAGCAACCACCAACGGTCTCCTGGAGCAAGTATGGAAGTGATAGTGGGTAATAGACAGGTGGGCACATTGTCAACATTCGCATCAGGCGCAGCCACAGCAGAAAGCTCAAGCAACATCTACTTCTAAAACGTAACAGTACTCAGCACGAAGACAAACCTACCACATCCGCCTCCTTATTGGCCTGGACTAGTCAATTGAATCGGAACGTACTCATGGGGCTTCTATTCCGCCTATAATAGTGCCTTCTCCGACCCCTGCGAAACCGCTCTTTTGAGCAGTCCACTGATGTCGCATCGGTCAAATTTGACTTGGAATCGCAACACCTGAAATCGACATGAGTTTGTTCTAAATTCACTTTCTACATGTTCTGGTACTGATATTTTTGGTTTGGTCTAATGTCGTTTTACTGCACTAAGTTAGCCGTACAAAAACGGTATGAACATCCAGGTCGAATGCCTTCGCTAAACATATATACATAGATTGACAGCATCCGTGCCCAATGGCAGTTCGAATACAACATTTGCGCATGTGTTTCCACGGCCTTTAAATATGAGCGGTCACAAACTAGATAGAGACACATTAATCCTCATGAACGATGGTACTACAAATGTGTATCGGTTTCGTTTAGAGGTCAGGCTAAAAGTTACTTGCATAGGCATGCGAACAAGCAACCAATGCGAACTGTTGGTGTTCGCCTCTTACGGCCTAGTAGGCGCGACAACTACTACAGTACTGCATAAACTCAGTCCTGCTGGCTACTGTCAAACTTACGGTTTTTCAAACAGTTTTCACACTGTTTTGCAAATTTCCAAGACGTAGCATGGTTGTCATAAAAGTTCCCATCCTTTTCTTCACACCGATGTGTATCCTGTTGTGGCTATAAAGATTTGGTTGCAATCTATTGTTCACTTTACTATACAATGAACAGGTATGTTTGAAGTAATCCTGAAGGCCGAACCACAGCTGTGGGTTCAATGGCACTTCAGTGTTATCTTGGTCTTCAATTGCACAAGCTCTTTATTGCCTGCGGTGTAAATGCGACATAACCTTCTGGTAGGAAAATCATTTATGTAAACGCGATATTAGTATATCACGCAAATTATTACACGTTTTCTTCCGGAAACTATTTTGCGAGATGCAAATGACGGGTTCTTTTATGCTTCTTGGTTAACATTGCCACCTTTGTATGTCGAATTAAAACAAAAGGGAAATATTATCTTTAACTTAACTAAACAGTAATATCTTCTGTATAATGGAGGTACATTTTTGCAAGCGCAGAGTCCAATTTATTCGTATCCAATGAACGGTGAAATGTGAATAGTCACGATGATGAATCCTTTATTTCCCTCTAAATTTTGTGTACAGCGTGGCTATCAACTTCTGCAGCAATGGAAAGCACATTGAGACATATTGACATAAAGCCAGCTATAGGTAGTTCAAGTTTCGAAAATAATTGTTGCGCTCTTCCCCTTGTTCCACCGAGCGATCGGATAAGGTTTGGCAAAGCCAAAACTTTCCTCATTGAAGCGGATATATTATATACTGAATACTACTGAATACTGTGTTATAGAGAAACTAGAAATGGATTCTGTACAACTGTTTTGAAATATGGTGAAAAACATTATAAAAGTTGTCAACCGTGAATATCATTGTCCTTCTCATGTAATAGTTAAAATATTCGACATACGATATTTCAGGATTCACAAATGTGATATGTCATCGTAAGTGTGCAGTCGTTCTCTGAATCGAATAGTGGCAAAATACAAATCTAACAACATTTTTAACTGTTGCACAGATGTTGCCTAAATCACATGTTCAGGCAAATTGTTACAAATGTTTATCACTCTCCGTTCGAAGCACAGTTGGTGGGGAACACATTTCACATCCGGTACGACAAGTTTGTATCTGTGTCCGCGTGTGGTGCATGGCCCTCGTAAGTGCAGCATAGGCGAGGCGAATGGCAACCTTTTCAGACCATGTGCCGAAGCTACGTTAGAGCGCCCAAAGCATTCGCAGTCCGTTACGATATAGCCTGTTCGTGTTGTCAACGGACTACAAATCGTAGCGTGAGAGTACCCCTAGTTCTTTCACGGAGGGTGTGGGATATAGCGTTTGGACGTCATGGGTGTAAGTTCGGCCGTTACCATTGTTCCCCAGGCTGGGTTGACCGGGAGAAGAACTTCTGCAGACCATGTGGATAGGCGGTTGAGGTCTTGGTGAAGTAGGTCACAGTCATCGGGAGCGTGGATTTCTCTCCAAATCTTCATGTCATCCGCAAACAAGGCACACGGCGACCAGAGAAGCTGCAGTAGAACGTTGATGTGGATCAGGGACAGAGTGGGCCCCAGCACAGTGCCTTGAGGCACGCCACTTTTAGAGGGGTACCAGTCAGTTAGATGATGGTCGACCTGCACCCTCCACTTTCGTCCAACAAGAAACTCGCGGATCCACCGGTGCAGTGAGCCACCGACACCACATATGCTGAGTTTGTGAAGGAGAACCTCGTGACTGACCTTGTCGAAGTTTTACTGATATCGATGAATTTCACGTCGACGGGGCTTCCCCTTGTTTATTGCCTTCAACTACTCATGCCTCATCACAAGCAGGTTCGTAATGCATGAGCGACCTTGCATAAAACCGTGCTGTGCGGGCGTCAGGACCTCGTTTGACTGTAGCAACTGCAGCAATCCCTTGTTTACGATTTTCTCAGCAACCTTTGCCAAAATAGGTGTCAGACAAATTGGCCTGTAATTATCTACTTTACTAGGGTCGCCGCCTTTCGGAATAGGCTTCACCACCGCACATTTCCAGTCAACTGGCAACAAACCTTCGGACAGCAACCTGTTGAAAAGGTTAGTCATGAAATGAGAGAGGATGGTTGAAATTGACTTGAGAACCAGTGGGTTAAGCCGTCAGGTGCGGCAGGTTTGGTGTCGTCAAGGTTGGTGAGTTGTTGAGCTACCACTTGAAAGCCTCAATGGAGACTATCGAGTTCGGTAAAAGCGATAAACGTCGAAATCGGAACAGACACATTGTTATTCGCAAATACAGAAGCGAAGTGCGCCGCCAACACAGATGCACGCTCAGTGCTAGAGTTTATGGGCTGTCCATCCGTGCCATCCAGCTCTGACACATAACCTGATGGCTTCAGGCGTCGCTACACGTATGCAAAAATTCTCTTTGGGGCGGTCTTCGCGGCTTACGAGAGCTGCTCTTCAAAGTGTCAGCGTTTATTCTTTTCTGCACTGCTGCAGTGGTTCCGCTGACATTTATACCCTTCGTAATCATGGTTAGAGCCAGAGAGGAGGATCTTGTCCCACATTCTGCGCCGCCTCCGAGCCAGATTTCCATACTCCTTGTCAAACTAATGAGGCTTAATCGGTCCAACCTTTCGACATTGCAACGGCACAAATTGGGAGCACAGTGATATCAATATCTCCTTTATAAATATCCAACAATCTTCCACAGATGCAGCTCGTGACAGAGACCAACCCATTTGGCTCGCGGCTCAAGCTAGGCCATCGAAGTCCGCTTTCCAGTAGTTGGGAGCTGGTTGCAAAGATAATAGCATATCAGCTATCAATACTGAGTGGCCGCTCGTAGCCAGGGGCTCAAGAATCCTAACGTCACTCACTCTTTGTTGGTAGCTCCTTAATAAAATGTCGAGACAGGACGGGGTTGAAAGTGTTGTTATGCATGTTGGCTGGCATATGTGTTGCGATGCACCAGTTTCAAGTACCAAATCCACGAACTTCGCATCAACCTCACTATGTCCAGGCGTCAAATGTACATCAAGCCATCGTATTCGAGGACATTTAAAATCGCCCATAAGTAGCAAGTGTGGACGACTCATGTGGGTCCGAAGAATGGGCAGCCAAATCAAACAATGACTCAGGGGACTGTGATAAACTGCGCCCACAAGCAGTTCTCCGCGCCTGAGGCGGATGGAGCAAAACAGTAGCTCACACAGAGCATCGTCACTTCGGTAGGTGCTCACTAGTCGCCCACGCAGGGAAAACCGGATGTAAAGTACGATATCTCCGTGGGCATTCTTTAGTCTATCGCATCGGAAACACGAGTAACCGTTGAGTTCAAGTTCTTGGATGAATAACTCTGCATGCAGCCATGTCTCTGCGAGTCCCACTACCTCTGGCCGCTCAGACGCAACGAAACAACAAAGCTCATCGCGCTTATTCATAATACTGCAAAGATTTGTGAAGGCTACTCGCAGGCCGCAGCAGGGCCATCGGGAGTGATTAAAGTGTGGGCAGCCCGTATATCCTGATTCGCGGATGGTTGGAAACTACCCGAAAATTTACGATACGAAGATTTGTGTTCCCCTCACCAGTGCGTCTTTTCAGCTCAATGATGGCAGACATGAGCCGCTCCTTGTCTACTGGGTCCAGGTCGGGGAAGAACACTAATAATGACACAAATTATAATGTAAAGCATCTAATTAGTGTATAGTTCAATCTTAATTTACCACAACTAATACCGATATGGAAACGGTGGATTAAGTAAATGCTTTTCAAGTATGTAGAACAAAGAAAGAATGAGATTTCTCATCAATCCAAATGACCTCGACGTATTGTCATTTTCCGATAGTGGTTTATTCCTTTACTTTTCTAACTGACCTATAGCAAACAGCGGCACAACCCAGTCGAATTTTCATGGAACACAAACGCCTTTATATACTCGCTTCATAGTCAGTTATAAGATGTCCTGATTCCTCGGAAGTATTACAGGTTTTTCTTGTAAACTCATGCGTCATTTAATTATGTTCCAGGTAGCTTCACTTTCGTGTAACTTTATGGCACTGAGACAGTATTTGCCTACGATTGTCATTCTCGTACTATGCATTCGACATGTGAATGAACTTAAGGACTTAACAGTTTACAAAGTGCACAAATTTTGACACCGTTCTCTACTCTTTGTCTTGATTAATATCAGCTTACAGTTTCCTTGCGGCTTTACTAGAACGTGCAACCATCTCAACTAATACCTGGATCATCTCGCTAGAATGGCTTGCTAACAGCTACGTAACGAGTCTACGGGATTAGTTACCAAGTCGTTCATAGCCGGTAAGTTATGATTTGTAAAACATTAAGGCCGCCCAAATTTGCGCCAATCTGGGACAAAATAGGTGGTAATTATCGTTTTCTGTTTAATCCTAAAAAGTTCTAGAAAATGCCAAAAAAAGCAGGATATTTTGAGCAAATGCCGTTTGCAATGAGCCACGCTGCCCGCCAGTTTTAAGTTTTTGATCGGCTTGCACATTTTCAATTCCAACTACAGTGAAGGAGGTAGCGCGAATGTTGCGATCCAACTCAGGAATAATCAACGATGCTGTCTGTAGATACTGAAGTGCTATCAGGCAGCATTTTCCCGCAAAATCCAGATACACCACGTGGAAACTAATTTGTCCTTGGTATTCTGATTTTAAGTAGGCTACGCAAGTAGCGTATTTGTGGTCATCGTTGGCTCCAAACACCATCCTTAATGTTTAAGATAAGTAACGGCTTCCGAGTAAACCAGCGTTACATAGAAAACAATAGCTTATTAAGAAGTGACACCAGCAAAAATATTGCTACATTTCTAACATGTGTCCCAGTAGTATATTTAAACGAAATTTAAACCTCACATCTGCTAGGAAGGTCGTAGCTTTCGAAGCAACCATTCTGCTGTGATCATATGTTTTTGGACGTAGGGGCTTGACAAGAAAATAACTAAGAGCGTTTAAATAACTGATACGTTGCGCTAGTTCTTTAGAGATAAGAGTGATGTGGATCGGACTTTTCAGCTGTAACAATACTATAGAAAAGCCCACTTGCACAACCAATTTAAAAAAGATACAAATTTAAATCTGCAAATGCATATCCGTTCTGTGTGCTGCCTGAATAAGGCATTAATTTGTGTTGTGCGGGGACGATCCACGGAAAACTTCTCGAAGATCACAAAAGTAGTGTACACGTACTCTAATATATGCTCTACTGTAGTTCCCATGTATATTTTTGTGCCAGTCCCTCTATTCGGGGGAGCTGAGTTTCGTAGCTTCTTTTGTTACGTATGTTTCCCGAATGTCAGGCAATGCGGAAAATAAAACCGTTGCAGTATTGTCTTAGAAAAAAGCAACGTTACTCCTCTGCCCTGCTTTACAAAGCGCCACACCGTTCCAGTTCCAGTGCACCAACAGACAACTTAATACAGTTTACGCACATATGCATCATTGAAACAAAACTGCTCGTGCGGAGCTCCGTGCTAACCCAAAGCAAAATCCTAAGACAGGAAAGCGAAAACTGAGGGCACAGTACGAAGTTCAAAGACTGCGCTGTTACTAAATAATTGAAGCGGAATAACTATGTTTGCTTAATTAATTATGGAAGACTAGCCGGGAAAAATCGAGCATGAAACATGTGAAGACGAGTGGGAGTGTTGAAAAGTGATTTGAAAGATTGAACCAATATACAATTTTTTAAGTGAAGGCAGCCTAGTGGAATGTAGAGTGATCCTTCCATTATTTGTTGGCAGCTGTATAGTTGGGGACAAATCCGTGAAAAGTAGTTCCCACAACTTTTATTGTGGCGGCAATAGTGTTATTGTTTAAGCGTAGTAATTTTCACTAAGAATAACTCTGGCAGATCAATTGAATATGTTTGAATTTGAGAGAGTCATGATCAGTCAAATAAGCCAAAGGATGAACGCCATCTAGTTACTATTATTGTGCGCAAAACGAACAAACTTTTCCTTGTTGGTTACATTAGATTCATTGAATTCACCTTGAGCCCACCATTTATGAGATTGTGAATGACGCTGAGATTTAAGGAAACGTTATGGCTGGCATATGTGTCAGTTACGTTTTCATTGTTCAAACATATGCGAGCTACTTATGGTTTAAACCGAAGCATTGTATCATGGTAAACAATAAATCTCATACATATCTGTGCCTAGAAGCATCGGATTCGCACCATCAGTTAAATTGTAAATCAAAGGTCAATAAGTGCACGCTGTGGTCAGCAACAATCCAACCACACAAAAACCGTGCAGTTTGCTTGCAGTCAAGTTGCAAGACAGGTAAACTACTGAGAGCCATCCACAGGGGCAGTCAATGTTGTTTTTGAGGAAATGACAATTCACATTTTGACTTCCTTATCTCCACCAAATTTCCATTTATTCACATAATACACAGCAGCACATTAGTCACCGTAAATGAACTGCACAACAATACGGTCGTGCTTGCATGGCATATGCTTGGAAAATAACAGAAGATGAAGTTAACTGTCTCAGGCCATTAGGTCACTCCAACTACTATGGTAGCATTAAAATTATTGGCAGCTGTTTTTCTGGCAGAATATCAGTACATGGCAGAAACGATAAAAAGATTATTTTAGTGTTTGGCATCGAGGTAGAATATACTTGTTTCCTTTAATGCCTCGTTGTTTTCGATAATCGCTATACCTATATCCAAAGTTTCTTATCGTAAATTAATGTTTTCGGAAAATTAAGACAAGTTTAGTAACCGTTAGAATATCAGATCCTGTTAAATTTAGTTCAGAAAATTGCAACTAAGATAGATGAATTGTGCTAAAGTGTAAGTTCAAAAACTCTACCGAAGAAATCTAGTTTGCATTTATGCGAATATATGAGTACCAAGGACACTCATATTATCGTTGATATTTCTAAGGTCGCGGTTTCATTGGGTCACCGGCATGCCAATGTGCTTGTTCTACAAGGATTTAGATTGCAAATATTTGAAGTAAAACCGTAGAGCAAAAAAGACGAAAACGCATTTAGTACATGAGGTGATTTACCCAGGCAAGTGTGAAAAACTGGCCTTTTATTTATTACAAACACGAGCAAACACAAGCTGTCGGCTGACTCGAAGTTATAGGGTGACCATTTTCATGCGTTTAAATGTCCTTACCTTCTTGGTAACCTGATACCTGGGCTAGTCTGCATTGTTGCACAGTAATCCCACGTGTCCTAGAAAAGTCCAGCATTATTCTTACTGACTAACGACAGGTTGGATTGTAGGGCGCCAAAATGTTTGCTTTTCGTGCTCACCGATACTAGATGATGATCCGGGCCGAATTTCCCAGACTTGTTTCTGACAAAGTGCGCAGTTGTTGTCCCATCGGCAGGTAAATATGTAGGCATACGGCCAATAGTAAGTCGTTCTGGATCAAAACGGTTGTTTCCTTAGGTAAAAATTACCATGGATAATGTGAAGTAAGCTATACTACCTACAAAATTTTCTTAAGTGCTTTAGACGATTATAAGCACAGCACCACTTCGCAGTGCACGTTATGCGGTGCGGACGCAGTTCCTAGTTGCTTAGGTATCCATTGCATTAATAGGCACATTATTACTTCAGCCTTCATCTATTTACCTTTAGCCAATCTATATTATTTCCCAGTCGATAGCATCCATAGCAATTTCAATTTTCTTCATAATATCATGTTCCTCTCTAGATATTACTGGATGGCACCGAACGCATTCAGATGGCATCCAGGGAGCAAGTACGCCACTATATTCTACCCATCATTGACTGATCAATCCCACGTATACAAACTACATCTCACCCTTTGTTTTTCTCTGTTGTACAATAGACCGCTTTGGGATTGATCCCATAACGCTGGATTCAACTCGATGGCGTTACGGATCATCATGACATTTCTGTAGAAAAACGTGTTTTCCTTGAGGAAAACATTTTAAACACATATGGAAGCAACAAGCTCAGAAAGGTATAGACCGCGTAAAGCCATGCTTCATATAAACTTAGTGTTGTGCGCTAGCTTTCCACGCCAATGTTGTCACTCGCTTTGCCCTTTCCGCAGTACTATTTCAAAGCATATGCGAGGCGGAACCTCATTTGTTGATGCAGCTTACTTACTTATGCAGCTTATTTACTTTGTGCTAACTTTGATGAAAAATGATATTCCTTGCTTTTGCAGTACTGCTGTCCACCTTCAGCTCTGAATCCTTCCATAAATCATGGTATAACTTAATACATAGAAATGAACTCTCAGTGTCGTACTTATCACTTGCTATCAAACATTTTGTTTCGTTGGAAGTGCCATTCCTCTGTGCTTCCTTAAACTGGCAGATGTATAACTTATAACAAATGGCGGATAATATTTGGTCTAGTTGTATGTTGGTAACTTCACTACATTTGATTATACGCCAATGTCACGTTAAAAGTTCTAATACACCATATTTTGGAAATATATTCCACTGTTACTTGAGCTGGACTGTGCATTATATAGGGGTAAACCTGAAGCGTATTTACGTCTTGCCTTTTTAATGGGTAGGTTTCCTATTAATCACTCAGCCAAATATGAATTTTGTGAAGTCACAAACACTGAGTCAACGTCTCATGTGATCACAATTGTATACATGGGCAGGATGAGGCCGAAGCACAAGTGCAAATTGTGGATTCAAAGACCAATAAGCCCAAAGTCCCTCGATCGATGGAGTTCGCTGCAATTTTCTTTGAATATGCTTCCCTTAGTCATGTTCATTTTACCGCATTATGTTAAACTCGACTGACTGTATATCGGACATGCGTTTGACAAACTAAACCAGATGCATGACATGCAATGTCTGACTGTGCTTCATACGGATGTTGGTGAGGTAACAAACTCGATCATACTGATAACAAGAGACTGTCAAGCATTTTTGCGGGGTGACGCTTTGCAAGATCGTAGTGAAGGTGCTATTTTCCAACTGTGGTCCAATCTAATGTAGAACTGCTTACGGTCCAGCAACCTGTAGTGTAAGTCTAGGTAGGACCTTCAAAGTAGAACTTGCTTTATGATTCCTGTTCACTGTATTTAGCAACACATTCGCGAGTTTGCATTATATTATCACGTGCTTGTCGCTTTCATCTTGCGTGTGTTTCTCATTGTGCAAAGTTCGTCATGAATACATAAAGTCGCAAGCTTATAAAAATCGACGCACGTTCGCGAAACTGATCATAGCAATTTTCTGTTGCTAGTCTTCATTCAAATAATGAAGTGCCACGGCTAGAAACGCAGTAGTTCCACATGAAGCCCTGTGCAGACTGGACGTTTGTAGTTAGAAGGAAAGCGCAATTCTAACTGCATACCTATTTTGATCACTGCTAATATCCATTGCGTTTGCGAAATATTGAAAAGCTCAAAGGCGAACAAACTGTAGTGAATGCTGTCGTATTAGTAAAAATCTGCTGAATTAATCCTGGTTTGGAATATACGATCAGACCATTATCAATCTCTGCGCCCTTACATATTTTACAAAAATTCAGATGGTTATTATCAAAAGATTTCTCAAAAGATTAATTCCACACTTCAAATTATGTTACGAACCAGATGTGTCGTTACTGTGATTAGTTAACTTGCTGTTTGAACCTAATCGATTTATTTTTCCCGTGGTAACCATTAGCGGCCAGAATATCTCGTTACACCGCCTTAAACAACTGTACGTACTCAGAGAGCAAGCTTCCATGCAAAAAGGCGCTGCTTCTGGAAAGTCCTTGTTAAATGGTATTAGAAGCAGAATGCTTTGCCCTAACAGTGTTAAGTCCCAAATATAAATTGAAAAAACAGCAGCTAATAAGTATGGAAAATGGCGAAGTTCAAAATAACGTACTTCTAACCGTGCGGTCTGCGGTCATCCGAATCCTTTTCCACTTAAGCAACTCGATATTCAGGAGGCTGAGTAAGAATAATGTTGGCTGCAAATATATTATTAACTGCAAACTGCTACTTCACATTCATTTCGTGAAGGATCTGGATGATTTTCTGTAGGTTCATAGCAGTTAGGCACAGGTAGACAGCCACAACACATCCAGAAAAGTGTTGGACGGCTGTTTCGTCTTGTTGGGACTCGTCAGTATCCCGCACCCACCGAATATTGACGGATTCGGACTCCCGACCTTGCACTTGCGAGGCAGCGATTTATGTAACTGAGTTACGTCACTGAGCCATCGGCGAAGGCAGCGGACCGCTAGGACTGGCTAAGAGGGCCCCTTGCATAAACATTAGACGCATGAAAGTGGAGGATGAGCCGCGCTATATCACAGTTAGATATCAGTCATGGCGGTCAGCTGCCGGCACCCATGGCTCAGTGACAAACTAGCTGACTAGCAATTGTAAGGTCAAGGGTTCGAAGCCGGCAGCGTTCGGCGGGCGCGCCCTACTGAGGAGTTCCAATAGGACGAAGCTGCCGCATAGCGATTTCCTGGATGGGTGGTGGCTGTCTGCCTGTGTCGAACTGCGGCAAACCTACAGAAAAACCTACTAAATCCCCTACTACTTAAGAACGACCTATATGCAAATTTTACACTGCGACTTAAATTCCTTGCTTTTACGCCAGATAATATGGCAATGTAATGTGAATGTTTTTTTCAATCAGACGCGAATACTGCACTTGGTATTCTATTTCATCATAAGACTTTGGTTCACCTGCATACTCTTCAATCACCCGAGGTATTGCAAAGAAGATCGAATGGGTCCAACACATTTCTACCTGACGTATTCCGAGTTTACGTTGCTTACCGTACAAACCACAGTGCGAGAAAGTAGAACTCTACAGCTGTTGAGGGCATTGGTTGCGAGCCGATCTCATCATCACTTACTGAATATTACTTCTCGCTGACAACATTAGGTTGAGGCCAGTGGTTTACATGCGAACACCATGCAGAACAGGCGAACATCGGTACAAGCTTGTGGTGCCGAATATAAAACCATTCCCCACCTGGTTTTTGAATGGATACTGTTGCATGTATGGAATATTTGTAGTTCGTAAAGGCCGCATCCGTGCCATAATTTATTCAACAAACTGATGCGAAAAGAAGTAATGGCGCGACCCCTGGATAAAATAACACCCCGTCCAAAAATAGAGTAAGGGCTAACCTTTAACCGGTCGGCGCTAACACATTGAATACGCCTCTTAACACACTAAAATTATACCAGCGTTATGGGAAATCTTCCTCCCCAAAAGATCCCGGACTGAAACCATGGATGCGATGAGACTAGAATTCAGATCGGTGCACAGCGCGACTTAAATTGCGATTGACTAAGTATGAGTTCCTTCTCTTTCCTCCGTATGTTATCTTGGATATAGACGATAATGTCGGGTCCTATGTTCTAGATAGCCAGATAAAAACAATTTTAGAATGACTTGAACCGAAAAATATTGATAAGCTCCGTTTGTTTCTAGGAATGTTTCACATTACCGCCGTTTCGTACCTGATGCATCCACTATGTTCTCCGAATGAGTTAAGCTTTACAAACGTACTGTGAGATTGGGGTCCTGGACAAAGCATACCTTAACCAAATTTAAACTAGCCTTCGCTTACTCACCAATGTTAGTTCATTATGGTCCTTGCAAGCCACTAGTCCTCCAAAGTGACGCTTCTCCTTGGGGTGAGGCTGAAGTCCTGTGCCACCGCGTGAATTAACAAACATTGCGGCCCATAGCGTTCGCATCACACACCCCGTAGCCAGTGAAAAGAAACTATTCACAGCTAGACAAGAAAGCCTTCTCCGTAATCATCCGTGTGAGAATGTTCCATCAGTACCTATGGTGGAGTTATTTTGAACTTCATACATACCACAAACCATTAATACCATAGTTAGGAGTGACTAAAGTTAGACAACCAAATGTCTTCACGAATAATGCAGAGGCGTGCTCTGACCTTGTGCATGTATAATTCTAAAATTATCTACATTCCCTGCAGCAGTATTCGCACAGCTGACACTCTGAGCCGCCTATTAGTTCCAAAGTCGTCGCAGGTTCCCGACTCTCCCAGTGATTTGGTTCACCTGATGCAAAATCTAGCTACTACGCATCTATCGTCATCATCATCATTATACATGTCAGCTAGAGGTGGTCAAACACCTCCGCTATTGTACCGCAATACATAAAGGAAATACATACATGCATCCATACAATACATAAAGGAAAAATAAATACGAGAGTTGCATGCCAGCTAAGCTACCAGCAACGGATAGGCATCTTTCCGGTAAGCTGCCAGCCGGCTACTATGCAAAAACAAAAAATTTGATTATGTTTTACCCTACGAAATAAGATCATAGATGGAGGGGGAGGCTAAAAGGGATGGGGTAGGACAAAGAAACTCACAGCATGAACGCCACTGAGGTCGGCTCCTTGCCACGTCAGCAAGTGTATCCAGCCAAACATGTTCACCGTCTTTTGGACCCCAACCAGGGAGCGGTGAAGCTTCAACCGAGGCTAGCTCCGAAGTAAGGGACTTCATTCCTCTGGACCAAGTCATCACTTGGCCACCTCTCCTCTTCTTCCACCCACATCCCCCGTGAGCAAACAACGCACGTCGATGGCGTCGGTGGGCTGGCATGCGCAACACGTGGCCCAGCCATCGGAGCCTGGTGCAGGAAATAACGAAGCTGAGCGGTTCATTCCCGTTTCCTGGGCCGTAAACAAGTCGTCGAACACGCTCTTTACTCACGCGGTGTTCCCACCATATGTGAGCCAAACTGCAAAGGCACCGATGGTCGAACGTAAGTAGCCTCTTCATGTCCGTCGATCTTAGGGGCCAGGTTTCGCAACCGTACAGTAAGGTCGAACGTACCGCTGCATTGTACACTCTACCCTTCAGAGCGAGGGTAATGTCGCGCCGTCGCCGTAGGCGGCGAAGGTTAGCAAAAGCACTTCGAGCTTTCGCTATACGGTTCGTGATCTCGTCTTCCATCCCAAGGGCGCTGAGACAACTTCCCACGTAATTGAATTTCTGAACGACTTCTAGCTGTTCCCCACCAAGGGTCAGCAAAGGGGGCAATCGCTGCCAATCTTGGAGGAATGCTTTGCACTTCGGTGGTGCAAAACAAAGCTCGAAGCGACTGACAGCCAGTGCTAATCTGTCCAGCGCGGCTTGGCACGTCTGGGAGCTGTCACAGATGAGGGCAATGTCGTCTGCATACTCCAAGTCAAGAAATCTTTCTTCTGGTAGTAGCTTCACACCTTATAACTCATGTCCTGTAAGTGCAATCCCCATAACTTCGTCAATAGCGAAGTTGAATAGGAAAGGTGACAGCGGGCATCCGTGTCTCACACCGCTGGAGATATTGAACGGTGGCGACTGCTTGCCGTAAGCCCTCACTCTGTCCGTGCTACGCGCACATAATGCATGGATAATATTTACATATTTCTCCGGCACACCTTTCCTGAATAGACAGTTCCACTATGAAGTTCCACAATCCGTATTTGAACAGTTCGAGACCCAATTCCCGCAACAATCAAACTATTCTTAACAAACGGACGGCCTGAAGAAGGAACCACTACTTCGCAGCCATTTATCTCACGCATAAATGGACTGCGCTTATTCGATGTTTGTGAGCCCTGAGGTTCCCTGTTTGTCACTCGTAGAAAGCCTTGGGCACGGATCCTTCACTACTTCCATGACCCAAATCCAGGTGTCTTAACGATGAAAACATTGGCAAGGGAATGCTGCTAGAGAATATATTCAGGTCTCGAGAACATGCTGATAAGTTGTGATAACTATCTGGCACACCAACGCACTAACCCCCCGTGCAGTACATCTGTGGCGATGGCCCGACAAGTCATGTCAACGGATCCACGCCGACTACTTTGGCCCGGTTATTGGAATCATATTGTTGTTATTCATCTGCTCCCACTCCAAGTTGGTTGAAATGTATCTCGTTACGCAAGGGACGTCCGAATCCACTATTATTAAGATTCGTTCATCATTCGTCACATTAGGTATCCCAGAAACCCCGAACACTGATAACGAGTCCCCTTTTGTTAGCACGAAATTCAACCGATTAGGCACTAACAACGGCTTTCAGCAGGTAAAATCGACACCTTATCATCCAGCGTCAAACGGGTTGGAAGAGCGAGCGGTACAGACAGGGAAACGAGGACCGTTGAAACAGTATGTAGCTAGCGTACAAACAAAGCTGAACGCTTTTCTAGTTGCCTACCGTTCCACCCCCACTGAGAGTACGGGTAAGTCTCCTGCAGAGCTGATTTTTGGCAAAAACCTCAGGACAACGCTGAGTCTCCTGTTTCTTAATCCAAAGGTGGGGATAGCAGTGGTACAGAAGAGGTCAATGTCTTCGGATAAGAAGAAGGAGATGCACCTTTTGAGGAAATCGACTTTGTCTACGATAAACGGCAACAAGAAACACATTGTCAACCGGCCACTGTAATTCGATCCTCGGGAAGCCAAAACGATGTTGAACTGCCAGACGGCCGTCTAATTCGTCCGCTCTCAGACCACCTTCAGTTTCCGCGTTTGATCACACCAAACGAGATGCGGACCAGATCGGACGCAGGCAAAGTACTAGCAACAAAGAGCGAATGTAAGCACAGGCTAGTTGCCGAGGCGATCGATACGCATTTGTGAACCAGTGAATGGTTTCCCGCATGGAAGTTGATAAAATCTAAGGCGTGAGGTTTGTCACGTGCACTGATGGTCAGGCCATAACCCACTCAATTGGATGAATAACCCACATAAACGTACGCACGCACATTCACACACCAAGCTTATTGTATCCCACATAATACATGCCAGACAGTCTGTCAATTGTACATTACACGGTGTACTGTCCAGACTTGTGGGCTTTGGGTCAATTAGAGCTTACGCTCTCTTACGTTTAATTACCGTGACTAATACAATGAACAATGATTTATCATAGGCACAAAAGCATGTGCTTTACAAGTCCCATAGGATGTTTAGAATAAAAATTAAGCTTTGAACGATCATGGAATAAGTAAACCATCATTTTAAACGTCCACCGTGTTAAATACACCACTGCATAACGATAGTTTTAAGTGGGAATGGGATATGCACACGCAGAGTAGTATAGAGGGGTTTAATATTTCAGTAAGTACGTGAGAAATAAAGAGGAAAATGACTACACTCACTTGTATGTTCCTTCATTTGACAGATGTGTTATGTTAATCCAGTTTAGCTACATCCAGGCTAATCATATGGACACTTCTGCATGTATTCTCACCACCACTTTACGGGAACGATCGTCAAACGCATGGTTGGGTCTGCTGCATTTCGTCCTCTAAGTGGAACGGACTATATCAACAAATGCAAGCTTGAAAGCTTTTCATCAAGGCGCTTTTTGAATAGAATTAATGTAGGGGCAAGGATAACGTCATTCGAAAGGCCTTCCAGGCAAGGACACACGGAAGGAGGACGTTTCGCCGACAATCAAGTCGGTTGTAATGCGTAGTCAATTTCAGCTGATGCGCATTCAGGTTGTTATTTTGGCTCAGCTGCAATACATTACGGCATGGGCGAGTTGGGTTCGTCAGTGTTAACTAAACCATGATTAGGTCTCTTCGCGTACGTCCATATTCACCATTGTACAGTCTCAGGGACTGAAGTCTCTTTGGGTAGGAGGGATGAAACAATCCTCTAACGAGTTTGGTCGCTCTACGTTGTGGAGCTTAAAGCGTATTGACGTCGCGCTTACCTAAGGGACGTTGGACCTGGATCACATATTTCACTTGAGGCCTCACTTAGGCTTTCAGCACTTGCGGAAGGATGAATGGCTCAAAATTGCTGAAAGCCCACCGTAAGGGTGCAAGATGTTGACTGGATCTTTTTGATGCCTGTCTCGAGCAACCGAGGTCGTCCTGCATTCTTGCCCCAGGTCGTTATATTAGGAAGCACGTTCTAACTACTGGTCCCTAAGTCAATATTCATAGATAAGCTGATAGCGTATAATTAAGTCTTTGAACTTGGTCACGTTGAACGGGAGCCGGTTGTGAGCTAACCACACATAATTCCTGTCGATATCGCCCTGCAATGCCAGCTGATCATCCGATGTCGTTAAATCATGCCTAATTTTGATATCATCTGCAACTAAAAGGGGAAATTCCAGTGCACTACACTGGCAAGATCGTTAATGAATGTGAGGAATACACGTGACCCCAATACCGATACTTGAGGCACGCCATACTGGACATCAACTGAGTCGGAAATGGAGCTGTTGACGTTGAGCGAGGAAGTTGCCGATACAACTGATTATAGGGTCGTCGATTCCATAGCTTCAATGCTTGTGAAGAAGCACGCGGTGTTCCAAACAATCCAAGGCTTTCGAGAAATCCAGGTGGACAACGTTGACTCCCACTCTGGCACCGACTGACTCTGTCCAGCTTGTTCGGGCTAGCAGCAAGTTTGTAGTGTAGGAGCGATTTCGGTGGAATCTGTGTTGCTGTGATACTAGGATGTTGTCGCTCACGAGATATCCCATTAGAGATTTTTGTTACTGTACGTTCCACTTCTTTGGATAAAACTGGGAATAAGGTGGTTTTACGATAGTTCGAGGGCTCCGAAAGATTACCACTTTTGTATATAGGAGTGACTAGTCCATGTTACGACATTGTCGGAACCTGCATTTCGTCGAGACAACGTTGAAAGAAGCGAGCTAATGGTTCGGCAATGATCATGGCGGCTGCCTTCAAGGCCTTCTGTTTGATGTCGTCCACGCGAGATGATCTGTGCACTTGCAATGCCATTCGCTTTCGCAACGTACTGGCTGCGGTGAACAACACGTGGTTTAACACTGATTGCAATGGAAGTTGTGTAAAACCGGATGGAATGAGGATTCACTACGGGAAGTAAGGCTGAAATGTTGGTGAATCACCTTGGTTGCAGCTTGAGCGGTTGCGGCAAGAGCATCTGTTGCACTTAAAACCGGGATCCCGCGCTATACTTTGCGGAGATTGTTAACATGTCTATACAGCAACTTGGGATTTGCACTGACTTTCGCTGCTAAGTTCTGTTGGTGTTGGGGTTTGTCTTTGCGGACCAACTTGACGCAGTGGTTTCACTGAGTTGTGTAAGCACCTAAGGTCAGTTTACTTGGACAGACTTGGTAAGCGGGTCAGGCTGAATCATTTAAGACCATGCATAATTTTAGTACGGCACTTCAGGAACGAATTTACTTGTTTCGGGTGTAGGGACTTGGTTTCTGACGCATTTGCCACAAGCTCAGTTAATTGGGTGAGGAACAATATCCAGACGACATCGGGCGGCTTCTCGGCCGGGAAGTACCAGTCGGTTTCTGGAACGAAGTTGGACAGTCTATCGTAATGTTTAATGACATAGATTCCACGTTGTTCTGACCTATATACTCCGTGTAACAGATGTAACGAAAACGCACCATCACGTGATCGCTGCGGCAAGGTGGTGCATCTATGATTACGGTGTCGACCATTAGATCCTCGTTGGAGAGCACACGGTCTAAAATAGAGGGTCTGTCACCCGATCGAAATTGTGTGGGAGAGGTGACATGATGGTTCATGGGTACATCGGCGATCACCTCTTGCAACTGCGTCTTGAATTTTTCGCTGTGCAATGCTAAGACTGATTATGTGCAGGTTGAAGTCCCCCCAACAGAAGGACGTGACTGTATGGCCGTGCCAGGACTCGTGTCATTGCAGAAGCTGAGCATTGATCCATTTCCAAGATGGACATTAGAGGGAGGCAAACTATTGCTAGTAAACACACGTCACCACATCTTAGGTGCATTGGAACCCAAAGAGAAACGAAGAATTTCGTTTCTGGAGTACTCCTCCTCCTCTGATAGGTCGATCGTTTCGTGTGGAAGTCATGCCGCGTAGTGCAATCTCAGAATCCGTAATCACTGTGTTCAGCCATATTTCGGTGACCATAACTATGTCTCAAGATGTGGAGACCTGACGAATACGAAGTTCCGTTGGCTTGGTGAGAAGAGCTTTTCCACTGGTATACAAGTAATTGAAGGCACCTGTACCCAGAAGTGTGTATGTGAATGCTTTTCCGGTGAGGATCTATGCCGACCCATGCGTGGTCGGCTGCCGGTGTTTTTTTCTAGGACGGATGACGCAGGCCCTAGATTCAGTTCGGGTTCTTGTATAGAGCTCTCAGCGCTAACCATTGACTGGCCATCCGGTCCTCCTCCAGCTGTCGGTGTGTTTTTGCATTGTTTCTGTGCTGAGTTACACGGTGACAGAATTGTACTGGTTAGTTACTTGCTTCTTGCTTCACTATCTTCACCAGGCCCGTAATGCCTTTAAACGTCTATCAAATGACATCATTTTACGCTTTTATCCCACATTTTGATCACAGGTTCAGCCATCAGTTCGGAGTGCAATGTTACTTTCATTAGTCCGGGTCCACACTTGTTGTAGTTAGGTGAGAGCAGTAACGTTTATGTCGAATTAGCGATAACGTATTCGAGTGGGATTACTTAACGAATAAAACGTCATTCATCCCAGTCAATGTTTACCAACTTGCAGCGACGTCTGGAATGTGCTGATGACATATCGATGTCACAGTGGTTGTATACACATTATAAAAACCATGGAACTGAGCTTATCTATTTGTGAAACATTAGTTGTCATTGAACAATAAACGATGGTATTGTCCGAGTTAAGGGGCGCTGCTTTAAGGCCCCTTGGTGTAGCTAATCTGGTAGGATGTGGGAAAACGTTTCAGCACAAACATGCAGTTAGTGTTGCTACTGGCACAGGAATTGTCATATCAACTCTAATTCAGTAGCCCTGCACTCCGGGTGTTTTTACAGCTGCAGTAGGCACGAAAGAGAAATCCGATGTATTTCCTTTGAGTAAGACGGAGATTAGCGTTTAGTAATGAAACGGAAGTTTTGGGGTGCATTTTTCAATCGACTTTTAAATACGGATAGTGTTGGTAAAGCGACAACCGATTCGGATTAAGTGTTCCGTGGTTGGCACACATGAATGAAAAGGAAATTTCTACAGCCAGCCAGATACCTGACTATTCGGCCAATCTCTATGAGCGGCCTCTAAATCGGGTATTACTGCTGAGTTACAGTAATGCGCGGTACAAAATATTTAGATTGCCTAAAATCAACTACGTCATTATCAAGTCGCCTCGTAGTCTGCCTTCGTGAATCGGAGTTATTATTCCAGGGTTTTGCTTCGGAAAGTCTGGTTCTGTTCACAGCATCTTTGAACGAACGGGACCAAAGGAGTGCCAGTTTTCTTCCTGATGCTCCCGTTGCCTGCAAGCGGATCATCTTGACCACTGAGGAGCTTTGTTTGCGTAGATATGTCAGTTTCTGCAATACAGTTGCGGCAGTAAAATAGCTGTGGCTTAGTCCTGGAGGCGTGAAGACAAATGTTGGAAGATGGCCTCATGTTAAGAATCACTGAAATGTGGAGCATATTGCGTCCGCAACGAATTGGCTGATTCTATAGCTGTTGTAGTTGGACCCTCATTCTTCCGGAGCGGAGAAATTCCCTGCCTCATCTTACGACGGGCATTGACATACTTGTGCAGCAGTATGTATTTACAGTTGAAACTATGTGCGATATTCTGCTGATATGCAACATTGTGATCTTTGAGCATTTCAGTGCAAGGGTTAGGATGGGCAATGTGTTTGTCCTAATCATCCGGCGTAAATGATGATCTGTTCCCTTGACAGGCTTTTTTGCGTACATTCTAACAAATGTAAATTCTGGTCTCCAGGAAATATGGGTTTTAGGTAGATGTAAAACCCGTGTCTATGAAACATCCGTAACAAGTTGCTTGAATTTGTTAACGCATGGAATTCAAGCGACTTCCGATGTTCCTACTGTATGAACGACCATGTAGCGGCAATGAAATCTGGGCTAAGCGGTCGTAGCACGTATAGATGCGCACGATCTCATTGTTCTAGTGGCGATCTTCCGCATAGCAGATGGACTCGAAACTCATGACTGCATGATCACTGCGACCCAAAGGCCATTCTCTTACTACTTCAACTACGTGTTCTACGTTTCTGAACGCAAGGTTAGGTAAAGGTGGTTGACTTCATGTATTGACTTGGTTGTAAAGTAAAACACTGGTTATAATTTATTGAAAATCTGTTTTGAATGGTGCTACGATTGTATCAGGTGGTTCTAAACAGTGTACGCTGAAATCACCCATGATAAGTATGTGTGTATTTTTGCTTTAGATAACAAGTTAAGGTTCTCGCAAAGTTGCAGTCCATTTCTGGTGCATACTTTTGGGCGGGGGCTGTACACCAAAGCTATAAAGCAAGTGTCGCTGATTTGTAATTCAGGCGGCACCAAGCTGAATCGGCGGAATTTAACTCGGAATACGCACCGGCGTTGCCTCTAGATTGCTTCAGTGATAAAGAATTACCCTCCACCATTTGTAAGACTCTCGTTTCCTACAATTGACATAACCGGCAGCGAGACTTGAGCGTCTGTCTTTTATCTGGGCGACCAGGTCTTCGTGATATCGATGATGTCGCAAAGCTATGAAATTTGGCGATCTCCCTGTTCAGCCAGCTTTTAAAAAGGCCTTGAGCATTGGCATGAATGCATGATAGTTTCTGAGTTATTAAGAGCCCACAAACTTTCAAAGTAGTGAATTGTGTTAAAATGCCGACCGATGTGAGCTCGGCCGTTATTCGCTTTTGATGTGATGATGACACATCCTACGCAAACTAATTTGGACAATGTAGGCTCCATTCCTGTTCTAGACATCCTGAAGCATTGCGAGACGGTGGGTTCAAATGATACTCATGCGTTATCTTTGCATGTTCTAGCACGCCCTTACTAAATATTGTGTTTAGATCATCCAGCTAGCTGTGCACATTCAAGGTGTTCCTTATCGATTTATGAATGGTCCATGAGACCTCGGGATAGAGATGTAGCTTGGAAGGCCCGTGTAGTAGCGCACTTGCCGAGAGTCTAACATTTTCACCATCATTGTTTGATTCCAGTGCTACTCCAGCAATTCTGGGTTCGTCATAGTGTGCAGAATTCGGGTGACGAGTAACTCTCACTAGGTTTGTGGTTTTGGCATTTACTTTCATCAAAATGCACGGTGTGTTCCACTGGCATTGGTCGTCGGTCCATTTATCCTGCGATGGGATATTGGTAGATTCCGTGAAATTTATGCACACAACAGTCAGGTAGTTCTTACTGGAGCTAACTTTTGTTGAATTGCTAGATCGAGTGATTGTTGGGCCTGGCTTTATGTCAATTAAGGTGGATCTACTGTTTGTTGCTCTATTGGTGTCAACAGTGTTTTCAACGATGGGAAATTAAGTGTTGCATTCTGAAGAATATTTGCAGCAACCTGTGTATTTGCGTTTGGATTCTCGGGGAATTTGAACTCGGCCGGATACCACTTGGTTTGCAGATGCAGCAGACACGGGTTCGGCTGTGTCCCCATCGTTATTGTTACAAACTCTCAAGACCGGCTGAATTTGATCGAGCACACTTTTCGGTTGGTGCCTGAATTTCGTACTCCTGTCTACCGTTTGAATATCAAAGCTACGGTCTGCTTGCGCCTGGCCTCCTTCCCAAATTGAACAAGGTAACAGCGATGGAAACGTTTCAAGCACAGTTTTATAGAAGCAAATTGTGCACAACGGTTTTTATATGAAGCCACTGTGTTATCCTGGTAAATACTTGCTCCCAGTGATATAACCTTGGCGTTGGTTCGCTGTTCAACTTGTTTTGCTAACCTGAGACATATTTGAATTAGGAAAAATATACATTTGACTAGCGGATTGTCGAGCACGTAGACCAATACCAGAGACAGTCTTGGGAGCCGCTTTGATCCCGCACGTGTTGTTATGAAATGCTTGCACATTGTGGATAGCACCACTTGAAACAGTACAAGCAAGGTAAAATAAATTTCTCTAATCGGTTACAATCTGCGGACCCATATTTTCCATTCGAATGGATCCCTTTTTGCGCAACTGCTTGTTTTCTGCTACTCATCGTATTGTTGCTACCTTACGCAGTAAGCGATCCTACGTTACGTACTTTCCCTACTGGCCGGTTGCGCGCCCTATTTAGACGGATGGATGGGTCCACTTCGCTGCTTGTCCACACACTGCGCTGTGAAGTGAGAGAAAACGAGATAAAACCAACCTGTCCGAATTGGAAGCAGATGCATTACACGCTAGTTTCAGTTCATACACCGGTCCAAACACAGCATGGTTGAATGAATGCCGGTGTGAGTTTAATCACGTTAATTGGTCAGAGCGCTGTCCGCGGAACGGCACTGTGGTTCACACTACAGCATGATCGATCGATCGTCATTGACCAAAAATTTGGTCGGCCGATGTGATCGGCTAGTTGACGATTCTTCCCTAGCACAGATAAGACCATTTAGCTGATAAGGGGATTGAATAATTCCTACCATTAGCGATCCACTAATTAAAGCTGGTAATTCCGTGTGGGATGAGTCTAATGACGGCGACATGTGATGAAATGCATAGGAAAAACCCCAATACAAATGGAATCGCAGGACGGTTGAAAAACATTATGCATGGTTTTCATAAACACAGGTATACTGCCAAATATTTCCCCGTGTCGGAAAGAGCAAACGAAATGTAACTGATTGACATGCGATAATCTAAACTCCGTTTAGTTTGTAAGCAGAAAACGTACAAAAGGAGTCAATTATCGGAGCGCCGGTTTTGTGTCCACTTGTCAGTTACCTCGATGTTAGACAAAAATGTTTGCCCAAAGCGGTCTGCATGTAAATAGCGTATAATCATTGTATTTAATCTACCTTAACTATGTACAGACGTTTATCACGGGCAATTCACTGATGTGTATAATCCGGTAGTTGTCTCCTGCTTATGTGCTTGAGTAATGATGAAAATCAGTCATTTCCCTAATAAGTTACTACAATTGGACAATACATTTAGCAACAGCATTTTATGTAGTCTTTGGGATGTTCGCTTTGAGCTGACAACTCATCATACGCGTACATTAAAAAATCATTTGAAATTAGAGCCGATAATGTTGTTTAACGTCTTCTGCTCAGCACCTGCGTCCTTTAACTGATTTAGATTCCCTTATTGTCAGCGGCATATTTAGCCCTAATGTATAACCTCGCACAAATTTTTGCTAGGCAATAGTCCGCATTACCAGGTGATGAACGCATTTGCGTAGAAATGTTTTCCTGTTTGTCAGTCAGAATAAACACATATATGTGCCACGAATCTGCCAAGGAATGTCGCAGACGTGGCTATACCCATGATGCTTGTGAAAGACATGAGACTCACATTAAAGCTGCTAGTGAGAACACATTATGAATATATAGTTTTGGCTGCAACCCCAAGGTAAAGTGGTCCACAAACTTTTGCAGTTCAAATAGTACCGTGTCTGGGGATAGGTATACATTCCCAACTACGAGTAAGAAAATCGCCCAGGAACCATTGTTTACACTCCAACCTATGTCAAATTGCAGAATTTGTTGAGTACTCCGATTGTTTTGAAATCGATTAACATTGCTCTTTGTTACTGCAAGTGAAGACACCTCTATGAGGTGAGGGATAATCCAGACGGTCGGATCTAACGTAAAGTAACCATCGAGATAAAGGACTTCAGCATCGATTTCAGGAAGTAATTAAGTTTCCTGTAACATCACGAGACCTGTATTGATGAAATCCATTCTATGCAAAATATCTCATAGATAGGCATTTTCCACCAAAAGTGCGCGTATACTGTTGGACAGCATCAGCGGAATTTGCGCACCGTTAAGGGGACATCACTTGAGTATTAGTAGCAAACCAGCATGATACCATTTCATTCTTATTAAACTTTTCTTGGTAATTACTTGAAATTTTGTCCGACTTTATGTCAAAAATTAACAAGAAGAAATTTTCACACATCATTTTGAAGGTAAATCTAACCCTCAACCGTATATGACGAGTTTGATAACTATGCAGATGCATCACATAAAAAAGGCAAAACAATTGCAGTAAACACATAATCCGTAATTCAGAGTTCAAATAATGTGCAGATATTAACAGAAAAGACCGAATTTGTAGTCATAGCTACACATGTGGCTAGGCACAGTAGTTGATATAGCGAAGAACCTCAATGTGTTTGTGTTTTCAGTTCCTTGCATCCCTCTGCATATAGATTTGCCAATTTCTCAAAGCACGACCTTGATGTTTACTTATCTGACAAAACAAAATGACATGCAAGACTTTCCCTTCACAAATTTCAAAATAGAAAGTAGGAAAAGATTGGAAGGCGATACAATGTATTCAGTGAGTTTGAGTGTTCTATTCAGCAATTTACTCATATTAAATGAAATTATCGCCTTGCTTACCAAAGGAAGCGCTATGCAATTTTAAACAATTCAAAGAAAAGAGAGTATTATTCTCACCACTAAAAGGCTGGTCTAGGCGTAAGTTCGTTATTTTTACACACATGGTGCGTTAGGTTTTGAATATCTGAAGCTTCGGCAAACTAAAGCAGTTAGGCATAGCTCTGCATGTTGAGTACTGTGAACGAATCACGAAAACGCCGGCACGGAATTCAATCCAGAGTATGTTGCGAAATGAAGCTGGCCGGTGGTTTGAGACCCCCTACCGACAATGTTTCGCAAGGTCTAGCAAAGTGTGTTCTAAAGATGTCGTAGACAGTAAACTAAAACGCATATCACCATTACCACAAGAACACTGAGATACTGTGCTATTCATAGCTCGGCAAGAGGGCATAGCATGTATTAGAAAGCGTTTGATAAATGCCCACTAAGAAATACCATTAATAACTGTGCCATTTAGTGGGATAAATTTGATGGAATATGTCGACACCGTTAGTAGAGCCCTAAGGAGTCATTATTGCGCGACCCAGGATATTGCTGCGGAAATAAAACGTGAACCGTTGAACCGCTCATGTTACCGTCTCTTGGGTTCATATCTTCCAATCTACACTTGATAGTAATTATGTCGTTCAAATTGAGAGGCCGTTTACTAAGATTTCAGAACACATTACATGTAAGACGTTAGTTAAAGGACCCAAAAGTGCCTGTTGGCGCTAATATGCAAAACATTCTTGATAGCCTTATGTGCCGACAGCCTCCTGATTCTTTTAGAGTAATAAACCTGCAGAGCAATGCCCGATTGCTTAAGTTTGCCAAAGTTGCAACTATCCAGAGGCCAAAGGCAAACATGTGCAAGCACACTAAGCTAACAGCCAGCATCCCTTTGTGAGCTTAGTACCAATATTTTGAACCGAATAAACTTTCACACTGCTTCTATCGTACGCAAAACGGTAATTTCCCCTTACGTATGTGAACGGCTGACGATAATACCCGAACCAATTGAATTCAATGCACCATGTTAAAAGGATTTATTCAAGTTGTTATGAAGCAAATTGAAAAACATAGTGTTGTTCATTATCCCTATTGTAACTTTGTCATTTTACTATTTTTGCTACGTATACAACTTGCATTGCGGCGAAATAACTATCGTGTTTTTAGTTCTTACCTGAAAATTGAAGTGATGATTGCACATGGGTAAAACTGATATTTCGCTATGTGAGTTGGAACTAAATTGCGTTATAATTACATATCTCTATTAGCCAGTTAAGCATCAAACATCACGTAGAGCCAGGATGTGCTCACTGAACTTGATAATACATGCATCTTAGTTGGTCACATAAAGTGGTCACTTCGCGTATCACTGAAGCATTAATGGCACGTCACTTGTTTACGATGGGTGGAGGAGTCTGGATACCAATTGTCTGTATAAAACTGTTAAACGACGATATCGACGGGATGTCATTGCTTTGGTTTGTGACCTAAATACCTAGTGTTATCAAATTCGTGAGACTAGCCGTCTCAGCTCACCGTTGCTTCTATGGTATTCTCGCATCTGTTTTGATGACAGAGTAAGCTATACTGTAGTATGCCAGTTGGTATTCAGGAAGAAATACTGTACTGCATGTCATTTCTGCACTTGATGTCAATAAAACGCAAAATAACCAATTAAAAGCCCGGATTAAAGAATTGAAGAAATGGAGCCAATCAAATGTTCGGGCTGCCAGTGTATTGTCTGTAAAAATGGTTTTCCCTACGTAAGGGGGATTCAATACTTGCGCATCCTATTGATCGCGACGAACTTCCACTGACGTATTAACTTTATTGCAACATGTCGTTTATATTACATTTCCATCATTTTTAAGCAGATTTCTAATAGTAGGTTTTATTCCTGTTCAAGATTTTAACTCTCTATAGCTAATTACCGTTCTCCTTTAGACAAGGGTCTCATTAACTGGTTATCCCGGAGTTCGGTTTGCGGATCGCGTTGTTCACTAGTTGTTGTTCGGTACCATCCCTTTCCCAGCGTATGTTGCTTACTCTACATTGTGTCAAGTCTACTAGGCTCCTCCGGCTCCTGAGCACCATGTCAGCTCGCGTAGACTGTGTCGGAGTAGACTTCAACCTAATCTCAAAGCGAAAATCCCACTCGTAAGTGAATAGATACCACGATAGCACGTAACAGCCATTTTAAGTCCATGTTACAGGTTTTTAATGTATTACACTTTCCACGATTACAAGCCCAATATTAGATATAGCTCACTTAATACAGTCAGTCAATGAACACGCTGTTTGTCTGAGTGAAATTTGTTGTTTTCAGCAGAGCTATGTTTTATGTTTATAATCAGCTCGCGTAACGCCGTCAACAAAATGTAATAGTGTCGGATCTTTCCTGCTCCTCATTATCAGTCTTTTAATGCACTTCTCGATTTTTCCGGCCTTATGCCACATTTGATAGTTTAAGTGCATCTAGTACCGCACCATCCGTATGAACTGGCCATCCAAGTTTCCCTGGATAGATAGGACACCGGTTAAATTGGCTCGTTCAGCAACAATGCTGACATTAAAAAAACTGTTCTAGCTTACTAAACTGAAGAGTCGGAAAAATCTCCTAATCACCTTTCTGAGTATTTGCCTGCTTCTCAAGTGAATAAATCGTGACTAATGGTTATTGAGAATTGTTTAGTTTTATGTTTTCATTCAACCGGTTGCACATTAGAAGGTTTAATGGGTAGTGTAGCCATTAATTTATGTTTCGCCCAACATTATCATCAGTGAAAACACTTCATTTGTCCCCCTAACCTTCCCATCAATATCCAAACTAACCTAGTGACCAAATATGGCGTAAACTACTACCTTTCTCTGCAGATTAACCTAATCGAAGCACGGAGGCTTGCTTCAAATAAACCATGCGTTCCCAATAGTTTACCACATGCATGACATAAATTCCACATAATTGCATTAACCCTGTTGAGTTGCGAAGCTAATGAATAAATTGCCCGATCGTTCTCACCCTTCTGTTAACAATAACACCGCGCTAATCCACATTACAATGCAAGACAAACCGCTTTAGTGTCCTCCATGAGCTCCTAGTTTTCTGAAGTAGGTTAGTACGAATATCCGGCATTAGTGGCCTTAACATACATTTTTCATGATCACAAACCTTCTGGTGCGTTCTTCATGATAGTTTCACGTTTTGTGAGCTATACTCAATATATATGCCCAAACTACTCCTGCTTCGAACACACGCCACAGATGCATGTGTCTAAGATGTCTAAACTTCAAACATTTTCCCTATGTTTTTGCTTCACACTTGATTTTCATTTATCAAACAGATTCATAACTTACAGAACCTTCACGCTTCTTACTCACATGAATTTGGCAAAACTAGATAATCAGGAAATATTCAGAAGTCATAAGGTTTAATATTTTGTTTCCTATTCTAATTCTTTAACCATCTTGCTTCAGGCCAAATTATACAGCCGTGATTTAAGTATCACACAATGATTCATTTTTTCAACCAAACTTAAAAACTACTGCAGAGTTTTCTCTAGGTATGGCGTCTTCTAACGGAATTCTAATAACGTTGTTTCAGAGCAACCATTGTTTTACTAAGGAGTAGAACGAACTTTAAGGATAATTACTGATTTATCTTAGCAGGCAGATACCATGTAGGCCCGTCACTAGGTCAGAAAGTTTTGGTTAATGGTTTGCTATTTTATATCTCTTCCGTCGTCCGCGTTAATATTTCTACCAGGCTCCGAGCCCATGGTCGCTAGTAGCTTGCGTCAACTAGCCAGTAACAGATTGATACAAGCACAACTGAGGTCTAATAGCTTTCCCTATACGATTTCAATTTTAATGACAGATACTGACTTTTCTTATTTGTTGCATGGAGTATTTGGTTGATGAGCTGCCGTGTTAAACATCGGATTAATTTTCCAGGTCATCAATGGCGGAAAACAAACGGTTCCCGACAGTCAGGCTACCAAACACTTCGGATTGCGTTTGAACTACTTCCTTATTCAGTGGTCCTTCCAAAATCGCTTAAATTGCGGTGAAAGTGGCGTTTCTCAGGCAATATGACAGCGACAGCGGAATATCTCTCTCCTTTAGAGCGATGAGTTTCGATGCTATCCAATCCCAACACTACAAATCACGACCTGTCCGTTGCATTCTGATTTGAAGTAACAGCTTGGCTAAGAGAACAACTTTGTAGGTTTATTTTATGCATAGTGTGGAATCAACTGTCTCGTATTAACAACGATTTCTCCTAGTGTATGTTAAACATAAACAATAATCAACATAGCCGTAATTTCGTAATTTTATCTGTCTGAACTGGCCCTCTAAAGATGCGCCATAAATATACTCTCCAATTACAAGAACAAAATTCACTGTCTTGAATCCTCCAACAACAGTTAAGGTGCACATTGAAGTTCCTTTCTTTGACTATTCCACAAAAAGTCAGCGGTTTGGCTTAAATCAATCACTAAGTTTATGTTTTAAAGCAACAGCATGTTTGTAGATTATTCAACATGCTGTTACCTGTATCGTTGCAAGTAATTATGCATAGCTTTCACCATCCAGGTGAGTTGCGATCCACGCAGCTTTTCGTTGTTCCCGCTCCAACCTGCATCACTTACATACCTGCAGTTAATGTCTTTTGAAACCATCCTCCCTACAAAGTGCTACATTGTTATCCGGATTATGGGTAACGGACCGATTGAAATTGGTCCTAGAGGCTTTGCGATCCGCCTCAAGGCAAATCTTCCCCCAAGTTATATGCAATAAGCGGGAATTGGTTGTTTCCGAGCTAATTATTCCAACCTATTTTGTTCAAACGCATGCTTACAGCATCAAACATTGGTTATTCCGTTCCGTACAAAAAGTTTACTTCTGTACATTGTACATATATTTGTTTCCCTGGATAAAAGCACATTCCGTGCAAAGCGTCTGCTGCTGAAACCATATTTTCTCCCTTGTGAAAAGTGTATAAATTTGTACTACACCACCATCTAAGATACAGTGACGCAATGGTTAATTAAATTGGCTTTTATAACACAACAGCTTTGTTTTCAACTAAACCTGAAGTGAATAAAACGTATTCGACCATGCTTCCTGCACTTTTTGTTTGGTAACGGAAGTCTCCCAATTACTTAAGAGAAACTTGTATTTAAATAGCCTCCGAAAATAAGAATAATCGTATGCTCTAAGACTGGCAGGAATAATTTGCATTAGATTTTTATTTCAAGCAGCTTAAATTTGTAGAAGGCGTTAGCAAGTAGGAAAAATGACACTGGGTGTTTACTAATCACTTTTCGTTCCTGGTGCAAAGTTGATTTTCCTTGCCTTGGGTTCCTTATCTGTAAATGAATTTTGTATACGACTTATACCTTTATAAAATTTGAAATGAATTTGGTCTATAGCTTGCGTTATTGAATGGATGTATATGATTAGAAGCCAAAACAGTATACAAACTTGTTACGTAATATCCGCGACCACAAGATTGTTCACTTTTACCTATGTGTAATTGCATTTGCTGAACGTCGTTTAACCTTAGGGACAAAAACTTTCAACATAGAATTTACTCTTTTTACTGCGGGAAAAATAGCAAGGTACTCGGAGATTAGCTGACCCAGTTATTGTTAAACTTAAGAAACAGACAGTGTGGTTACGTGTGGTTGTGCGGATAGGTTATATTTTTCCAGTCAGCCATCCACACACTGCAATGCTTAAGCAGCGGCATGTTCGGCATCTGCAAAAGTCTGCTCAGCTTTGATAGATAATTATGCTTTGACACATCACATTTGTTAACAGTTTTATGCAAATCCTTTACTTTATCACTCTGAAACTAGCTATCTAATAAGGAAACCATATAATTTATCACCAAAAGCTCTTTACACTGGATTTGCCAATTAAAACTGCCATTTTACCAAGTCTACTAACTTATCTTCTTGTGGGTCAATATGGATTAGATTCAAATTCATTGGGATTTACGTTTATCTTGCCTCTAGTTTGCAGGAGCGCACTTAGATATTCAGATCTAGAGGCTCACAAGCTTTAGTGAATAACCCGCTTTAGCATTTTCACTAGATCTTAACAAAATTGTAGCGTTGCGATGCAGGTAACAACATTACCATTTTGATAAAGCTTTGCCCAATGCTTATGAATTATCAAGCAATAACGTTAATTATCAGCTTAATATTTGGTGGCAATCTGGCTTATCTTCGCAATTGCACATTTCTTTCAAACACGCGAATTCTTGAGGGCAGATTCAGGATATTAATATAGATAGCAATATTTTCATAGGCGACGGTCATGTGTGATGCGATTCAGTTACCATTTAAACAATTAATCAATACTATATCAAATAATTTGTACGGCTGTCACAGGATGACAGCAAAAGAAGAACTCACAATTGTACTGCGCCAGTTTTTCATTGGCATCATTAATGATCTTGAAAAAGCAATTGGTTGGTATTCACAACATATATCAAGGTTAAAAGTTATAAACATTTCAACATTTTAACTTCTATTCGTCACCGACTTAAAGTTGGATTTCTAAAAGCGAATCTTGACCCACGAACTCTAGTGTGCCTCGGTATGGACACATCAATTCATTATCCACATTAATTTTGTGCCCTGGTCAGCAGCTACAATACAGACTATATTGTGATCAGGTTAAACATTGTAAGTACGCTGTTGTCAAATTACCGAAAAGAAGCAATGGTTTGTTTTACATTATCAACACGCTACTATGTTGTGTATTTTCCTGGACGAATAGGGATTAATGCATTAAACTTCACCATCAAATCAGTTGGGTAAATCACTAAACCACACAACATCGGTGGAAATCTGAAATAATAGTCATAAGGGTTCAATGAGCAAGTATTCAGCAGGAAATAGCACAGGTTCTTCGCTTCCTAACCAAGATTAGGAAGTACGAAATTGATGACACTGTTCTAACTTGTCTCATACAACTCTACATTAATTTCGTCTGAAGTTGTGTGTTCTCGGCACGCAATCCGACCTAATCAAAGTCCAGTTTTGCGAATCTAATGTGTTGTTAATCAGACAATGTGGTTTCTTTTATCCATAATGGAAGTTTTGACTTTGTATCTCCGAATTTAATACTTGTTGCCTATGAGCTAAAGTTTTCGCATGGTAGAATTACAGTGGAGGATCATAAAGCCTACAAACTGAATTGGATAGTGCTTGCAATTGGCCCACCGAACATTTGCTTCATTCCATTGCGGCCAGTTACGAAGCTCTAAGCTTACGCCATTAGACAAATCAATGCTACCGGTTCTGGCCATAATTTCAACAGCGTGTTTTTCATGCGTGCAATGTCGACATACTAGTGTACAACGAACTACATTATTTGAGGCATACAGAAGCGATAACAAAGGAAGCAAATCAGCAAATTGGCCTATATTGCATTGCATTCTTATTGTTCGACGTCTTGGCCTTCATGCAGATGGCTGATAAAGGTTTGAGACCGCAAGATGATTAGGCTAATTAAGCGTGACAATCCAAGCGAAAGGGCTGCTTCACTTCGATTGAAATTGCATGGCACACGGTGACGAAGCTCGGCATAGGCTTATCCCATGCTCTCTACCAACTCAGGCTGAAGACTTAAATATACAGCCCATCACATGTGTCTGTGAGTAGCAGCAAAAATAACTAATTTGTTAAAAATATACAGTGTACTAAATCCTAAAACACACCAACTACAATTGCCAATATTTTCTGTAATGCATCCAAATTAAATTTCTGCTTAATTCATAATTTTAAACCGACTGGAATATCATTGAAAGCCTTTCTCCTTTTGAGTGTCACATCTCTAGAACGCTCTCTTAAGGGAAGTAAATAATACTTCAAAATTTGTGATATCCGAAATGGCTTTAAAAGTTACCCTGAGACCTACACGCTATTTAATATAGCCCGTAAAATCAGATAATTGCATTAGTCAAGAACAAACCGTGGATATTTTCATAACGTCCCTTAACTCCAGACATGTGCTGCTTCATACCTTTCGGTAAGTCGAGTATCTTGCTCAATTTTATGGGCACTTTTGCAGTACACATTTACCGCAGCCCGTCAACAGTCCTTTGCGATTGCTTGTATTTTGCGTGTTTTGTAACAACGCTCCGTTGCTCCTTTACACACCCATTTGTTAAATTTAAAAGTTAGGCAATAACAATGGAAAAATTATAGCAAAGGCAAGGGCGTAGCTTTCAATTAGCTTACTTCTTGGCGCATAGCTAACACATACGAAAGTAGATGAAAGCGATGGATATATCTAGTAATTTATATCTTGGCTGTTATTTCTTTCTCGTTTAATCTCCAAGGTCCTACTCAAAATTTAAGCCTAATTACCGAAGTTTACATTTCACCTGCTCGCATTCATTTGGATAAAAACTAAGCAAACTTTGGCTAAAGATCCGGAATTCTCTCATTTGCGTTAACAATGTCTACAGTACATAATCAACAGATCGTACTACATGTCCGAATTGACACTAAAACAGAGGAGCCAAAGTAGAGAGACAAATCTGCGGTGAGCTGTCCTAGATAATGACATGAGCAGAGCGATATTCTCAACATAACACTTATACAGTATTCATAATTTTCACTGCTATCATTCTCAGCACATGGCTTTTGTTTAAACCAGGGTTACTCGATCGCCTGATGGCACGCCCACGGATCTCACATAAGTAGGCGAGAACTCTGACAAATAAAGGCTTTGAGTTAACAGTGACCATGTTGTCTTCCTTTGCGTAACTCTATAACTGAAGCGATCGCATCCTGTGCCACCATATCGGATTTTACCCACAGTTGGCAAAGCACTGGTAAGCTGTTTGAGCCCTACTGCAATTAACTATTTGTTTCAATATGTAACTTAAAATTCGATGAAAACAAAAGGGCATTCTTTTAAGTCATTGCGTACAGGCTCGAAACAAATGAATTTCCGAAATTTGTTAATATTAGTATAGGTTAAGTACATAGTACTTCAGTGTACGGATAAGAAGCAGTGACTTGACAGTTCATGTCGTATGAATACAAACCTTACGGTGCCTAAATAATAAGACGTTCGCTGAATGACGATGCATAAGCAAAGGTAAACGCGTAGCATCCGGATACATTATCCTAGAGGCATAGATTATTATAAGCTTTAACTGGGTTGTATACATTTATGAAAGTAGGTTAACGGAGACAAGTGTTCGGAATTTCGATGTTCCCCACACTATCATTAAAATATACTAGCAAAACTCAAGTAATCCTCATACTCATCCAATGTATTATAAATGTTTCCGCCATCAGTAAAGTAAGCGCAGCTTACTAGCTTTCCGTATTAATGAATACATGTAAATTTCTACTTGGTAAATAAGAGGCAACCCTACAGGTTAAAAAGCACGTGATGTGTAACGTAGATCAGGTAGCTAATGAGTTTTCAAATGCATTTCTGTATTCCTCAGCTTTTCTTAATACTTTCTTTCTAGCTCTCGCTGTATCTGCCCAGCGATCAGGTGAGTCGCAGATGACTCAAAGAAAAACATCTGGAAATAAGTAGGCTGGTAGTCGGCTAGAGTGTAAAAATTCCGTTCTCATGTGTTAAGAGTAGAAAGTTTGGAACAACGTCTATAAATCAACACTGCCATGTGTAACGTTAACTAACGTAGACAGGGCTCCTTCGCCTAGCCCAAATCAATGCCAAGTATATCGGTGATATTCTCCTACACCTTTGTGGTCTGTAACGCAGACATGTATGGACTGTCTTGATTCGGACTATTTAGTCACTTGAAAATTAATGCACACCATGGGTATTTTCGTGTCACTAGTCGGAACAGTAATTCGTTTTTCAGATGTTAAACGAAAGCGCGGTAAATATCTTGAAGTGGGTAGTATGCCAGAATGAGCATGCTGAGGAATCTTCGTCGAAAATTCCATAAGTGTAGATCGAAAGTAGAAACAGGTAAAATCAATTTTATTGCTTTCCTTTGAATCCACAGGAATTTAGAACAAACTAAAGCGATATTTCTTTTAGAAATTATTAAAGAATTACAATGCCCAGCGTGATAATTATCCATGTATATTTCGCGAGAATAAGATATATAAAGTTATTTATTTTCGATATGACCAAGCATTGCATTTCCAAATTATTGTGCGTTGAATTTGCCGTGCTTGTGATATATCACCCCACCATACGAATGGACGCAGGATAGGAAAATGACTTTTCCCTCACAACAACGGCCAACATCTCTTCTTTGATTAATCCGCCTTTGGCGAGGTAAATTATGCTTGGCTAACACTATAAGGACCCACAGGTTACTAATGGACTCATAATATGCTTACATTTACCGGAGTAATAAACACACTTCACACGAACTGCTCATATTTAATTACATGAGCAATTTGAGAAGCATTTCAAAGCTGAAACCTGATTGATGCATTAAGTTGGCACTGCATTATTTTCGTATATCGAATCAAAACAACCAGATCCAATTAACCAAATGTACTAATACATGTGCAGCTTCGGGTCCACGTAGTTCGGCATAACACATAAGACGCTGTATTCCAAATTGTATTACGTCGTGAATACTTAATACAAATGAAAATGAGCTAGTATTCTTGCTTACTTAAAGTCGCTTACTTTACGCCGGTCTATATAATACCTAAACATGTAACGACCACTACTCACCAGTCCATGCGCCGTAGGTATTCAGTCATTCATGATGAAAAAGGACCCCATGTTTCCTTTCTTCCCCAAAGCTACCGCAATAAGTCAGTTCTAGCTGCCATTTAATTGTACAGACAATCACTTTTAGCTATTGTAAACTTAAGTGCAAAAGTTCCATATTCCGTTTTATCCTCAAGCTTAATCCCTTTAGTCAACAAACTAATATATTGCAAAACTACTTGTTCTTATCATCACCTATACTTTGTGTAATTTACTTTCGAGTTCTACATTTTAGTAATTCTTCGCATTTCCTTTAATTTCGCGCTTTGCTGGTGGTGTTACTTTTTGCGGACTTATTCCAAACAGTGTACCCTGCCGCTTGGAGCGCATTTATTTAATCGATATTCGTAATCGATGCCGTGTCATTTGTCTTCAAATAACTTGACGCATCATGCACATCATTCTTGTAGGTAAGCTGAATTGTTTACCATCTTTAGAAAAATTCTACTACTTAGGAGTTAACATAGGTTTATGCTCACCCGATAAAGTATGCAACATTGCGTATCAGTTCTCAGCCCCTTGCATATGAAACACGTTCACGGATGTTTGCCAAACAAAAGATGCAAAAGTGATTCACCATTTGATGTCCACCGCGATCCGCAACAATTAAAAGATGACGCCACGCTTACTTTTGGATACTGCAACTTGCGTACGCTATGCTTCCTCGAAATCAGTCTGCCTAGCTCGAAATAGTAGTCCCGCGGTAGTAAGGGTGAGTCGAGGAAAGCCATTCTCAAATTCGAGGCCCATACAAAAGTTGCGCTTGCGTTACGAATTAAACAGAAAGTTAATGCCAAGATTTATTGATGTCTAGCGTTTGAAACGGAAGGGCAGCTGCAAACGTAAGAAACTACCTTCAAATTAGGTGAGTTCTGCATGTACCATTTTGTTTCCTACCACATGCACCCACTTGTCAGAAAATACTTTGGAGCAATAAAGCGCAAAACAGGCTCTGTCTGTTAGCTATTACTACCATGACCTTGACGCTCGTTTCGTGCTCAGCTGTTACTAAATAAAAGTGTAGTAAAATAGATCAGATAAACAAGGATGCTACACTTAATGTTTGGATTCAATTTTAGCATGAACAAGTTACCCGATACAGATCGGAAAAGCCGAAAATAATAAGGTAAGGACTTGGCCTCTTCCAATATGCTTTTGGTAATACGATCCCAAATTACTCCATGTATTCGTAAATGGTTCCTCAAGGATACTTTTGGGACTCGCTATGCAGATCTGACAACATTGACCACTCCGCTTGTGACTAAATAACAGAGCGTAGAAAGATACTAACGGTTTACCCATTCCCCAACCAATTGGAATGAAGTCACAGCAGTGTTCGGCGGACAATAATTACGTCAATGGGTAATGTTCCATTGAAGCATAGTACGTTCAAAATCCAGCCGCTCATCTCCGTAATTAAAAAAAACTCATCGAAATTCGTCAAGAAGACATGTACATTTTAAGTGAGTCAACACAGATGTTTAGTTGGAACGCAGCCACAACATTTCCACACATTATGGGTCCACGTCCGATAACACGATTACCAAACTTACCGCATTTCAGAGACTAAGTAAATTCACCATTAAATTTGGACATACAGTGCACTGCCTGCGTTATACAAGTTGGCCCAAATAATCGGGATACTGAATACCGTAAAAAACTGTTTGCACATCAAAATTATGCTGGGATTACCGATACGCTTTTTTTAAATTAAATGGTTTCACTCTGTTCCTTTGATCGGATCAGCCTTGGTGAGATAACAGATGCCATCCTTTGCGCCATCCGGCTACCGATCATGCAGAAGTGAATTTCACCGCAACTACCAGTGAACTGGTACATGATGTTAGATGCCTAACTGATTGGCGAGCTACTCGGATGGCTGTGGAGAGGAATCATTCGGGGAGTGTGGATATGTTTTAGTTGGGCTGTAGAGTAGGTGCGCATTAGAGCCGACCTGTGGTTCTAACCAAATTCATTTGCCACATGCTCCACTTTGGACAGTAAGAACAAACAAATATTCCTCTTCTCCGATGTTTGTACTAGCAGCTTCACCTTGGGAGGTCTGCTATGGGTCTGAATGAATTTCTCCGGATAAACATTGGTTAGCAGAGTCCGTTGTAAGAGCCCTACTTCAGCCTTGAGCAATTCCGGACTGCAAATCCGTCTGGCCTAGTGGAAGAGCGATTTGTCGAGGCCGAGTTTGTATGCAAATGGGGCGAACGTTGCACAATGTCGGTATTGTCCTCTTCAAGTCGATTTTCTTTACACGTGCGTTGCATTGTGCGTTCTGTCGTTCACTTGATTAGCAGGTCCAAAAACTACCGTCTGTCCTCTTATTCCCGTGGCTGTGATACATAAAGATTCATTGAGTTCGAGAGGGCAGCAAGACGTACAAAATTTTCAGCATTTGTGAAGACCGGAATATCATCTACATAACACTTTTATACCTTGGATTCACCTACGCCGACAGCAGCTTTCCTTTCAATCATACGCAAGGACATATCTGCCACAACTGGTCAAAAAGGACGAGCTATATCGACGCCATCGATCTGTTTGTATGCCGTCCGTTCAAACTAGAATCGCACGTTCACAGTGCACAACAATGTTAAATCTCGTAGGTACTCCAGAGGAAGTCCCACAAAGAGGTCCGCACTCATAGAGGCACATTCGTTTAAAACTATTCCAAGTCTATGGAATACATGAGCTCCAAGTCGAGCGTTGTTCGTGCCAGTATATTCGCCAATTCAAGGTAGTTTTTCAAACGTGTGTGCTCTGGAGCTTACGCATGTGTTATACGAGCTTTTCCATCAACCGGGGTACTTTCTGGTAATGTGAGTTATTCATGCACATTAATCGGCGTAGTGAAATTCTCACCCTGTGCAGCTTCTGCGCACCCCTTATCCTTTGTGTTTCCGTCCCTGTCGTTTCAGCTGCCGATATTGTGTCCCGGAGATAAAACCATGAAGCAAAAGAATTTGTTGATATCTTTAACATGTTTCTCCAACAAAATGTTTTGTCCAGGGTCTTGTCTATCGAAACTTGCGTCCAAATCCGTTTTTACATTAATATCACACCCTTAGCTTTATCCTGCTGCAAGAAAATTACGTTCTTCATTTTCTCCAGCTCCCTGATCGTGACATTATGTTTCGATTTCAAGCAAGTCTCTGGACAATTCTGGACAAGGCAATCAAGAAATGGACTGATGGCGCACTGTAGCGCACTGTGTACGAAAAAGCAACTTGGGGAGGACAATACCGACATTGTGCAACGTTCGCCCCATTTGCATACAAACTCGGCCTCGACAAATCGCTCTTCCACTAGGCCAGACGGATTTGCAGTCCGGAATTGCTCAAGGCTGAAGTAGGGCTCTTACAACGGACTCTGCTAACCAATGTTTATCCGGAGAAATTCATTCAGACCCATAGCAGACCTCCCAAGGTGAAGCTGCTAGTACAAACATCGGAGAAGAGGAATATTTGTTTGTTCTTACTGTCCAAAGGGGAGCATGTGGCAAATGCATTTGGTTACAACCTCAGGTCGGCTCTAATGCGCACCTACTCTACAGCCCAACTAAACATATCCACACTCCCCGAATGATTCCTCTCCACAGCCATCCGAGTAGCTCGCCAATCAGTTAGGCATCTAACATCATCTACCAGTTCACTGGTAGTTGCGGTGAAATTTACTTCTGCATGACCGGTAGCCGGATGGCGCAAAGGATGGCGGAACACTTCTCATCTTGATTGAGGCATCTGCTGTCTCATCAAGGCGGAGCGGACTAAAGAGTAAATGGTTGAATATAAGTTGCTACAATTATACACTATCTTATATTCGCAAACGCAGGAGATATATTGATGCTTTACCAGAACCTACAAAACAAGCGCGAATTTTAATCCCGCTACTGAAACTGAAATGCCATCTTTTATAGATAACAATATTGTATAAGCCTTTAAGATGCCGTTGAAATTTCCCTTTAGAATGTTTGTCTTGTTACACGCTGCAACTTAGGTGGTCTCTGCCTGCAGTCTAACGATAATAGGTATGGTTTGACAAATCATCGCATGATACGTAGCAGATTTTATATGTTTTTTAGTAGGCCACATCACATTGCTTAAGGCGTTGTTTCCTAAAGTATAATCAGGTGAGTTTATATGTGTTGTCATGTGAGCATTACTTGTGTTCTAGCTATTTCATTAATACGAACATTATTCTGAGTCCCTCATAACGCCATACATTATATCAACCCACTTATTTATCTATTCTTCTCGTCCCACTTAACTCGTTGGTTATTTAAATTGTACCATTGCTTTATCCATTGTTCCCTGATTCCACCTGAGGTAGGAACTTCCTATTTCAGTCTATAAATGGTACGAAGATATTGTCACCTCAGTTTAGCATTTACTGAAATAGTTGCACCAACGTGGGTGACTTGACTGCGTGTAGCTATGTCGCTGTGGGTAATTTTGAGTGAAGGGTATTTGATGCTCATGCCTCGCTGCTTGAAGCAGCGCACATGCAAACTGAAACGGTAACAACCTTTATTCGGTAACCAGCTATCCAGTAGTAATAAAATAATTCTACCAATCAACCTTACAACCGCATGTAAACATTTTAGGCGTTAATATAATCATTTTTCTGCAACCGAACTCGATGTGAAAAAACTGTATATTTTGGTACATACTACCGAAAAAATGTGAAGCAAATGTTGCCTCTAGGTTTCTGTTTACATAAATATTATGTAAATCTTGCTTGGAATATTGCCCCAAATATTCACCATGACTTTAGTTGTTAATACCAATGCGAAGTGCAATAGACTAATAATGACCTGCAAAAAGTACATGACTTATCTGCGAACCATTTATTATTTATTAAATGAGACTAGCCACTTGGCTCTTGATCATTTGAAAATCGAGCAATTTCTTACCAACTTCCCACTCTTTAAGGACTGTAGTGAGATACAATATAGAAATGAGTAAACACGGTAAGCATGCAGTACGTACTCTTCGTTTGATTGAAAATTATTTCGCATATAAATAAAATAACATACGTGACAACGAACTAACACAATGACCGTCAACCGTTAAAAAATAAACGATAATAAAAACAGTGCAATAGTGAACCTAAAGCTTTTTCGCATGCATATCTCATAAACCTGAGACTAGAAAATTCCTTATTTAGTGCGAAGTCACTATGCTCATGATCCGGTTAAGTAAAATATTTTCGGTCGATAAATTGTCTCGTATTTGATTTGGACAGCTTGGTTTGTTTTATTACAATATTACATCTTCCAACGTAGGCCTGTAAGACGGAGGAGGACCGTTGCATTTGATATTTCTAATAGAATCACTGACCAATTTGGGGACCAGTGCGTCACAGGATTTGTTTACTAGCCAGCACGGAAACCACGAACTCAGGTAGCATAAACCAAGTGACCACAGCACTGGGCATGTTGCCCTGTTGCTCTCAGTATACAGGCTGATTTCAAGCAGCATTTCTGGGCTTTATTTCGGATTTTAATGCGTGGTGAATACCTAGGTTTAGAGAAAATATATACTTTGGCCTTAATGTACTTGTCATTTAGAAGTAAGTATACAAATATACACGGTTTACTATTGTTACATTTTGTATCCTAATTTTAAAGGTTTGCTTAATTATTGTAAGGACAAATACGTACGCCCAGTAGTATCTTGATATTAGACAAAATCGAAGCCTCAACCCAATTTCAAAACTTTGGTGTGCATACTGGGATTTGAAGCAGAATAAGAATAACAAGCTTTTGCAACCGGTACAACATATTAATCACAATGTTTTCCTAATTGCCAACCCCAAAGCACATCTACCTCTCAGTGCTTCAGCCTGACGTCTTTCTATATCCTAGAATGTTTTAACCCCAGTGCTAACGTGTAACATTTCAGATAAGAGCAAATTTCTTTTCGAATAAGCATCACCGGGCGATATCGAGCATTAGATTAAGGAGGAAATAAATCATATTTCGAAAGTAAGATTACTTTTTACAATAGTATCCCTTGATGGATTAGAAGTGACTGTTTAGCAGGCAGGACAAGCTGATATGAAAAGATGTATGCACATATATATATATATATATATGTATTTGGATGGCGGCATCTGGTTTCGGATTTTCTTGTCACTGTGTTCAGCCACAGGACGCCTGCGCTTACAGAGGGTCCGTAAGTGGCTTGCGCTGCAACACCCACAGCTCCATCCACACACCTCATAACCAGTGTAAACCCGAAGGAATAAGACCGGGTGGCATGTGGATGGGAGCTACGTTTCATCATTGGAGCCGGCACACACTCCTTCACAGGCAAACACAAGCACGCTGTATTTGGGGAATCAAGAGCACACAACGCAGTGGTTGGACCGTAGTTCGGTCCACACTGAGTGCATGGAACCACTCTTTGAGCCTAGCACGTCCACAAGGACCGTGCACCCCGTCCCCTCCAGAAACGACCAACCGTCTCATGAAGCCAGTATGGACGAGGTAGTGGGTAATAGACAGGTGGGCACCTTTTCAACATGCACATCAAGCGCAGTCAAACTGAGGATATCCAGCAACAACCATTCACTTTAAACGACAAGCTGAAGTAAAATAACTCCAACAATGCATACAGATGCGGTGACATAACTCTGCGCTAAATTACCATTTGAAGTAAGTTGGTTAGCAACGAATCGGCTATAAGTAAGAACTGTCCACAAGTTACTTAAAAATGCTACAACCGCAAAAATGTTACCGAAGAACAGCGCAGTTAGCGTCAGCAAATTGGCCAGTTAATAGAAGATTAGTCAGGTATGCAGAACAAACCAAATAGAGTGGAATGAAATTTATCCAGCTTAGAAATATCTAGTTTAATTGCAAGTTGGTTTAGCCCAGCTGCGATGAAGAAGCGACAAGAATGCAACTTCAGCCTCAGCATGGGGCATATATATATGGATTTATATATATGTATGAATGTTTGGCGGTAATCGGTTTCGAATTTGCCTGTCACTGTGGCCAGCCACAGGATGCCTGCGCCTACAGAGGCACCATGGGTGGCTCGCGCTGCATCACTCACAACTCCAACCACAAACCCCATATCCAGTGTACACCCGAAGGAATAAGACCGGGAGGCATGTGGATCGGAGCCAGATTTCATCAACGGAGCCGGCCCACACTCCTTTACAGGCAAACACAAGCACGCTCCAGTTGGGAATCAAGCGCACACAAGACGGTGGCTAGACCGTAGTCCGCTCCACACTGACTGCATGGCACCACTCTTCGAGCATAGCAGGACCACAAGGACCGTGAACCCCGTCCCATCCAGCAACTATTATCTGTCTCTTGGAGCCAGTATGGACGAGGTAGTGGGTAATAGATAGGTAGGCGCCTTGTCAACATGCACATCAATCGCAGACACACCGGAGATGCCAAACTACAGCCAATCACTTCAAATGACCTAATCAAATAACATATATCCAGTAAACAATGCGGCTATGCAGACATAACTTTACCCAAAATTTTCATATGATGTAAGTTGGTTAGCAACGAATCCGCGATAAGTACAAAACGTCCAGGAGATACTTAAAAATGCTAGCACCGCAACAAAGTTACCGAAGAAAAGCGCCGTTGGTGTAAACAAATTGGCCAGTTAATAGAAGATTATTCTGGTATGCAAAACAAACCAAATATAGTGGAATGAAATTTTCCAGCTTAGAAAGACTTAGTTTAAGTGTAAGTGGGTATAGCCCAACTACCGTGAAGAAGCATCATAAATGCAACATCACACATACCTACATGCATATATATACATTTGTCACTTGCATTAATATGGCATATATATTTTGCTCCTATTTTGCCTCGATTTCCGGAATAAACCAGACAACTAGTTAGGGTTATCATCATGTGATTTGTTTTTCTTTTCAGGTTAATTGCCTCCTATCTTAATGCCACCTTATTGAGCTTCTGACCACCAATTGTTATGTCTCCAGAAATTCTGCTCCGTTCCTGTGTACTCTAACTAGAGTGTATTCCTGAATAGATTACACCGGAGGTGAGAGCTGCATTGTTGCCGAAAATCAGCATTGGTGACGAAATATTGGTATCCACCTCCGATTCTGTTAACTGGGATGTGTGTTTTCGACTGATCACCAACTACACATTGAGCTACCTGTCTGAGAATCGAAGGCAGCGGTGGCATTCGGAAAGCTTGAGTACCGGGTGTAGAATAAACACTAGCTTACCGACAGCACGAAGCTGGTGGTATACAAATCCATGGTGCTGTCCGTTCTTCTATCCGGCACAGAAACGTAGACGGGCATCGGTATGACTTGAGGTATCTCGAACGGTTTCGTCAACAGCGTCTGCGACGATTTCTGCTCATCGTTCGTTACGACAGCGTTGCAGACAGGGAAGTGTTGCACCGAAGTGAAATGTTTGAAGTGGACTGCATACTTTGCTGTGGCACTTGACGTGACTTGGTCACGTGTGAAGTATGGATTCGACGCGGATACCGAAGCAGCTATTATATGGTCAGCTGAGTGTCCGTAGGCAGCATGCGGGGAAACCGAAGCTTCGTTATCAGGACATGATCGAAGTGAGCATCGCATTTTCTGATGTTGCTTGCAAGTCATGGGAATAAAAGGAGGTTGATCGGCGTGCACGGCGCGATCTGAACCCGAAGGCAGTTACCGAGGTGCTAGAGAAAGCGCTGGGAGATGTTGAGAAGAAGCTGCAAGTGCGAAAGAGACAGGCGTCCATGGTCTGTAAACCATCGAATTCGAGCGCCTGGTATGACAGTACATGCGTTCGAGATTGTTTGAGTCAGGCAGATCTAGTTAGATACGAGCAAGGCTAATAGGACCGATATCGAATAGACGGAGAGTCCTGCTGAGAAAGTAAGCAGAACCGGCGCAGTCTTAGTAGGTGCGCTACATTCGATTAACTAACCGCGTGCTTTGGCGTTGAGTTTCTTTATTTCAAATGATTGCTTTGCTATATTTTGTTAGTGCTTAGTCTTTTAAGTCATATAGATGCTTGTCTGAATACGCTTCATTTTACTCGCACAAGTCGCGTAAGCAGATTTTGGTTAAATTCATTAACATTTTCGCGTTTCTATCATAGTTTAAAAGTATCTTTTTCTCTCATCTTGAACTTACCCCGCATTTGTTGGTAAGAAACTTATGTTTTGTGCATACTTATTGAAAATCCAATTTTCTCTAAATCCGTGTTTTTCGAGAAATCTAATTTGCTTTTGTCATTTCAAGTGCATTGTGGTGATTTGACATTCCCTGTATGGCTGCGCTTAATGTGTATCTTGACAAGGTTCCTATCTCCTCAATGTCATCCACCTCGATTACTGGCTCCAGGAAACTGTGGATCTTTGCTGGTGTCGGGGTGCTCGGTTTTGGGGCCGAGATAGGCTCGAAGAGTGATTCCATGCACTCAGTCTTGAGCAGACTATTACCCAACCAACACCTTGTGTGCATATGCTTCTCAAATACCGCGTGTGTGCCATTGACTTTGAAGGAGTTCGGCCGGCTCCGTTAATGAAACTTGACTCCCATCCACATGCTTGCCGGTCTAATTTCTTTGGGTTTACACTGCATATTGTGTGGGTGGTTGGGGCTGTGTTTAATGCAGCGCAAGTCACTTACAGTCCCTCTGTTGGCACAGCCGTCCTGTGGCTGTCCTCGTGGAGACCACAGTGACATGCAAATCCGGAACAGGACGCCGCCCCCCATGTAATACTGAAACCTATCGTTTCCTCATCGGCAATTAACCACATTAAAAAAACTTGCATGATGCTCAAAGATAGGTAAGCTTTCTTACTCCGGATTATCACTTCAATCCACGCATCAGAAACAACATGTTCACAATGTATTATCTGATAATTCCGTAAACACAAGAATAAAACGATTTCATTGTGAAATTACGCAAATACATTAGTGCTTGTTACCAATAATGATGCTGACTGTTATTCTAATTTAGCGTTTTTGATTCTTAAACCAGACTACCTGTAGCGCTCTTGGGACAACCACGGTTTGCTTAAATACATTTTCACATACTTGATACACTATGCACCCCTACGTTGGCTGAGGCCTTAATGCGGGATTCGAAATCATCCTGTGAATTTACTTGTCTGACAAGACCGCACATCACACTGAAACACACAGCGTTGCCAATGGGTTAGCCATTCTATATCACTGCGTCCTATCTAGATATTCCCCTAGCCAGGAAGCGGTTAACAGATTCGTTCTTTAACCTACACACGGTACCATTTTTCGCTCCTCAAAAGTCTCGCCTGGTCACCTCTGCGCCCTCTCATTGCGAATAGAGAAGGACAGTCATCAAGAGTACAAAGTTTCATAACAACCAAATAGTGTGAGCGGACCACTCCTATTAAACATCCAAAGCAGCTTGTATAGCAATGCTGTGTAAAAATAGTCACTATTGTTGATTATTAATTGTGCTCTTCAACCCTACTATTTTGCTAATTTTATATATATATATATATCAGAATATGTATGTATATATATATGGTTGCCCCTAACCAAAGGTAAGTTGGTAAATATTTATTTATATCCATAAACTGTTAGGCGTACATATTTATGACGAGGTTTGACTGCATTCACATTGAGATTTGCGGTGAACCATCATCAACTTATCTCATCGAATCATGGTGAGCACATATTAGTGCTACCAGTTAATCGACAGGCTAACGCTTGCAAAGGAATAAACAAAAATTTGAGGCAATAAGAAAGCTCTGCGTTTTCTTACATTCATCAAGATCCTTTTTAAGTGTAGCTGAAAAGATAAATGGAGAAAATGCAAGAAGCAATATATGTTCATCAAAAGCGATTTCAATTTATGTTGACATGTGGTTGTTAAAAAGTAAAGGCCGCCCTGTGAAAGGCCAAAAGATCTTAGTACAAACTTATAATATGCTTTGCCTTTGATGGGTCAATTAAGCAGCCAAATTTTTTGTATTGCAAGCAAGGAATCCTTAGAGCGGAAAATGAAACAAATTCTTAGAAGACAATTACCAACCAGCAATAGATAGATACTTCAGAATAACACGGTTTTAACTAGAGTAATTCATGTATGCAAGCAAGTGGCTGCCCAATTTACTTTGCACATATTTGCAAGTGGACTGCTGTTGTACCTTGAATGCTACACTGATCTAGTAGACATAGATTTTGCCTTCCATTCACATCTGGGAAATTTTGCTTCATTGCAGGGTTTCTGTTACAAATTATATGACCTCTATTACTCCAAGCTATTATGCATAATTGTGAGTTAATTCTCGCACGTCATTTGCTGGCTTCAATTGCTTTAGGCGCTTTCGTGTTCCTTCCCAATCCATACAAGTGCCGCTACCATGGTAAATTCGGTCAGCAAGAATAACAAAACTGAAACCGATGTTGTATTGTTAGGAGGCGACCTTAATTTAGGGTACTCCCGAAACATACCTTTGCATATCTGCATAAAATCAATGGTTTGATAGCCCTGCATACGTAAGCATGTTACGCATGAAAATACGAATTGCTTTTTTTGAAATTCATTGCGCAATACTACGACAAATATTATTATTATGAAGTTGTTGATGAAGTGCAATTTCCTGTCTTCAAAAAACGTATTTGTAGTTCATTGCAATTAAGTATCTAAGGTTTAGTTGAATCGACTTGACGATTAAAATGCAACGCTTGTTTATTGATTTCACACATGCATATTTGTACTGTGACCTGTTTTTGTAACATAAATCCATAAACTTAGAAATGAATCTCGGTCATTCGTATCTATGTTTATATATATGTATAAATGAAACGCTTGGGTTTTGGTTTCTCATAATTTTCCTGAAAATGGAAACCGAAATTTGCTATTAAGTGGGATTTAGGTGCAAGTTTAAAAGCAATCCAGCATATGCTCTGCTTCAAAAGGTGATCGCAAGATTTAAAGCCTACTCGTTATAGCCTTAATAAACTACAGAAGTTTAATAATTGGCCGCTTTGCAATCTTTCGTCTTACTGCACAGACGTTTGCAAACTTTTCTTGGTAATTCATGTGGTATATTTCTATATTGATGAATAATAATATTATTCTAGCTTTAAGGACATCTGTGCACTCAGGGTAGGTAATCATAGTCCATAAAATTTGAAAGAAAACCCGGATGGATGCGAAAATCTCGATGTCTTTTCTTCATCTGCGTTTATCAAACATAAATTCACTGTCTATGGATTCAATAATGAATTGTGCGCTATCCAGGATTGGTGCATTTTACGGAGTTGGTGGTTCGGTAATCTGGCTGTTCAGAATCTTCACTAAATATAGCATTTCCACTTATTTTGGATCTTGTGTGAAAACCGTTTTCTCGCTCATTTACTCCAAGTACCGAATTAATGCCAGAATGTCTGGCAGCTAAATCGTTTAACCTCTGACCTAATTCCCACAGATTGGTGATCAAATGGCACCCATTTTAGCCGCTGAAATATTGTAATGCTTATATACAAAGCCAAATATATCAACTTGTGTACTGGCTGTATGTTGTTGTACACCGTCCAAAGTAATATGATGCATGTATCGTTTCCATGTCAGTCTGGAGCTGAACTGAGATGTACGAAAAGATGCGTGCACATTTGCATGGCATTAATTCCGTAACTAAATGCTGTCACTTCAAGCTGATCAAATGTTTATAATTAGACAACAAGAGACCCGATTGCGCCAGGTAATATGGAACAAAATAGATACAATTGCATTTTCGATAATATGCTGCATACGGTCAGCAACGGTTTACACTGCCTATGACTGACGCTAAAATACTAGTAACAAACACTAACTACATTTCTTAAAAGTCCGAAGAAGAACCGGTTGCTTATGCTTAATTATAGTCAGGCACTAACCCTTTAGTTCTTGTTTAACTAAGCACAAACCCGCAGACCTTCCAGGCTGTCTAATAATTTATATAAATGTTTTACAATTTACCAGGATTATTTAGACTGATATTAGGCGATAATGTCGGGATCTGGCCACGCATATTATCTTTTCATCTAGCTACCGAGATTTCAAAGCATAAATCAAATGGTTGAAGAAAACCTAGACATTAAGCCTATACTAGTTGGGTTTCGGCATTCGCAATCCTAATGACTAATGGCATAAAAGAGTGCATTTTTAACAGTTGAATACAGGATGGTCGACTCAGTCAGCCCTAACCCGAAAGCTTCGAGTATCCGACGCAGACCGTTTACGTAAGCACCACCGCATTGGTCAACCAGCTGGAAACAAACCAATGTTAAATTACCACTGCACCCTGTGCTGTTTCAAACAATAAGAATCCCAACTGTGGAAACGTGGACAACTATATATAGAATATTTTGATTTTGGTTTGTGCAGTGTTTAACTAGTTCATTCTTTGTTAACTATTCCTCTGAGTCATAACAGCTGAAATAGCACACTTCTCTTTGTAAATCAGGTGACCACACTGTGATACATAATTGCTACTTAAACCCTCCATTATTATGTCATATTTAAGACACTCATACTTTTCTATTTACCTATAGTTCAGTTTTGCTTTACGCCCCATTTAACGCAGAGATTTACGTCCACACATCAAAAAATACAGGATTAATTAATGAATTGATATTGGCAGACGCGGAGAGAAATGTACAAGTAAAAATAAATAATTATTTAATGCTGTTGTGCAGTTGCGATTGTCTCATGACTGCTTGCCGTCGTGTTGAAGTTAACACAAATCCTTCGAATTTCGCATACAACAGCCTATATCGAGTACCTCGTATTCCGCAGCAAATTTAATATCCGTAAGCGAATGAAAAAAGACTGTCGTTAAGCAATTTTTGTGACACTGGGAAGCATGTAAGTTTTAATAGGAACACAATTAAAACCATTTTTAGTCTTACAATGATCCATTTTGTTAGTTCCTACGGAGAAATGGGGGAAAGAAGACATGCTAATTCACCGTATCTATTTATTTTTGTGAGATTGCAAAACATCTTTTTCATCATTTTGCATATTTCTATGGAAAAGCAGGCTTTATCTGTGTAGAGACTATTCTCACACGTTCACCAGGTGGAAATTTTTTATTGTTATTATTACTGATTGACCACAACAAACCAATAAATCTTTTTCATTCCATGTTTTTAGCATTTGGGACACACCCAACCCAGGGTGAGGCATACATAATACACTGCCGAGCGAAATTATCCACTGGAACATTTGACAAAGGGCGGTTTTATTAATTACCTTCTATGATATCTTCCAGCTCTAAAAAAGGCGTGTAGGATATAATCGTGTAAAAAATGAATACACTTGGTTAAGTTAAAACAAAACATCTAATAATAGACTCTTAAGGTAGAATGTCAATAAAACAATTTCAGGCGAATTGCACGCATAGAATTCAGAGATGTACTTGGTATTTTGCAATAATACAATGCAATTGTCTGCCGCTTCCTGGGTAACTGCAGGTTGAATGCAATCAGGTATGTGACGGAGCAGAAGATAAAGGTAGACATTTCAGTATCCCTCGAGTTAGCTTTGTGCATAATTATCAATTTCTACTAAAGAAATTTGAGCGTACCATGAATTTGACTCTCACCATTATGTTCCCACAAACAGTAATTTTACTTATAGTACACATATTCCTCTAATCAAGTGATTTCCAACCTTTTTGTAACCCTTAGCCACAAAGCGAGTTTACTAAAACCAGTTACCCTCAAACTTTCTAAAGCCTAATAGCTATTGCACTTTTGTTTTAAAGTACGGCAATGGAATACCCATTGTGGCCATTTTCGGTCGCGCAAATAATAACAAAGCATATTTTTGAGCAATATTTCCTTAAACCAGTTGGTGATAAATAAACAGTCGTTGGCATATCTGGTGCGGTTTAGACTAATGTACATTGTCAGTCTTTTGGTGGTTCTTAATGCCTCTGACTCCGGCTTTTTGTAGTCGTAAGCTTTTATGTAGTACACAAAAGCAAGTAAGTCTGGCAAGTTGTAACGTCGGTCCTCTCTTCCCAGTTTAGTGCGAAGAAAATGAATTTCCTTCAATATACACCGCATCCAAAGTATTCTTGTTCATGTCTCGGATGCGACTTTCGTGGTGCTGTTTGAAAGCGATTTACCACTTACATTTTCTACCAGTTGCTGTTTCCCAGCGGTTCTTGACCTTTGTGGGGCTGTTGCTTGCAAATAGGTTTTATTGTTAGTAATCTCTGGCCCCGCCAATTTCCGTTTTAAACATTAACATAAGAATAACCGTCGCGCTTTTTATTTTAATTATAGGAAGCGATGGACATTTGGAATCACGCACTACAAATAAAAGAAAGCTGTTATTTTGCTGCAACACTGTAGGCAATCAACTGGCGATATATTTCAATGAGATGGCTGATAATGCTTAGCGCTAACAATTTCTGATATATTTGTTGCACTTTTGACTAATGCACAGTGCAGAGAGTGCTACAAGTTGAACTGATTCCATGATTTTGTTTTCATTGGTTTCAATTTTGAAAATCCACTTCCACATCAAAAAGTTGTTGAAAATGTGATCATAATTCTCAAGGCTCTTTCCGATAGCAATGTACAGTCACCGACAATCTTTGTCAAAAATGCTACCAGTTTTGTGCTTTGGAAATATTGTCAATCCGTTATTATTGCGTATTTCTGAGAAATGTGTTTTGGCTGCGATTTCAGTATCTGGAAAGATTTCTTCATCTACTGTAATGGATCTTAGCACCCAGTTACTTAGTTGGCGATTTTCCCAAAAGGTACATCTTTGCCGACAGAATGCAGAACACTGACAGAATGCCAAGTTAGCTCTTTGGCACTAATTATCTGCAAGTTAGGGACACCTGTTATAATTCATTGTATTACTTGTTAAATTTAATAGTTACAGAGCTGCCATGGCCATTAAGCTAACCAATGTTCAGGAATTTTCTGGCTAAATGAAGGGTAACTTGGTGGTCGTATTTTTGTAAACCCAATCCTTTCATTTGCTGCATACTTAGGCTGGGTAGACAACTCTATCTAATAGCTTTAGGCAAAAAACGACGTGTGATTACAGAAAGTACTTTGGCGTAGAAGCTTATTCCAAATTACGGGAAGTCGTCCCAAATGCGCAGCTTCTTAATTTGACCTATAAAGTCAGATATAATTGTTATTCTGTGGACTCGGCACACAGCCTATGTTTGTACTTTCGCAAGATAAAATAATCTCATGAAATCTGTTCTTCTCCTACTGAGTTAACAGTACTAACTGTATTGAATGCATAGATAAAGTACAAAGCCTGCCTTACATTGGCCTTTGCATTTTAATTCAAGTTTGAGCTGAATTAGTCAGTTCATGAATGGCGTGACAGCTCTGGTGTATACAAAGGGACAGACTAAGTGTTGTGGTTTCCGCTGACAATACGAGTAACCTGCCAGAAATCTGGTGTGCCGTCCCCTAACGAGGGATTCAGATTTGGATGCTTTTTGTATGAGAGCATAGCGCAATCAATAGGTTGTAGGCAACTTCTAACACAACACTATTGGGGAAGTTAATTAATATTAATTAACATACCTCAAACGGTTTCCTTGCGTGGTTCAACTTGCCGCTGATCTTAAACTGCGTCAAGTTTAGATTTCTACTCGATTTCGATCTCAAAGTGTAGATCCATCCAATGTTGCGCCATGGTTTTCGGCCGTTAAGCTGAGTGCAAGCTATTTCATTGTAAAATTTTCTACGCGCAAATTGACCTACGACTTCCGCCTTCGGCCACGATGCATTCTGATAAAGTGTCTGTAACTGATCAGGCAGACAGCATAGGTACAAGTTCCTTCCTTTTGTGGCCACGAGTCAAATATCCCCCCAGAGTCCAAGGGCGAGTGTTTAACAAGGTGGAGAACTTCTGTTCACTGTGAGCAAGCAAGCATCTGCTCAACCATTGCTTTTGCTGCGTAAGACGTAGGGCTTCTCCTGCGAAACAATGAAACGGCATCTGACTTAAGAGATGGTGAAGCTTGTAATTTTCTGCACTTACCAAGACGTTCCCGAAAGATTGCTGTGTACCTCCGTCGCATACGCTCACTGGCCACTGTTGTTGGGGTTCTTGTTTGGTGTATCAACAGTTTCACAGAGTTGCAGACACTTGCACTTCAGTTCGCAGAAAAGCTCTGGAATCTAACGATAAAACTCATCTTTATGCGTTTGATCCCTACAGAATGCGGCAATAACCGCATTGGAGGGCATTTGTTTCGACACGTTTTTTTCACATTGTTGCCTTCTTTAGCTCTGTGACGGATCTGGAGTTGGTAAACTGGATATGAATTTTCAACCTATGTGATTTGTACTCCCGAGTTTAGCTGTTTGTGACATCCACCTGTAATGAGCTCTGATGTGAGGTTTGGTTCCATTTCAACTTCTGCTTTGATGTTCGACTTCTGTATCAGCATATTTGACAAATACCGCCGTGATTCCTCAAACATTGACTGCCAGACCTGCGGCAGCGTCTACATTTGCTCCAAAGTGAGGGCTGTATACTGGAGTGAGAGATTTTGAGTAAAATTTGCGAATATACCTAGCTGTGTGTCCCCAAACTGCTGCCGCTTTTTTAACGAAATAGTTTCAAATCTTCTGTCGAGTTTTTCGTCTCGAATAGTTTTGCCTCATGTGATCAGAACTATGTAGTGATGTCACTGAATGTACGGTTAACTTGCTGCAACCATGCAGCTGACCGTCGCCAGATCTAGATATGGCTGCGTCAGGTTGCATATTTTTCTTGTTATTACGGGCAGGCCAGGGTATTCATGGGTCAAATTTTTGACATTGATCAGCAAATCAAGCGATCTGCAGGCTCAGCCTTCATTATATGCAGGCAGAAATCAAACGAACTCAGGTGGCATAGGCGATTGATTTCCAATAAGAGAGGCAGAATTGTCAGTGCAAAGAAAACTGACAGCAACAATGAATCTACCACGGCACTGCTGATCAAATCAGTGGGTCTGCATTTGGCCACCCACCAAATGCAATTCATCTCGCCAATCCTCCACGTACATGTATCGGTTTTAGTTATGGGCGTTAGGAGAGTATATGAAATACGTTGTCATTTCATACACTATGTCCGAATACATTTTACACAGAAATAAACATTTTGACTCCAGCTTTTGCCTCAAATTACCATAGGTGCAGCCGATTGCTAAGCCACACCTAGACGCTCTTTTCATTTTGGAACTGTCGATAACTTTTGTTTGTTCAGCTACGTTTCTAAGTGTAATCTGATGCTTCTTTGATAATACATAAACGCACTCCGATTCCAGTTGTGGTTTGCTCAAAAAGTAACCACTTCATTCATAAGCATACGAAAAACAACTTTCCACATGGCAAGTGCGTTAAACGTTTTTGCCAATATATACCATAAACCATATGCCAATTTCATAAGCACATTTTGTACAAAGCTACAGGAAATTGAGTCTGGCGAACAGTTGTTGGAAGTGGATGAGGTTAAATAAAATTGGAACAACAGTGAAGCCACAAGTTGGCCTCTATTGCCATCGAAATAGGCAGGGTCCCTGTAAGTATGAAAACTAAGGTTAACAAGAGAATTTCAAATCGGGTGGGAAATTGCAATTATCGTATCTAAAATGACCGCTCCAGTATCAGGATAATCGTGATAGTCCCTTTTGCATCAGTAAACTAGGAACGACTTTCATAGATCTTAATAGTTTAATTTTGAGTTAATTAAGTAAGTAGTACGGAGAGATTAAGCAATGAACCATTGAACTGAAGAAAGCAGAAGGCGAACCCTTCATCCCAGTAAGAGCAGGGACGATGCTTGAGAAATGACAGTCACAATAGACCGGTCTCTTACAATGAAAACAAGATGGTTCTGGCATACGCAATAAATGGAAGTCCAAACGCCTTGTAAAACTTTCCTCCTTGAAACGCGCTGAAAACAGGTTCCAGTTGGTTTTCACCAAGTTCAGGTTTAGCAGACCAAAACCAACACCACACTATGCACCAATCGCGCGATCAAAAGGCAACCACGAAAATCGCCTCATACGTCATGCTTTTATCATTATCGAAAGAAGCCAAACTGTAATTAGCTTGTCATATATATTTGTTGAATTAGAACAAGCTAAGTAGGATTAGATGGACATTGGATTTGCCGGCTCCAAAACCATTACAATTTAAGCTTGTGTCTGCGTGTTTGATCTTGTCAGGTCTATAAAGTGAGCGCGCTTGCCAGAAGCAATTGTACGTGAGTTTAAATCTGGACGTGCATTATGCATCGACTAGTGTTGGGAAACGATATTCACAACGTTTGATGGCTGATCGAATAACTCATTTCCTCTGCCCTTGTTTCCCGAATGCACTGTAGCGCGTAAATTCAATTTGGACCGGAAATTCCCAATAAATCGAAAATTGACCAATCCAAGCAGTTAGACCCTAACTGATTAATCATAGGTTTATTTGCTATTATTTGCTGTAAATTCAACTAAATTCATTTTTGGTGTTAAGTTGTGCATGGGTCTAATGTACTACACCAGCAACATACATCTGTCCTACCAAGTTTTGCGTTTGTTATGAGCTTAACATTTACACCTTGCAAATTGTGTTGCTTTGTGCATGGCACAACCATTCCAAAGACTTCATGTCCATAGTCGATGACAGTACACATAAAAGCTTACTGAAAATATTCCGGCGAAATATTGCTGGTGGATGACAGAAATAAATATAATCGGTTACCCGCGCTCAATTTTCAAAGCATTGTTATGTAATCCTTGATTCCTCTTGGGTGCACTGTTGAAGATGAATTAATGGCTAATGCCAGGAGCACGTTCTAACCAATAGGAGGGATACAATGCATTATTGTTCCTTCTTTTGAGTTTGTTTAATATAAAGGTTTTATCAAAAGTACAGCAACTTGCGCTTGGGAGCAATGATCTTTTCTGTCAAAAATGCGACAAGACTGCAGACGAACGAAATGTAATGGCTTGCGTATTATTGTGAGGCAAGGACTAACATGGGTGACAATTTAAAAGTGCCTTCACAACCACTCATTTCAAGCAAGTCAACATTTAGAGATTAGAGCAAATCAATCTCACAATATAAGTTAGTGAATCGCACGTACATTGCAAGCACACTCATAAGCTATTCTTGCTTTCAACTGCATCATGAGTAAAACCGTTGTCAAAGATTAGATTTATGGCACCTCCAAAATATCTCTATCTCCCTTTATGGGCAGCCAGGAAATATAATCTGCCCCTTTCTTCAAGCTTTTCTTCCCTCCGAATTCTCCCCTACCTACTGCGAAAGAGACATTCACAGACATCGCAGCTATCGACGTCTATACATCTAACAAGTCTACTAAAATTATAACAGCCTGTAACACAAATTCTCCCAACGTTTGCAAGCTGGAAAAGCTCTGCTAATGGGCATAACCAACTCTCACTTTCTTTGTATGATGTATGTAGTGTTCACGAAATTAGCTTACAGGGCAACAGCAATGAGATGAATCATCGACTCCCAGTTGCTGAATCCGACGACAGTGACTCTACACTACGCATCTTTAACGAAACTGATTCAGATGCTTAAGTCACTGGTGGTATCAATTTGGTCGTCAGCAGATTACTGAAGACAATCTATTAGACAACGTAATAACATCTGCTGATGTGCGGATCGGTTTCGAAAAGTCACTGAAGTTTTACATGCACCGTGTGTAGACAAGTGCAATTTGCATCGCCCCGTCTAGGCTCCTGGTAAATGCAGTTCAAAGGGTAACAAAAAGTATTTCTGTAAAAATAATCAGTTGTTTGTTTATGATATTGTACTTTTTACTGGTGACGGATGTCCAAGTTGGATTTGCAAATTCTTAGTTGGAACCACATCTAGGGGGCTGCTTTGAGCTCGATGCACATGAAAAAGACGATGGTGATTTACTTCCCCAACTGTGTCCTCACCGTAATTTCTATTTTCGTAACACTGCTTTCCAATCCCAGTGTTCACACTACATCACTTGCTACGCACCGAAGTTCTTCTTGAGCTAGAACAAAGGTGGTCACGTTACCATCAGCTATACTGATCGTAAATTATTCCAAGCCTGACAGTCAAGTCGGCGTATATGTCTGTATTCCGATCATGTGATCTAGTAAACACAAGCCTGATGCACATTTGTCGTCTTTAAGAAGCGTCTAACAGCTAAATATCTAATAAGTAACATGAACTCGTAGTCAGAAATGCTACAGTAACATGACAAACTGGTTTATACCCTCTCAGTGATGAATCAGATTGGTGGGTCGGACGGTGACAGCAATCGTTTCAAGTGTAACATGAATATTGCTTTTGACACCTTCCGTATACCCAAATTTGTACATTCTATCTTTGAAGAAAACTAAGACATCGAACAGTTTGGTCGAAGGTCCGAAATAAGTGTCTGTGACTATCGAGTGTCAGTGTTTGTAAGAGCTTACACGACCTCTAGTCAGGAGTCTTCGAATCCACCAAGAACGATTCTAAATGAGTGGCTTACGTGAGATAGAGAAAAATCAACGCCAGTGGGAATACACGAGAACTATACCAGGTCATTTGAAACAAAATCGTGGAAGGCCATCTGATAATGTGAATATAGGTAGGAAAAGTTTACATTCAACCCATTTCAAACTTCTTCGATTAAGCAGTTGGGAATAACATCCTAAAGAGTCGTCTGGCAGACTAGTTGCCACACTGCTATTTTATGAATCAACGGAGCCAACATGGAGATTCAATTTTATCTCATAATTTAGCATATATTAGAGAGTTTGTGATATTTAACTGTAACAGAGCTTCTGGACTTAACGAGCTTCCTTTATATTTTCTGAGAGAGGGAGGTTGTTCCTAAATGACTGCATTTAGTTCCTATTTGCAACTAACTAGTACACTGAAGATGTGTCTTCAGACTGACAACTGTCAACGGTCTTTCCAATCTTTAGGAAGTGTAATGGAATCTTGAAACATTCATCGAGACAAAGGTCTTAAATTCGTTTTTCGCTAACATCCCATAAGCATCATTCTACTACGTCTTACTCGTTCCCTGAAAGCCGAGTCATTAATAGCCAATGGGTTTCTGTCATCGTCCTGCCTGTGTCGACCAGCAATTTACTGTTCACCAAATGTTAGAGCAGGGTTACAAAATAACTGACTACGGTGCTCTTCCTTGAATTAAAGGTTACATTCGATGCTGCTGACCGCGCAAGCTTTTGTCAATAATTAAACAAAAAGGGCGCGCCAGACACACAGCGCCCATTCTGAAGTCCCTCCATCGTTACTGCCGGGGCCACGTTTAGGTCCATGCAAAGCCGTCCTCAGAGTTATCCACGAAAAGTAGAGCACCACTCGGTGTCTTAAATCGCCTTTTCTCCTCAGGTTTATGATCGAAGTGTTAAGGAATGACTCGGTTTTTTCAGACTATATCGGAGTGGAGTTTATCCAAGTGCACCACATATAAACGTTAAGAAGTTGGGCGACGTAAATCGCTTCGGGTCATAAGTACTGGCTAGGTAAATAAAACTGCATAAGCAAATAGGAAGTACTGTACCCTTTGCATGTGTTTCACACTTTCAAGGAGCAAAGTGTTGTTGCAGGACTGAAACGATACGTCACCTGTTACGGCTATCACCGACCAACTATTGAAAATGATGGACCGATTCGATTTTTAGGTAATTATGCAGCTTCTGGTGGTCACATATCCGAGTAACATCTTTACGAATCATCACGCCCATTTTGACTTTCCAGAGGATCAAGGCAGCTGTGAAGAAAGCAGTATCTCCTCCTCTTAATGATAGCTAAGTTGTAAAAGCTGCAAAAAACGGGGGTTACTGCAGGGATCATTGAGCTAAAATCCCAGTGAATGCATTACAATCATTGCGGCGTTTGATCACTGGCGCTTGCAGTATTGCTTATGTAGGGTGATAAAGTCGAGCAACACATGCTGAGGTCCGCCAGTTGGCTTTGGACAGGAATTTTATTGTGCTCAAACTTTGGTTTACTTAATCTTGTCTGTGACATTTGCTGGGTCATGCACCTCCTGCATTACACGACATGACTGCACCAAGTTGAGCGCTACCGCCAGATGGCCAGTCCATGGCGTGGCATAAAGGCATGCATAATTTGGTGGTCAAGATAGTGCATGCCATGTTCATGAGTGGGGCTTCTGGAAATATGCATACCAGGTTGTAAACACTCCGTCGGGCATGGTTTAATTATGCAGTCCGTGACGTACGTGCATTCGGTTTCTTGCATTTAGCTCCAAATTATCATGCTATTCTGTTTAATTTGATTCACCTCCTTCTTGATTCCATTTTGTTTTCATGTAATTTGTATTTAAGTTAGCTTTCTGCCATTGTGGATTTTTGTAATCCGGCCGAGGTGACTCACTCTAACTGGATTACTTTATTTCGCTGCCCGGATTATTGTTGTTCGACTGCTCTCGATTGATGCAATTGGAAGCACAGCCGCTGAAGGTATACTAACGAGTGCGCACATTTTGTTAGTAAATCAAGTAAGGTCGAATAGCAACGGATAAGAAGACAAATGCGGAGAATGCGCCTTGTAACCGGCTTATAAGCTCTACCGGCAGCCAGATTTTGAAGCAATTGCTGTCACTTTTGTTGGAGAGTAAAAAGTTGTATTAATTTGGTAAACAAAAGTATACTTTTTAATAACTGCTGTCAAGATTTACTTGTCGTCGTAGATGTCATATTACAAGCTGAACAGCTTGGAACATTTACATAGCCATTCCGGCAGCGATTGGAAATAATGTGATTTCCGCGTTCGACTCACCGATTAGAAGAGAAGTAGCCGCTGAAAAAATAGAGACCACTGCTATCAATTCAGGATAATAGGTGTTATTCGGTACCAAAACATCCTTTCGAAATATTGGATGTACCTTTATTTGTCAGTAGATGGTACTAAAAACCTGATGGTGAAGTGTAATATTTTAAGTCACTAGATTTATATATATATATATATTGTGTGCAAAATATGGCTGGAATTAAGTTATTTGCAAGTTCAAATTATGCTACAGCGGATTGTTTTTACTTTAAAAAATTGTAGCAATTGTTGTACCCTTTTGTTATACAAGTGTACTGGACGATACTGCAGTGTCCCTGTATGCAGAAAACAAATTGAGCGGTCAGGCTTTCACACCACGGAGAACTCAAGGACACGCAAGTGACTGAAGGACCTCAACGAGTTGATACTGCAGTACAGTTTTAGCTCTATGCTTCAACCTATCTCTTTAGGACTTGCTTTATTTTTGCGGAAAAAAGGCGTCTTCGATTTTGGTGCTGGACCATTTTTGATCCTGAGACAGTATACTGAACAAAGTTATATGACATGTTTTGGCTGATCTCCATGGTACTTTAGTAAACCGGTCATTTCTTAATGAAATAAACATCAAGAATTCTACTAGACCATTGTATACTTGCAACAAATGAGCAAAATGTTAACCATTTGGTCGAAGTCATAATCATCAGTGAAGTTAAATTTCTGATGATTTGAGGCATGAACAGTTAGCGCCATTTTAGGAAGCGAACAATTTACACTCCGTGTGTATGAAACAGGATTTTCATGCTAATATTGATGCATAATTAAAGACAGCATCATACATAATAATGAAAATCTCGCATCGTCATAACGAAATTCCAGTGCCATTCTTAAACAGCGGTACGGCAAAAGACGATATAGCACAAATAGGTGATTCGATGAATTCCTACTTTGCCGCCTCGTTTATTACTGCAACATCTGTATACTCTCTTTCTTTTCCAAGAATTATATACCCTTTCTCAGATTCTGAGGGACGCACGGTTGAGTAAATCATCCGTAAAACAAAATTTTCAAACGGGACCTGATGGTATTCCTCTTGCAGCTATAAGCTCTGGTGGCAATCAAATGACACCCAATGTGAAATTTTTTGCAGTGTCAATAAACACTAGGTGCTTTCCGACTTATTGAAAAATTTCATAATTATGCCGAAACACAAAGGCGGTCCAAGAGATAGAATGTCATATTATCGACTGAAAAACAATACTCCGCCTACAATACCATAGAATTGTCATGATTCGGGTAGCACAGTTCTTGACATGACAAAATCTAATCAGAATTCCCCAACGATTTTGTGTCACATGCCAAGCACAATTCTTCGATCCTGTTTCAGCAACATTAGATGACGGTGTGTCTATTATCATCATCCCACTGGGTATGCAAAAAACGTTTAAAATGTGTACCGCACAAACCACCGTTAGCCGTGCTCTAGTCATATGGAATAAGCGATCCTCGCTTGCGCTGGTTCGAATCATAACGGCCGATCAAACTGAGTATTGATTGGTCAGTATCGTACTATTTCTAGAAATTTTACGTGCAATGATGTTTTAGGTAGTGTATTGGGCCCATTAGTATTCCTCTTTTACATAAACGATATATGAGCCTAGATTAGACATAGACGCCTATTTTATATTTTACAGAAGATTAGTAGGGGAGTTGAATGTTGTAGATAGAATTCATCACATCTAGACCCAAGCAGACAGCCGTCATACTCCCGAAAATGCACTGTACGCAAGTATCATCCTATCGGGAATCGTCACCAGTGCGCATTCCATCAGACAATGGCAGGGTATGAACCCGTAACACGACTGTTGCCAGTCCGTGGTTGAGACAACTGAGCTACTGGGGACTGCAACAACCATCGTGAATTAGTTATTAGACTTGATATAGCGTCGCTGACTATCCACTGATTTACACGTTACTGCCGTACAGAGGACAGGGTAGCCCCGTCACCAAGCGACGAGTTAATTAAAATAAAGCTGCCAATTAACCTATGGCAATATAAGCAGTTTGGTCTGAGTAATGATTACAGAAGAGCATTAGGGAGAGTTGAGTGTTCTAGACGGAAATTCCTCACATCAAGACTCACACGTACAGCCGCAGCACGCACGGAAATGCAGGATAGGCAAGTTTTATCCTGTCGGGAATCGTCAGCAGTGCGCATGCCATCAGAACCTGGTAGCGATCAAACCCGCAACTCGATTGTTGCCAGTCCGTGGTTGAGACCACTGAGTTAGGCGGAACGGCAAAGACCATCGTGAATAAGATACTGGATGTGATATGGCGCCGCTCAATATCCACTAACTTACACGTAACTGCCGTGCAGAGGACAGGTTAGCCCCGTCACCAAGCAACGAGCTTACGAAACTAAAGCCCCAAATTAACTTATGGCGTTCAATCATTTTGCTCTGCGTACCAATCTAAGAAGACGATTCCATAAGGGATGAAAAGCGCGTATGGTGCATTTCGGGACGTGCGACGGCTGTCTGAATGAGCCTAGATGTGAGGAATTTCTATTTATCATTCAACTCCCTACTACTCTTCTGTAATCGCTACACAGACCAAAGGGCTTATAAGGCCATCTGTGGATTTGTGGCTTTTGTTTCGTAAGTTCCTCGTTTGGTGACGGGGCTACCCTGTCCTCCGCACGGCAGTAACGTGAAAGTCAGTGGATAGTGAGCGGCGCTATATCACATCGAATAACTAATTCACGAAGGTCGTAGCTCTCCCCAGTAGCTCAGTGTTCTCAACCACAGAGTGGAAACAGTCGATTTGCCGGTTCATACCATACCATGTTCTGATGGAATGCACACTGCTAAGGATTCTTTACAGGATATAAAGTACGTACGGTGCTTCTCCGGGCGAGTGATGGCTGTCTGATTGAGTCTATATGTCATGGATTTCCAGCTATAATATATTCATGGACGACAGCAAATTAGTGTACCCATTTCTCTCTCATCTTTTGAAGAGTTGGTTTAAAATCATACGCGAGGACTTATCTTCAGTAAAAAAATGGAGAGATAACAAGTCAACGATTCTACCTGTAGATAAATGTCGACTATTCTGCCAGAGTTGCAGTATACCAGAATGATCGACCTCTCTCACTGGGACCTCAAATTTAACCGCGCATTATTTTAGGACTTGAGAATACCATAATTGAACAACTTCAACTTCTCGAAAAAAGTCTTAAATCAATGAACGAAGACAAAGTTACTAACGAGCTATATCACTTGGTCAATTACACTACCCCAAACATGACTTGAAAATTCAAACTCATTGTGCGACACAATCTAGAGTGTTGCATAATCATACATGGCTAATTATATAAAACACATAGGATTGATTTAAAAAACGTGCAGCGCTTATTTATCAAGTTACTCACATGGCGTTCATCACAGCTTATCTTTGAGGTGCCAGTTTGTGCAACTAGTACGACCGTCGCATTACAAATGGTTTAACCTCTCCGACTCGTAATAGCAAATGTTTATTTCCCTACGGAGGACAAAGAACATATCCGCTAAAAATACTACTTGGTTCCCTATACCCATGTGTGAAATTAAGTAGCATTGCAAGTAAGGACCTGCGAGAACCTGTCCATTTTCTAAACTAATGTAACTTTTCTTTCTTTGTCAAATGTGATCCAAGTTTTTGACCTTCAGCAATCCAAGCTCGCTTGTGGAATCCGTCTTGAACAAAATATGAAAATATTAACTATCAGCTATTAAATCACTTAGGTTGAAAAGATTTTACCAACCTTCTACATTGAATGGAATATGTGCATGAAAAATATTGGCGCTCGCTGTAACATGCTTCCTCCATAAAAGGGAAAGTACCGCGTAAGTTGAAAAATGTACTCATTTAGTTATTTGCAAAATATAAAATTTTGACGTGGGAAATTATAGAATGACGTTCACTTGTTTGTATACATTGGTAAAGTCTGATGGCCCTTATTCGGACTGCCATGTTACTGTGTTTCTCCTTTCTGTACCAAAAACGGATTTGAATTCTTCAGCGATTTGCCATCCACTCATTATATGAGATCGGGCCTAGGTACTTGCATATGTGTTGGCTAGCAAACGGAATTAAAACTTTGCAAACCATCGTTATAATTTGTTATTCGGCAACAAACCTGACATCTTGAGTTTGCTTAGAGCTAGGTTTTCACGTGTCCAAGAATTATCTGTGCTCAAATAGCAACTTCTATTTCATCAGCTGTCCAAGACCTGCATGTTGAATTTTTGTTATCAGCCAGAATGTGAATGGTTCTGTTCGAATAGTAAATTAGAATACTAACTGCTACCAACATTCTACTCCACATTCTCGGTTAATTGCTTGACTTAACATCTCAAGTGAGTAACGTGTACAGTCAGAAAAAGCGGCGGATATGTCGCACATCCTGTATTGTTACAGGCGATGTCAAGTAATGCTTGCTCGGAAGCAAATTAGAGACGCTTATACTTATAGTTGAAAATGGTTTGTGAAGTAGACTATTGTCATAAATCAGTAATCAAGGCAAACTCTACTTCCAATGCAGAGACCATTTAAAATATCGAGAATGTTCCTATAATTTTACTTAACTGGCTGACTATGATGTCTTCTAAGCATTCACATCATTTGGTTGCTTTATCTGACCATGTCTAATGACAGTGTAAGTGAAGTTAATAATATATACGCGTAGGTAATATAAGGGAAAGCACCCGATGTAGGTCACCAATCTAATCCCAAAAATATTGTACAGACTACGCCCACAATTGCGTTGAAATAACCACCTAAGTCTAAAAAGGAGTGTCCTTGTACATATCATGATTCCTGGCGAGTCAAGGTTTCTAGTACCCAAACTCTAACATTATTCAGGGTCGATTATTTCATAAGATACTCGTTTCGAGAATTCAATAATTAACGTGGATTCAGCATGAAGCTTTCTGATGTGTACTTCACTTTAAAATATTTGTTTTATGCCTGCTAACTGATATAATGAAGTCATATCCCTTAGTAACCGATAGATAGTATATAGTAAAATCATTTGGCATAGGAATGAGATGTCCAAGTTAAGTTGCTTAATTTAATCATATAATTCTTGGACTACATGGCAAATTCAGCAAAACAAAGCTGAAAGTTTCATCTGCTACCGTCCCAGTAATCATAATGACCACGATACATTTCAATGTGAACGTGTGATCTCACTTCGCAATCCAATCAAACAACTTGTAATCAAAAAAGGCCCTCCAACTAATATACGGTAACATTAGGAAGATCAAAACATTATTCATCTAGCCTGATTTTCTAACAAATAAAAACAGTAGGAAGCCTCGGAGTGTGCGCCTGTCTGGAGTAATTCCCAACCTATCATAACCTCACAGTCAAGGACGAGATGCCATTAAAATCGGAGGTAACAGAATCAACACACAAATTATGCAAATGTAACCCTCGGAATTTACATAACCAATGAGAAGAGAGTCGCTGTGTATCAGCCAACAAATGAAACATAAGAGGGACAGCAAGGGGAATCGGCCACACAACCAGTTCCTTTACTTGAAACGCGGGGTATCGTGTGTGTAGTTCTGGTGGACCGGCGAGGCCGAATTCTCGGTAGCGGTGTTTCCGCTTTGTCCTCAAACATAATGTGCTGAGACTGGCTAACTGGTCCGTGAGCCAAGTGCAGACGTCGTGCGTTAGCATGTACCGCTTTCTATTGAATAGGTCCCTAGGCCCAGTCTTTCTGTGATTAGCTTCGTTGCGGATACAGCCGGGATGCCATTATGTGTAACCCGTTTTTAATGTGTACTTATGCTTCAGGCTGCAAATGAGTTGGCGAACTGGCTTAGGAGTTTCCGTAACGTGCTTTGCGAATTGTTATGTCTGCACTTTCCGCAGCTAATAGTTTATGTGCTACATTTAGTTCGGTGCGGTAGGAACTTCCAAACATCAGCTCCGCCGGCGTATTTCCGGTAGTCCAGGGATCACAAGTTATGTAAATAAATACAGCAGTTAAGACAGCACTTCCCAATCCGACCTTGCTAATTCTTTAGACCGCCTGCTTTCTTTGAAAGATCGGTTTAGACACTTGACTATGTCATTGGCCTCAGAATTGTAAACTGTAGTACTAGAATGTGTTATGTTGTAGCACTGGAGGAAAGATACGATTTCGTGGAAACAAAATGGTGGTCCATTTTTTGCGACTATTTCTTCCAGGAGGCCGAAACGACTGAACAATTGCTTAAACCGGTGCAACACAACCGAATAAATCATTGGTCGCACGCGTGGACGTCAGACCATTTACTGTAAGAGTGGGTAGATACAACCACAGTTCTCTTATTCGCAGGAGTGTTTGAAAGATGACAGAGAACGTTTGTCCGCGAGGGCGCAGAAGTTACCTTTCACCACCAATGTCAAAGCTATATGCCAGTTGTGGCCACCAAAAGAATTGTTTCACTCTGGCTTTGGTCCGCACGGTACCCGGGTAGCTCTTATCTAATTAAGCAATTAATTTATTTGCCACCAGCCTTGGAACTATAAACAGCAAACCACGCATGAGACAAACACCCATCACTGACATTCTATATCGCATGACCTAGTGTAGATTAAATTTACCAGGCCGGTGTTGGGATGAGCAACACTATAATTTTCATTACCAGGCTTTTGTTATTTTCAGGCCATCTCTGTTCCACATACTCGCTGGTTTGAGGTATTAACGGGCCATTGGCATTCACTAGTCGAAATTGCTCGACCTTCAAAATTGATGCGCCCAAAGCAAAGGCTGAAATTTAAAACTGCCTCTCTAACTAACTCGTCGTCAATCTCTAGCCACAAGATTAAGCAAAATGAACCATCAGCAACTTTGTTGTGCCAACCTGGTCAACACCAAATTTGTACTCACATTTAAGGAGCCTAGCGTGACAACGGATGATCCGCATCGGATGCGATCCCTTAACTCTATTGCTTAGGAGAACTGTACTGGCTCGATCAACAGTGCGTAGAGTGAAACGACTACGGAACATCAAAAGGCGCCATTTTTCACTAGTTCATCCTTGAGCAAGAGCATTGTCATCACTTCCGGAATAATGGCGCAGAGAATTTGAGCGTTTCCGGAAAACATAAGCGCTTACTATTTCCTATTCATTTTGTGGCTGCGACAGAATAACACAGCGACCAACATCAGAGGCCTCAGTCAACACAAATTTGCGTCATGATTCATCAAATATGACAACTAGGAGAAGAAATGCAGCCCACATTAGTAGTTTAACGAAAACGTTTAGTTGATCGATTTTAAGTGTAAATTCTTCTTTCTTTGTTAATTGTGGAGTTGGATCTGCTGCGGTCGCAAGCTTTTGACAATAGCACAGGTTGTAGGAACAAGTTCCCAACCAATTCTTCAGTCATGTCCTCTGCTTGTTTATTGGTGCTTCGGTGATGGCCCGGATGTTTTCGCTGCTTAGGCGAATGCAGCTATGCGATGTGATGTGCCTTAGAAATAGAACTTATTGCGTATGAAATATGTATTTTTGCATTCCGACGTAAATGGAGGGCACTGAGACACCTAAAACCATTGCCAGACTTATTAGCACGCCTTCTTGGAATGGCCAAAAACAGCTATCAACTAAGTATTCAACCTGCCCCTCATTACCAACCAATGGATGAGCTATTAATTTTGCCACAATGCAAAAGCAGAATTCTCACCTAATGAAAAAAGCCACGGGGAGCAAAGAAGGTAGTTAGAGGCTTCGCAACGTTGACCAAACGTATGCAAAATGATGCACTATTCAAATCTAGCTTGGAAACACGGTTGCACCTGCTAAACGTACAGAGAGTTCCGTGTTGGGTGGAGAGATGACTCGTTCTACGACGATCTGCTTATTTAGCCCTTACAAGGCGTTGACATATTGACATTACCATCATTTTATAACATTTGCCCTATGATGTAACCATTCAGCAAAATCGTCGGCTTTAATCGGATCATTTGCCAGCTTTTCTTGCCGGAATGCGGAGAGTGCTTGATATATTATTAGCGGAATAGGCTGATAAATGGCAACAGGCTTTGCATCCTGCTTTAGTTAAATGCGGCACACACCAAATGGAATATGTCCGATGGACTGCTGAAAAATCTTAAACTAATATGCATTCCAGTATGACATATTGACGAAAGTGTCAAGCATTCAATCTAAGGACGGTACTAGTTGGAAAGCCACCATGACGTCTCTTCCAAAGAAGAAATGTTTAATGCAGCATCCAAAGCTACCGAATGCTGCTGTAAAGGCAGAATAATAAATCCAAAAATGAATAAATATATCTCCAAAATGGATGCGAAGATCAGATATGCTGAAATAGGTAGCTATCATACAACTGGAAATGTACAAATATAACTGAAGACGCATAATGTAGTTCACTTTCAAGTGGAACAGCGCCTCTGCTAGTAAAGAATTGCAGTAGAAAATCAGCGGATGAAAACTTTGCTTTAATACTGCATATGGTTAGTGACCACGAAGTGTTAGCGTTAGTGGTGGTGGACGACTTGCTTGCTAAGCTAAAACAGCAACATGAATTTCAGGCGTAGCATGCTTGTTGATAAGAGAAATAGTTTGTTACAGAAACATCATGCGTAGTGCCCGTTATTTCCATCGATTTTTCACCTTATGCAGCGTGTGAGACTTGTGGCAAAATGGCTTTTTGAGAAGCACTTCCAAGTGCAAGAACAAGTCTTTTCTAATGGCAATTCTCAGAAGGATTGCACTTTTGCCACTACAGCTGATTCGGCAGAACAGAACTGTTTCGATTGCAGCGAAATTTCACTCTGCATTCTGGCCAACTCACAAGCTCGATCCCACCTTAATGCGCACGCATCATCCTGCAACACCTCATGAAGTATGCGCTTGCTAACGATTCTAGAATGAATTTAGCTGAGCGAGCATGGAGCCTCTGATCTTTCTTTGAGGAATAAACTAATTCTCACACTTTTGTACCGCACGTATAATTATGCAATGTGTTCTTTCTAAGATTCACATGCATACGAGGGAAATTGTTTCTTGCAGTAAACACATTCATTTGGTAAACCAATGTAGTATCGGGACCACAGAATGCTTTTTCGAGTAAGTGCATAGTTGAAAGTCCAAATCATAAAACTGTCGCTGTCCTGCGTCTTCCAGTAGAAGTCGATGCAGTTTCTATCTTTTTTCCACACTAATAGCCGTACGAAAATTGTTGCGTATACCAAGTAGTTGAAAGTTCACTTTCAAACGGAGTCAGGAATCTGATGTTGATCTGCTACAGTAAGCCGTTCAAAATGGAGATCGGGACTTAATGAAAAGATTCATATTTGGGTTTGCGACTCCAAAATTTTGTCGAGAATAAGAGGGAAAAAGCAGAATGTGCATCCATTTGAACACCGTAGGTATCTGACTCATCGCACAGTATATGAAACTTTAACCGTCCTGATTTTGCACAACCAATATTTCAGACACCAACTGAAACATGATTAAGAGGGACGTTGTGATGAATCGGTCACAACCGGAAACAGTTAAATTAGTGTAGCAACTAGCCCCATTTGAGGCGTTTCTTTTGTTATCAGCGCTCAGCGGCGCGTCACAAAACAACTATTTCATTTCTCACGCAGACGTTTGTAATGGTTAGCTTGCAAAAATTACATTATAGTATGTGAAGAGTTTACTGTGGAATTGTGTTTATGAAATGGAATTTGAGCTCAAAAAGTGAGTTTGCTTACCATCAATAATCATTCTGTCGTCTGAAAAATAGAGACAGCCTTGAACTCCCTGCATGATTTCATAATGCAAATCGGAGTATCACTCATTGCTTAAATCAAACCCTTGAAGATTTTGCATAAAATCCCGCAGCTCAACCATTCCTAAGTGGGCCTAGAGCAAACAGCAGATGCAGTATCAAGCTCCGATCGCACTTAAAATTGGTTTACGAAGTTCTGCTTCCATTGCTCAGAAATTAATAAATGGTTTCTGCGTACCGGTAAATTTAATGTATTTACCTTAATGTCGCTTTCCGTATATTTAAATTTTGTCAGCATATAAGAAATTTTCTTCCAGCTTAGCATTACGAAACTTGTTCGCTTAAGATCCCGAAAATCTATGCTATACATAACATTAAGATTTTGCAAATACCGTGCACACCGATTGTCACTATTCGTACAAAAATTTGGCAAGACAACTTGTACTTTCTATGTAGTCAATTTTGACTACTTTAATTGCTTTCCATATGGTTTTGCTGCTTATCGTTATTACATAGCAGCATAATTTAATTGTCAGCTTTAACTAAGTAAATCATACAGGCGTATTAACAAATTTACCTAAAATTTGTCTGACCCAAATGCCGCGCAATGACATTGCTGTCTAATCTATGGGCGTTTGAATCAGTGATTAAGTTCCAATGGAACTAAAGGTTTCACACTACTCATTATCACAATGCAGAATTTTAAATTTAAGCAGATACGTGAATTAAAGTTGGCTGCATCGCACAAAATGTACGACGCGGTTATAACAGTGCCATGGAGTGCAATGCTTTGGTTTGAACGAACGCTCCCCAAAAAGGGAATGGTAGGGACGAAGCGGGACCCTGGACATTGGCGGTATGTCATCTGATGGCTCAGTACCTGTAATCGAAAGATTGCTCCAGGTGGGATCTGCTATCAAAAATAATATAAATTTACCATAAACGAAATCACACCGGATGTTTAAATCCTTCTCGGTTGCACAGATTAAACACAGTAGTATAAAGAAAGGCAAACATCTTACTTGGATCTTCCTCAAAATCTGAAAGGCATCGGTTATATTAAGGGAAAAGTATTCACAACCATGCATATACACGTTTCCGCATATCAACTTGGCGTTTTTCAAGTTACGTTTTCCGTTTTAATTAAGTTATGTACATAAGCATATCCATGGCACAATATTCTCACACATAAAGCTACAATACGCTTTCCTGCGATATGATACAGGCGTGCTGATGATAATCATTCGAGCAATTCCAGCACATTTATTGCGGATTAAATAATGTAATGTTGCACGACAATAATTATATAAGACATACAGTCTGTCAGGCAACATCCTTTCTGACCCTACTGAACTTGAAATGTACGTGATATGCAGATTTCTTCCAGAAGCTTATGTCATCCCCGGTTTACGAGGTGTGTATTATTAAGACAGGTGCAGGAGACTAGGGTTGTACATCTGTGTTATCATGATTCTACGGATGTTATATCTGTGTGGTTACCCCATATTGAGGCCGCCAATGCAACTGCACCCACCAATCAGCACACCAGGACACCGGTACAAGCTTGTTGTACCAGATTTGATTTGGGTCGCTCACCAACTGCTTCGAGTGCAGAGTGATGAATAATTGGAACAATCTTCCTGCAGACATGGTCGGAGTAAAGACTGTGCCGAAGTCTGAAAATCTCCTGGATTCACACTTGGACGAAGTTTAGGTTTCGTGAATAATTACCATTATATCAGGGAGATTTGTTTAAAAGATATTAGACGTAGATACATAAAAGGATCTCTACTCGCTATGTCATCTCCCTATTCAGTATGCAATATTCTCATTTTCAGGTACGTTTCTTTGTCAACACTATCTCCCTACGTGGCTGTTTGCGTTTTATACCATGAAGTTATATATATCGGAGCATATGGAGCATAAAGTAAGCTATGATGTACACTGCGCAAGGTTTCATGGGTTTGTAGCATCACCCAGACTTAGAAGGTAGGATACTCAATTCTCGTAAATCGACAAATTAAATACAATGTCAATTCGTGTTATGTGATTAATAAAATTCCCGTATTGGGACAACAATAATCAAAAGAAGCTAAGGAATTTTCCTTAATTTCGTTGCTGAAAACACGAGCAAAAGCATGGCACGACTTGTAAAACGTTAGCACCTCCCATATTTATTTTTGCTGTTTCATTTAGAGAACAATTGCATACAAATTAGATGGTGACATAGACTCACTTGTTGCGCCAACTTTTCACGCAGAGCAAGGATAGGGGAAAAGTGTGTTAGGAGTAGCCTCGTAAGGATTTATGCAAATCAATTTGGCTTCATTTGCAAGATTTGTGAAATGCATACCTTGGTCACTCTGGCGCACTGTTAGCATACCATAGTTATTTACGGTAGCCAATATTTTAGCGGTTGAAACAATTAATATAAAAATACTTTTTCTTTATGCGTGGGCATCTTAGTCAGCACCTTAAATAAAAGTCCAACTATGTGTGGGAAGACACCCACTGGTGGGCTTCTTGACACCCTCCCTCGCTGACTGCTTAATCACGCAACCACAGATATGCAAATAACTATTGAAGATAGGGAAATAACATATAACGTACAGTCAGTGCCTTCACATAAGGGCACAGCTAGATTCTCACTTAAAAATTCAAGGTTGAGAGACTTTAAATTTAGAAGGCACAAATTTTATAGTTCGGAATGCTCAGCTACGTTGAAGAAAAACAAAGATTTAATAATTAGCGCCTGGTTCACGAGTGTAGCACCCATAGAGTTTAGAACTCCTGGAGTGCAATCTTCGTGGGTCCCCATTTGGCACACACGCATGCGAATCCGTTTTCACCAGGTCGGTGCCGAACGAATTAATTTCCGCAGACCAAACGGGTCTATTCATCGGACTCAAATGATGAAGAGGACGGTTTTGACTTCTTTAATTTCTGTCTTTCATCTTGTCCCCAGCTGCTGCTGCTTCGCTTTTGTTGCAATGAACTTATAAATAGGGACGCTTTTGTTACCTCGGAATTTTCACCGTTGTGACCTTCATTTTGACTGCTTGAGAAGAATACGTTTGGAGTGGCACATATGCCTTCAATTTTCTAAATTTTAGTCAACACTGATCGCATGGTATTACGAGAAGACTGGCGAATTTGAAGGTCAAATGACGTTGAAGGAGAAGATGTACAGTAGGCAGATGAGATCGTGACTGAAGATGAATTCATGTGGTCAGGACTTATGGATATTGAGGTTGGAGTGCTAATACGATATTCAGCAACAGCATCACTTGTTGCGGAGTACACTTGAGAGGTGGTTGAAATCAATGACACAAGGATGACTTGATCGACACAAATATCCTGTGACCCATTAAACTGGGCAGCAATGAAAGCACTCCGGTTAAAATCAATGGACTTATCGGCCAAAACTCGCATGACTCCAGGCCCTTGGAATGAATTACGCTCGATTCAACTCCGTCTCTGAAAACCCGGTAGGGGCGAAGGCTAAAACTGGCCTCGGAATGCAATATTGACTGGAGTGATTATTCTATCAATTCCTTTGCAGTAGGCTCTTTGACCCCGTATTCACCGAAATGATACGGTTGATCTACCTTTTTGGATAACTTTGATTTTCACTTTAGGTGCTTATATACCGTCAAGTGGATGACTTTGTTGAACAGAAAAACCACCTCGACAACGGTACCAGGGGGATGATTGGGGCACCGGATTTCCGATGGCCCTGAGTGTGGAGAACTCAGCACACTCGCAACCACGACAATTTTTGCACAGGTCACCCACAAATGTGGCAGTGGGCACTCTCAACATCCTAGCCATATGAAACAAGGGCTGATCTGTTTGCCGATTAGAGCATCCGATGAGGTAGTTCGCACCGAGATCAACGTCGACCGGTCCCATGTGATCCGTGAAAGACGCGGGAGACACACAATCGCCACTTGTTTCAAATACTCGAGGAGCGGAATGTGTAGGTTGCTCCGGTGGAAGCTGAAAGTTAGATGAGCCGTCTGGAATGCTTGTGCGCTGGGAGTTCCAAACGGTGTGAAAAACACTGAGGTTATCATGATTTACGGATGAGGAAGCAGGAGAGGCCGGGAAGTCAACAGACGTAGATGGAATTCGAACAGAATGAATACGTCTACCGGAGCGGGACCGAGCTTCAAAGATAATAACACTGTGAGAATCCCTGGTGATTACCTGAACAGCACCGAGGCCAGCAATGCCAGCACCAACAATCACTACATCGTACATGACCGTGATAAAATGGTAGCAAAGGTCCGCATTAGACAATGCACTACTATACACGGCAGAGAACCGTATAGGTTGGTAGCATTAGCTATGGTGGCTGAATAGTTAAAAGCTTGTTCAACTACTGAGGCCAAATCAAAAAACGAAATTCTTTGACTAGGATGTTTTAGCATCCACGGATAAACAAAGTTATTAAATGACCACTTCAAGTTCTTGAAAACGTAAATCACAAGGATATTTGGTTCAATATCCTCATGATAACTTAGTTAGCAGACGCCATTTCTACAGCAGCTAGTGCCTGGTGACCGGTGGCCATCCAGTAGTAACAAAGCAAGTTCTTTCCCCGATGGTTTAATGTCAGGAATGACATGTTGAGTCTTTTTATGAAGTGCTCTGCATCGGACAATATAATATCTGAGCTGAACCAGTGGACTCTGCAAGTGCTCCCTTCCGCCGGGTTGGGATCCCACCGTTTCCTCGGGAATATAAATATTGGCGATATGTATGTTTCCATCACGTTAAAAGGAAAAGTGACTGCCATATGTTTCCCCTTTCAGAACTTATCGAGTTTCCTATGGTACGTTTTCCTTTTCGAGCCAAACTTTTCATTGTCCTTGGAACTGACGGAAAACCAGTTTCATCCGTATTCCATTTCCCACTTCCTGTAAATGAGTGAGATCTCAACAAAGTGCGCAATCGTAAAACCTGTGCACTTTTGCCTTGTTAAGTTCCGTTGCATGTGAAAGGCCGGCTGCCTCAGGACTTCTAAGGGAACTAAAAGGACATCGTATTAGAAAAGCTTCTAGCCAACTTCGGCCAGCAGATTTAGTCTCATTGCTGAATCGATGAGGTAGTTCCTTGTTTCGAGATTACACGCAAGACGTCGAATATCTATGGTCTTGTAAACAAACATTAGGGCTGCCATAGCCTTTAACTTATGACAATGTGCCTCTTCCACCTTCGGCTGAAGTTCTATTCTAAAGCGACCCAGGAATACATACCCAGGTGCAAAGTACTGAAATACAGAAAAAACAGTGAACATGCAATTAGTTCATTGTCTCGCTCCTGCCTTATACTTCGTCGGTCAGCGTTGAACTCTTAGCAAGTTTTTTCAAAGGAATGTCACTCGTCAAGTTCCCTAGTGCTAACTTCAGGTTTTGTGTGCTATATTCTCCTCTCTTATTGTTCCGCACATACACTCGAGTCCATCTGGGTTGGCCGTAATTAAAAACGTTTTAATAAGAAGTAGAAGCCTAAAAAGAAATAAAACATCTGGGTGCAATGCAAACTAAATTAACTTTAGTACCTGCTATGTGAAAGTAAAAAATGACAAAGGATCACATTCGTCTTTATTTGATTGCGCATTTTTTGTAAAATATAATAGCAAATTACGTGTTATATATTCAGATTCAGAAAGGCATAATTGCCAGGCCAAAAAGTATATGCAAATTAAGTAATATACGTTAAAGAGTCAATTTGCTAGTAAGAAAGGAATACGGTAGCTCATTTTTATGTATACAATAAGGAAGATTAATATGAAACGGCCGTTACAATTTGGAGTGGTATATGGATCACAATGGAAACAGTAATTGGGTGGGCTTCTTACGCGCCGTGGGTATGCTACCCCACTCTATTCTACATACAAATAAGTACAAAATTTTGAACAATTTTATTGACATATGGCGATTAATTAATGTAATATCAGAGACTAACGAATTAGTATGAGTCACTTTCATCCTATATTTACACGGGGGTTTTGGAATAGAAGAACATTATCAACTGGGTAAGTAATTGTTGCAATAACGATGCACGAGAGCGGCAGAGCGTTTACTGTCACAACAACAGGCAACCGACAAATCACACACCCTTACAGATATGAACCGTGCTTCCTTCCCACGACGCAAAGCGCATGATGATTTGTGTCACGGGCCATTCCATGTGCCTACGAGCTTCTGGTTTGGAACCATCTTTATAAGTTTTATCCCGTACCTCCGCTTTGCTATATCCAAATCTGGTCAGTCGAAATTCGTTCTAAGCAAATGAATTGTCTTCCCGTGACTGCATCCCGGCCGCGTTTAGTCCTGTGCGCTTCGCCTTCACTACAAATAACTTCACTGTTGTTCTGGGCCTAGGCACGTTACCAGATGCCTCTCGTGATGCATTATCTGCTAGATCCGCAAAGCTTGCAATGCTTTGCCTCGTCTCATCCATCGCGCCAGTTGGCCATTCCCTACTATCCCGTTTTGGTTGTGTTTCCAGTTTACGAGTAGAGTTCGGCGTCTGCTGTCTTACACCTGTCACTTCCCGAACTTGTTTTCACATTTATACCATGGTACTAGAAGTGCGGTGTTCACCCAGCGTTTCATTTCTCCTGTGTCGACTTTAAATTTTACTCTCTTTTGATCATGTAGGTTGTTCGGGCCATACCAGCGTCCCCTGAACTTGCTCGTACTTCGCCTTTCATGAGCTGGCCGATCGTTGTTCCGTACACAAGCGTAATTCGATCAGCAAAAGCCTGACATTGTCTTAATACAGACAAATGGCAAGGTGGTTAAATTCAGGTCGGAGCCTTGTCAGCACTCGTATTCCATGCACTCTTTGCAGTACGTAAAAATGTGACCCCTATCACGTTTTGTTCTCCAAAAATAAGCTGATTACTATCTTCCTAACTTGTGGACTACCTTTGTGACTTCGCTTATAACTAAGCACTCACGTTTGCCAATTTGCTGAGTTCCACTGCGCAGTATTTACAGTAAATAGCGCAACATTTCAGTTAAGCTGTATAAGAGAAAAGAGTTGCGACGGATATATTAAGGCAAAAACCACATTAATTTACTCAAATAAACGTTTGTTTGTGTGACAGGAAACATCGAATTTAACGTACTATATCTACTGAGCTTTTGAGCTGAAAATTCGTTACAGGGTTGATAATGAGTAAATGGAATATGTTTAAAATTAGTTGTGCTAGTTAAAATTTCCTGCTGTGGTAATCCTATTTTAATCGAAGCATATCAAGTAATTGTAACTACTTGCCTTCGCTTATAATGGTTGCTTTTGCTGCCAAGTGATTCAAACGAAAAATGAAACATACATATTAATGCAACCCTGTGCATCAGCTATGTTCAAAAAAGGAAAAATTATTCTTAATTCTAATTATAAATTTGGTTATTTGTCCGGTTAACCTCGATTTCGTAGGCCCACATTGAAAAATTATTCTACAAGCGGTAATATTTCTGACTTTGAGGTTAAAGTCAAACCTTATACTTGTCATGATTCCCTTAGTTTCAATTGGTCTACGGAAGCTGAATTGCATATCAGTGCACTTAGTCTAAATTAGGCAACTAGGAACTCAGAGAATAAGTTTATTCGCCGAAACTGTAAAATAGATGTCCAGTGTACTAGAACACCGCACAAAATTTGATTCAAAATTTTTATACTATTATCAAACATCTAACAATCACTTATCAAGAGGGAAATACAATGTTAATCGGCTTCAGTTACAGTCCGTCTGACAAAATTAACCAAAATGCAAAGTACCGTGAAAAGCCGTTTCATTACAATTAAACGTTGCAAATAATTTGCGCCAAATCTGGTTCTTATTATACACTGATTAAGCTGATGTTCCCGGCGATATATACGCTACCGTGATCCATCCCAAATATAACAAGGATGGTTGCTATGTTTCTGATAATATTTTTGTTTAACCTCTACTTCTTAGACCTTTGACGGGTACGCTTTATATTTTACTTATTATTCGTTTGGCTAGGCACACATATCGGCAGCTATTTAACATATACTAATTAAGACCTATAGAGAAAATATTATTAAAGTTTTAAATATGGTGCCGTGAAAGAACTGTATTACGATCTACAGAATGAATTCTTTAAATGCAATGTCACAGGAGAGCAAAGTTTTGCGAGTAATGCGAATAGAATATTCGCAATTTTTCTTCAATTAATCTAATGTGCATGTAAAATATTGATCATTTGGCGAGATACGTGCTCAAAGCAAAGTTCGTCCCCTTCGTCATTATCCAGTCTATTAGGATCTACAACGTTAATACTATGATAATGGTTATTTGTTTTTAAATATTCATTAAGGTGCAGCTTTGTCAAGGCTATCGGAACATGTGCATCTACAATATATGAACACAGGTTGGTGCAAAATATGGTAAATAATGGCAACTGTGAAAATTGTTATCTCTGTTGAATTATTAGAGCACTGGTATTGAGTTACTACAGTAACCGGAAAGGAAACGCCATTTGTATTCAAGTATGTGTTGGAAAATTCCAACACTTTACTAGTTTCGGGAACAAAAATTCCTTGTTCACAACGATGCATAACTAAAATCCTAAAATACCAAGGTGCTTAGTAAACTAATAACTAAATTAACACAGATTTAAAAAAGTATCACAATTAAAATCCCAACTGTCTACAGGACATTTTGAACTACAAATTTAAACGCATTACCTCAATGCTACGTGAAAAACAGTTCCTATGGATAATAAACTAGCTAGCCTAAAACCCTATTAACTACTAGCGTTGTATTATTATTAAAATGTGTCTTCTTCTACTCCGCTAACGAGACTAGTCTAGTGTCTTTCCAATAATTTTTATGCACAGACTTATTTATGCAATCACCAATTAAACGTATGCATGAAATCTTACCTTCGGGTGGTAGGGCTAAATGTTCGTAAGCACAATCGTCAAACAAGTATGGTATTTTAACTTATTCAAATATTGTAGACAATTGCATTTTTACTAAGATTTTGTACGCGAGAAACATTGTCTGTTGACTTAGTGGGATTACCTTTGTTAATTTTTCAAGGAAACAGGATTTTCCATGACATTTGGTCGTACTTTTAAACTTTTCAGTTTGCGATGTGCAAGCAAATATTTCAGCACGCTTCTCTTTTATACGCACATCAGCAGGCGTAGTTTGGTAAATTTATTCGCTACCTATTCTTCAGGACAGTAGTTACGATTATTAAGATTTTATGGGTTTCGATTTTTCCACCAAAACTTCTTAAATGGCGTCGAGCATGTAACCACTAATTCCATCATTATTTTGCTCTATACCAACTAACATTCTGCACGTAATCAGTGATTGTAGCAACAAAGATTTAGTTTGGTTTACGGTCTTGCAAATTCATCAAGTGTAAACTTGCTCCAAGATATTTTGCTTTGGGATCGGATTGCAGGTACCTGCGTACCATCATACAGCTAACTACATACCGCTGAAAATTAGGTCACCTTATTAAACAGCCATATAGTTTACCAATTAATGACTCTATATTTGTTTGGTATATCAAGCTAACAAAGTTTTGTGTGGGAAGCAATTAAATGTTTTTAGGAAGTTAAATAATGTGGTACCAAATATATAACTGAACCATTGAATCCAGTATCTTTTAGGCATACAAAATACACTATGAAAATAAATGTGAACATTGATTGTAGCCGGGTTTGAGAAGGCTAATGTCAAAAATTTAGCTAAATGGTTAGGAAAAAATCATTCTGAACAGAGTACGACGTTTCCATTGCAAATGGCAACACCCGTAGTTAAAAACAGTTAGTGGACGCTACATAAACTCAAGACGAACGTAATGCTTACGCCAAAATAAAACGAAGGCAGGCGTCTAGTAGAACTTTCTCTACATTTCAGACAAGAAACTTTGTGTACGACTGGCATGGAGAAACGATGTAAAGGTGAGTTCACATGTAAATATTTTGATCAGAAATTCCCTCATTATGGTGTAATATTCCTTGTCATTCCGATGATGTGTCATCATTCATAGCTAAATAATCTCGGTAAATGCTGTGTGATTTGACCCCGATCGGCTGCCTTGCAGAGTTTTGGCAAAAGAGCACTCCATTATTCCTGTTCACAACAGCAGTTTCCATTTTAACTATATTTCACAAAACAGCAAACATCGTGCATTACTTTATCCTCACATTGTCGAAATCATATGTAAAGGCAACTGGGCCTAGATTAGGTCATAAAAGGGGGACCAAAGTTTCCTTTGTAGGCGTTAACACAGTAGCAGTATGAAATCATCATCGGATTGGAGAAATGTGACCGAAAGTTCTCCTCTCACGACTTGTTTTTTGATCACGGAATTCGGTGTTCAAAAAGAGTCAGTTACTTATGTACAATACCAGCGGTTGTTTAGCAAATCACCTAATGCGAAAACACATACATGTATTAAAATACTAGGAGGGAGTCTGAGCATTGGTTATGGGATAATAGCCAAATACGGATGGTGACTGAGAGCTGGGCGGATAGAATAGGTACGGTACCGATGGACTGGGGGGCAATCACTTGAACGCGGGCCTAGAAATTTGCAGAAAAGCGAATTGGTTGCACGTACGGCGAGTGGATGGTGTACGCCTGCGACCATAGCAGCAACGCGGGAAACTGTGGCAGATGGGCAACCTAGGAAGCATTAGCCATATATACAGCTAACCATTCAGAGGCTTATTATGAGAACTGATCGCGCGGGCAAACACGCTCAAGTTTATTATGAAACTGTACATCCTCGGCAGTCAAAATGCAAGCTTACCGACTGTATGGCGAGTAGATAACTCGCCCGTAATAATTTCGAAAACTGGCAGCTGTATCTAATAGCCAAATGTGTGTTCGTCCACTAAGTGCGGGGGCACAAACAACGCTACTGTGAAGTCTACTCGTGATGACAACAGTGTGGCCCAGCGTATCCCGGAGATCTGTAAGTGTCAAGTTTACGGAGAACAAGCAAAAAGCAATGGGATGTGACCAAAATTCTAGGCCATTTAACTAGAGTCATCCAGTGGACAGATAAAATGCTATAACTGTACGTAATCAATAATTAACCAACTGTCTCTAAGTTCCCCGGTTGATTTATCTAAATTTTTGAGAAGAAAACTCTATTTATTCAATCAGAAAATCGACCGGAGGAAAGAAGCTAAGTGAGGACTCGCTCTCATTAAAAAGACAGAAAATGATCTCAATAGTTAAAAATACCGAATGTTTATTGAGGTCCAGACTTAGTGTTTTCCTCACGAATGACGATTATGACATGACGACAGAGGTGCAGCATTCTTAAAACCCACTGGTCGTTGAGCAGCAAGCGTTGACCTTATTATTATCGCCGCTAGATACGAGAGAAAGCGCATTTTCAAAAAGAGCTGGTGAATGCGGAAAAACTGGATAGATTTCGCCTATTTGCTCCAGCTGGATGAATGTCCAAGACCATGCAATCTGGTGGCCGGATACTCCATTAACTGGGAAGCAAGACACATAATGAAATCTTGGAACCTGATCTTGGACCGGTTTTCCCAGAATTAATCAAGTGATTAGAAAGTACCATGAATATCGATCGTATACCTTTAATCATTGCCGCCAAGTGGCCGAGTTTCGTTACTGTGCAAATGTAAGTCTCAAGTGTCACAAGATCTTTCACCGAATAACATAGAAATCTAGGATATCTGTACCTTGTTTCAGCAATATCTTTGATTCAAACACCACTAATGCCCACAATATATGCTACAAGAGCAATCGTGAGTACACTTCCAGAGAAACAATGCAACTCTTTGATGTGCTGTGTGACAAAGTGTTGCTACAATGGAACGAACGACTTGGCGGTGCAACTAAAATGGTGGGCTTTGGTGGAGACTCTCAGGAAAGCACTCAGTCGTGTTAGGGAAGTAAAAGAGAAGTTGCGGTATATTAGCTAAGTATACAGGAATGAAATTCAACCTCGACCGTACGCAGTAACTTCGAATGTATTGTTTATTTATTCCGAATAACAGGCGACCTTGCTCAAAATTAACTAAATTGGGGAAAGTGCATTAAAATTATGAAGAGAAAGTATTGAGGTGGCGATAGATATTAAGCGATTAGCCATTCTTCTGTTCCAATGTTTTGCTTGCTTACATCAAACGCCACAGAACATCGTGAGCAAGTGAGTAATTGATCTGCGTTTGCGAGAGCAGGACTCAAGTGAATACGAATACAGGATCGATTGGATGAAGTGAGCCAATTTGTGCGTGGCTATAATTTATTGGTACAAAGGCAAAATGTTTCACTAAACTAGTGTATTGCTCGAGACACATGGTTACTTTTTATTCACGGAGAGCCCTTACGACAGTATCATGAAGATGCGAAGTGACAAAACCGATTTATATAAACAACCCATAACAAACATTAAATGATACTTTCCTCAGCTAGCTCATTTGAATCAGTCAACTACTAGCAATTTCTTATTAGGAAATGGAATACCCATTTACGTTGCAACCCTGGACCAGGTTGGTGATGGTTTCCTTTGTTTTCTAAATGCAGGTTTATTTACGGAACTATGTCAGATAAACACATGCTTGCAATCTTACCTCCGTGTTTTATGGTTGCAAGGGCTATAGTAAAATTGTTTAAAATGAAGAGTAATTTAACTTTCACAAATGTCGCAAACGCATATCATTGTTTAAGGCGTTTTGAGCCAGGCTTCAATTAGCTGTTGAACCAGTATATGTATTCTTCGTTATCGAATTATCCCGGTATTTTGCCTTAGATAGCAGGAAAATCATTTGGTTTCCCTGGCATGATATTTTTGAACTTTCTAAGGTTTGTTCTTTTCTGTGCAACTGGGCAACTATCAAAATTCCCTGATTTGAGCTTGATATATCCTATACTACCTTTCTTGCATTAAATAGATAAGACACTGGCAGGTTAACGTTGAAGATAGAAAACTGGTTGGTTATTTGGATTTGATATATGTATAAACTCCAATGATTTATGTATAAAAGTTTTACCTTAGTTGCATGAAGATACACTAGGAAGCATGAGGTTGTTCCACATTACACAAATGCACCGAATACCACATAATTCACTTTCTTTTCGGCTGGAAACTGTCTTGGTTAGTTGAATTTACAAAAGTCGTTTGAGTGGAAGAAGTTGACGCAATTTTAATGAAATCATTGATCGACAGTTCTCAACCGTGAAGTCTAGCTAAAAGCATTATTTGCCAAGTACATTGGAAATGCTATCGCCTAGATATTTATGCTTTTTACTAAATACAAGGTAAGGCGAACGAACGGTTACATTTAAGGCTGGAAATAACTACAATTTTGTGATTTGTAACTTTATTCATTTGAGGTGGGAAAAACTCTGGCTTAAACAAACCAAGTATTTGTTGGTAAACTAATGTGTACTGGTTAAATTTTGCAGAATGTCTTCAAAGTTCGTGGAATATGGATGTTTTAAAAGGAATCTAGTACCAGATTCAAGAAATTCGATAAGCACAATACACTGGCAAGTAAAAGTTTAACCTATTTTGCATATCAATGTTAGATTTTATTTTTGTTGTCTGTCACGCTGGATGTCCCCCTAGAGCGAGCACGATTGTCTACATCCAAGGGCTTCTAACAAAATTTAACATATGCCTCATTAGCGTAAGTACAAATTTTCCTTTCTTGCTTTGACAATACAGGTTATTTTATCTATAATAAGCTTTGTGAACATCCGCTACAACCCAATATTAGGGGAGGTCAAGTTTAAAAACGGAATATGGCAACAAAATACCCTACCTATTATGTCTGCTGTTGGGCCTGCCATAGAAGTAAGATATTACTTTAGCCAGTTCTACATTCATTTTGTATGACATTAAGATATTTACAAAGCTAACATTTTAATACAAACAGTATTATAAAACCTTGAGAATAAAATTGCTCACTGACCAACGGAAATTTCTGTTGAATGGAAAACAGTTATACAATTAGGTATTCGTAACGCTTCATAAATTTTGGTCAGCGTTCTCACTCAGTAAGTGATAAACATTTAGATTTTCATGTAATATAATAGGCGAGTCAAAATACAGCTGACTAATTAACACCAATGCCGTTGCGCTTAAAAAACTAAATAGTCTCAAGTAGACTTAAATAACTCGTTTTGATTAAGAATATTTACAAGTGAATATCTTTGATATGAGCTATTAAATCAAACATCCTTGTCTCAGAAGTTGGCTTGTATTGAGACAATCTCAGTTTAGCAAAATATTTGCGATTAAAACAAAGGGTTTTATTCCTTCACTAATTTTGTGTAATACAAGTTGAAATATTTTTGAATTTAATCAAGGGTTAGATAGGTTATTTTCTCGAATTCTGAATCATTCGGAAAATGTCCAGCCCTTTAACAAATGAATAAATAGGGACGAAGTTTACCTGTGAAATTGCATCAGGATTTATTATTATGATTCAGTAACGGCTTTGTGCGCAAATTAGGGAAACCTGTCAGAAAAAAGGAGTTGTCTATTCTCTATTAGCCTTCCGTGGTCAATTAACAACAACAGGCCTTGCAGTTAACACCCGCTATATGCAAAGCGTGCCATGTTTAGCGTGACACTTATAGTTTTAAAGCAAAATTCACTTTATTCCGGGTTTTGAGAAAAAATGCAGACTACAAATGCAAGTTCTAAATACCTGGGTGGCTAACTGATAATTCGTCTACAGAATTTGAATGAGTTCGACTACGAACCAGGAAACATTCTTTGCGAGCTTTGGCTATGAGATGTCAAGGCAAAAACAGGACACTCGTGAATTTTCTATGGCTGGACATTTAGCTTATCAGACTACACTCTCTAGGTCATTTGGGGCTTAGAGACATACTGGTCATCATGGGCATTAACAACTGCTGCATTGTATACATCCCGAACTTGGATTGTCCTCTGTTTTTTAGTTTTACGCAATTATGCCCAACTCCCCGCGCATAAATCCCAGTCAACAGTACGCCATTTTCGTATGGCTGCAAGGCATCGATTTAGTGCATAGATGTGAAATGCTTACCGAGTGCCATAAATTTGATCATATTTTAGTCTACTCCAGTTTACCACGCAGCTATCAGTTAGATTAAGATGTCTGGTTTAATTACCGTGTTTGCGCCAGTCTGTGCTGTTTGTCCAGGATATTGCCTATCCGTGAAATCATGTTAGGAGATAAGGCAGTACAATTGCATCTGTACGAGTTTAACGAAAGTACAATACAGGTGCCCTCTTCCGGCAATCGTTTTCATATGATGCTTTATCACTGGGCTGTATTAAACCTAACGGCATTGTTACGTTCCACCGTATGGCCTATAAATATATCCTCAATTCTAGGAGGAAACGTCAGCTACTGATATGGCGAGACAAGCGTGACTAGCGCTTATTGATGCGTTTTCAATAGGCAAAATGGATACATCATAGTTGTAATAGAGTTTTAAACATTTTCCAAAGTTACAGTTGCTTCTAGTGTGCTTTACTGTTTGCGTCGGATATCAAGCTATCCCTAGGCGTCTCACCAAAGGAATATATGTTCTAAAGGCCTTTCTGGAGATTTACATAAATACATCAAACCCAACAACTCCCAGCAATCATTTAGCTGCCTTTTCTGTAATAGTGTTTATCATGCCATCTTAGCAAATTAAAATGTTGCAAACGCGACAACAATAGGAGTTACAACTGTTTTGTAGTAAATCTGCAAGCTTACGGAAAACAATTTCCATTGTTTTTATAAGTATGTATATCTCGTAGAAACTTAAGAGGCGCAGAAAATATGTTCGCTCATACCTCATCGGTAACGACATTGTCAGGATGGCTGTATGATGCTATTGTGCGTTTTTATATTATCCTAAACTTATTTCACCTTGGAAAACCCGGAACTGTGACAAATCTAAACTACATGCACTTTCAGCAGATACAGTAAATTTACGTAACAAATGCGGGAACAAATATAAAGTCGAATTCTTTTCTAACCCTATTGGTCAGCTTTTGGGATTTGTCAAGTTAGTGCAATCGTCTCGAGAACGTACCGCTATTTCATGTGAAGCTGATGTTCCAGTATTACGCATGCGTACATGGGTAATTTTACTCATGAGTAAACACACTGGTTGAAGTGCATCAAAAACAGCTGGGATTAGTTTGTGGTCTGTAGGCCATATTTCTGCAAGACTTAAGTCTCGTATAGCTGTGGAAGGAAACTTGTCTTTATTAAACATCCCAATCGTTTCCAATACAAGTATTGCCTTCCCTGGGTCAGTAGCTTCAGTTATTTTAGTAATATTCCTTTGCACAAACGCAGCTTATACAAATGGAAAACGTATTATTTGTGTCCAGCAAACGTTGCTTAGGACAAGAATGGAAAGTTTTCTAGTTCATTCCAGTGACAAGAACAATATTAGCCTTCAAATGTGGCAGGCATTTAATCCCTGTGTTACGCTCGTAGACCCACATTTAGATCGATATAATTTTCAATTCTACAAGGCTTTAATATGTTTGCCTTACTTTTGCAGCAAGAGTAAATATCTGAAGGAAAGTATATCGAAATTATTGTGGCAGTCTCTTTTCAAAAATAACATAAATCCAGCTGTGATTGTAATCTGATCTAGGAGAGTTTTGGAAATTGATAACCGAAAGAATACCCTGAATAAACTGTTTGGCAAATACAAAGCATCCATGGTTTATGCAATCATAATTACACTCAAAATGAAACAGCATTTGTACGGTTAATTATTACACAAATAAGAGGTCCAGTAGAAAAATAGCACTCACACAAGCACCATTTAACCTATCGCAGTATGAGGACGGTTAAACAGAATTCTGCGCTACATAGCCGTCCGATGGACAAGTTTAATAACATTCAGTAAATAAGGATTAATTTGTCCTCCTATTTTGATTTTCAGAAGCACGAACACATAAATTGCGTAAGTTCCAAAGCTGGAGTTCTGGGTATAAACGATTTTCTGGAATACTTCCGCCTACTTGGATTGTTTGGCCAAAGTTGGTGGATGCAAATTCCTGTAAGTTCCATAACTGCATTTTAGCAGCGGTGTTTCATAAATTTGTTTGCCCATAGGCTTAAAATCAATTAGTGGAGGCCGATATTCGTAACATTACATTCTAGGGCATTCAGTAGTAGTTAACTTGTCAGTTTGAACGAGCCACCAAGAATATGAGCAGCAAATTTTAGTGTAGTCTTCATCGTTATGAGATGGCGCAAATGATAACTTCGCATTGCAAGCGAGGTTGGCTAGGAATTTATTAACACTGCACAATTTCCTTTGCCTATACTTCCGCAGTGTGTTGACTAATTTTCCGGAAAACTGGCTAGCAATTGCTGACTATTCACTGAGCCGGATGACATATGAACATACTTCCCTAACCTTATTACTAAATTTGACTGTATTCTGAAAACACTTTACTGAACTGACTATTGTGAGGCACCCACTGTGTCGCTCTTTCTGATACACCGAAATATTTGCTCCCTTCTATACTAAGTATTTTGTATCTATAGATTTCAGGTTGCATATATAAGCTGGCCAACTGATGAGTTAGACCATCACATTTTCTTTACAACTTGGCCTATCAGCCATGTAAAATGATACGCCAGTAGTTTGCTCTAATCGATTTAAAACAATGAACTAAAATCAAGACTATACTACTCAGTGAATAGCAACTGCTATTACAATTCCGCTTGGAGGTCTAAAAGCATTTGATTGTTATAAAAGTGGTTATCCTTTTCCATGTACTTTAGCATGGATAGGCCTCTTAAAATTTCGTGTGTTAGCCACCAATAGTAAGCAAATATAGTTAGGCTTTTTCATGCGCACAAACAATTTATTGTAAACGTACCCGTTTTGTGTAACCTACATACACTTTGTTCTCTTGATTTGCTTTACAACTTACACTATAGCATTTCTTTATATAACGGAAGATTTAGGTTAATATTTCTTAACTTGATGAGCCAAAGCATGTGAGGTCATTATCCATGCAAAAATGTTCGTGCATCTCTGCGCCAAGCAGATTTATAAATTATCGTAATGCGTCTATGGAACATCCAAGTGCACTTACTTCGGAGATTCTATCCATTATTTTTCTCTTTTGGTCTCTTTCGACTAGATATTTCAACCGCGCTTAAACAAACTAATGTACGTTAACTTGTACCCCTTTACCGATAAGCTACACGCTTAGTATTTTCCAGTAATTTCAAAACTAGTGTTGGTGTGATCGACAGTCTTGGAGAACCCAGATTACATTCAATCATACGATACTGCTTCACTTGAATGTGACAGCAAGTTCTTGTATTCCCTCCGACCAGTATTCACATATACACCCGGTAATTAAACTTTACGCGGGTCTAATAAAAGTCGAGGATCGGTGAAACACCGTATCAAGTCGTAGATGGATCTAAAATATTACATCAATATTGAGGAAATTAAATGTTATCCGACCCCTGGAAATTGTAATCGAAATGATGGAGTAAACCAAGCAAATCAGGCCCGAGATGCCCTCTTTTCTCAGCTATTTGGCAGGCGTGCCATAACACCGCCTGCTCAAACTACTTATGGCGGGAGATAACAAACCCAATCATTAATCGCATATCCAATGATGGGACATCATTTAGGCAGTAGGCACTATATGTCTTTCCGCATGTGCTTATTATAGAATTATATTAGATTTTTGTGTTAAAATTTGTCTCAGATACCTATCCCTAATACGTGTACTCCCTGATCCTACATGGGCAGGCGTAATACGCTCGTTTTATCCACCCCATCTAATGTACTCCTGGTTACTCAGAGCTTGTCTCCCATGCACACTGATTTCAAAGGCCTTGTCATAATACTCCAGGATTGCAACTTAGACATACCTGAACATATGTAGACCTTATCCCTTTAGAGGAGTAAGGCTTTATTGCCAGATGGTTAATGCCCAGTTCGTAGGGATATGTCAGCATTCTGTATGCATCAAGCCATCGAATACTTAGGGTAAGCCTTTATTCTCAAAAACTTCTCCATTTCAAACCTACTGGTTGTTCGGGAATCGCATTGTCTACTTCCATTTCATGCCACTTAGAGTTGAAAGGAAAGCTTATCCTCGTTCTAATGGTTGTCTATCGTATCCGTTTTCCATTCCTGATAAGAATTTAAGTCGTTCTGTGTATTGCTTAGGCTGATAAAAAATACATTGTCAAATTGTAGTTGTTGGCGCTTTTAAACGCAGAAGAAAGTGGTCAGGAGAAAAATCCGGGGCTGGTCTCACATGATATTAACTCATTTCCGCGCAGTGATCAAATTAATTTGCCCACCAAAATTCAAATAGATAACCAATCCATCCACTATAATCGAGAATAATCATTGGCACTCCTCTAGTTGACAGTTATTAAAAAAACTTGATTCTCACGTATATCAACTGCGCACAATACCCCATGGAGCAGACTCACGCGAAGCCTCCCCTAAAGTACTGCTGCATCTTAGCTGCAGCGATTGAAGCAAATAGCTGGTGATTATTTGCAAATAACACTCGTTTTCTCTGCAAGTGTAGCATCGTGGCTGCAAACACATCATAATAATGCAATCCGATCGTATTAGGAATTTGGATGCGGAATGCATGTGTATCCGGATATTAGGATGCCATTGTTACCAAACTTATCCCAGCCCACAAAACTAGTACATCTATGTTGTCACTAGAAACCACTGAATTCAACCAGTTTGAGAGTATAAAGTGGCCCACTGACAAGCGTCAGAAGAGCGATATATTTCAGCACAATCAATTACAAAATCAAATGAAATATCATCGAGCTGTAAAGGTCGTCTTCTCCGCTTCCAAGGTCGATTAGACCAACGCGGACAGCCAAAATCTTGCTTATGCTATGCAGAATCAGCGAAAACTTTCCGCGGTATGTTCACTAAGTGAATGTATTGTGCAACCGCCAATACTCAATAGCAACAAATTCACTACAGTCGCTATGATAATAAAGTATAGGTAGAAATTAGTCACATGTGGACTCACTCAGACAGCCGTCACACGTCCGGAGGAGCACTGTAGAGATGTTTCATCTTGTCGGAAATCGTCAGCACTGCACATCCGATCGAACCCTGGTAGGAGTCGAACCCGCAACTCGACTGTTTTCAGTCCGTGTTTGAGACCACTGAGCTAGGCGGACGGTAACAATCATCGTTAGTTAATTACTGGATGTGATATAGCGCCGCTCACTATCCACTTGCTAACACGTTGCTGCCGTGCAGATGACAGTGTAGCCCCGTCACCAATCGACGAACTTACGAACTTAAAGCCGCAAATGTACTTATGGTATTAGAAGCAGTTTACACTGCGTACTGATTACAGAGGACGATTCCCGAAGGGATGAAAGCCCGCACAGTGCTTTCCGGGGATGTGGCGACCGTCTGAGTGAGCCTAGATGTGATGAATTTCTATCTAGATCACTGAACTCCCCTACTACTCTTCTGTAACCATTCCGCAGACCTAACTGCTTATAATGCCATATGTAAATTTACGGCGTTAATGTTCGCAAGCTCATCGCTTGGCGATGGTGATACCCTGTCCTCTGCACGGCAGTAACGTGTACGTCAGTGGATATTGAGCGGCGCCATATCACATCCAGTATCTTATTCACGATGGTCGTAGCCGTCCCCCGTAGCTGAGTGACATCAATCACGGACTGGCAACAGTCGAGTTATCGGTGCGAGCCCTACCAGAGTCTGATGGAATGCGCACTGCTGACTATTTCCGAAAAGATAAAACGCTCGTACAGTGCATTTTCGGGCGTGTGACGACTGTATGATTGAGTCTAGTTGTGACGAATTTCAACCTATACCATTCAGCTCCGTTTAAAAACACGATCGAGAGTAAAGTGGTTCCGTATGCGTCCATGCAGCGCATCCGCTTTCGTTTGATAACGCTGTCAAATATATCCATGGATATGGATGAAAGGCGGCTACCATTCTTTCGACGAGATCTTGATAAATGTTGAATTTCGATGGTGTGGAATGGTGAGACATTAAGTAAATACCGCCAGATAACTGCTCCATCTTTTCTGGTTAAATAGTTTAGGCCATTATTTCTGAGTCTCATGATTAATACGGCCTCCGATAGTCGTTCCACAGTACAAATCTATGGTTAACCAAATACAGTTTTATTTAATCAGCAGCTGTTGACGTAGATTTGATGTTATCAACCTGAGCCATTCTACGGATTAGTAATTACCTCCATATTCCAAAGCTTACAACATTCGGTAACAATGATTTCTTGAAAGGTAACTTATCAACCTTTTTCCTCACAAAAGATTCTGGGAACCTAAGTGAGTAATCCGCATATGATAATATCCAATTCGAATGCGGGCACCAAGTTCATTAATGAGGTCCCCTCAGTTCTTGAGCTCCGTGAACAATCAGGTGAGAGTAATTAGTTTAACTGGTTGCATTATGCTACAGACATCAACATTTGGCCGGTAATGAAAGCACAAGACGACAGATTACCTCCTGATAAATGCCAATTATTATGTGGGACGATCAACTGGAGTTGTACTAGCTATAACTTAATATAGGATGTTCCATCTACTATACCAAATGGTTGACGCATATCATCTGCTTGCTCAGAATCAACAATAAAGTGTTCGCCGCTGGGATCATGATGTGATAGTCTAAAGAAATCTCAGGTATTTAGCGCAGTCCGAAAAGGCATGAATTAGAGAAAATAAAATTTTTAACTTTACTGGGAGTTTGCGGTCATTTTGCCGCATCCACTTTCTCCCAATTGCAAATTGCATAAATGCCCTTACGAGAGTTGTGACATTCAAGCGTGGCACTAGCAGACAAGCAGAATGTCGTTGATCTAAATCATTTTCCAGGTAAGCCCTAATATCCTACCCTGGAAGCTTTCAGTGACCATGGTCAGCGTTTGTGCAGTGGAGTTATCACAATATATCAGGTTCTATGCATCCCTAATCACCGTTATCATCTGTCAAGCGTCAGTCCTAACAAAAGATGACAGTCCACGTTTTGTATATTGGAGTTACTCAGCCGTCTGGAGTGCAGGCTGAGTTCCTTATCCTTGCGTATTGGTCAATTATAGAATTCGCTCTAAACATCTATTCGTTCTGCCCAACGTTATTTAAATTCAAAACTTGTGTCGAAGTTGCATCAACTACTTTAGGCCAAATGACATAGCACGTATGACTCTTACAAGCAGTAAAAACAGAAAGCAACGAGTCTACCTAGTTTTTGGTTGCAAAGTAAATTCATTGAATTACGACTCGACTAAAGCCATATATGAACCATTCAGACCACTTGATCGTCTAATAATAGCGTTTTCCACTTTTATTTTTAAAACTCCTAACCAACCCTCCGTGTGGATAATTTGGGTATCTGTATTATCGGCAAAGTAGCACGTTAACCATTGACATATTTTCCAGTTTTAATGAGTGATAAAATTACAACACTAGCATATGAATAATAGACAAATTCGACTATGAAAGATGAAGGCACTCACATTCATAATCTTCAAAGTCTAAAACAAGAAATCGCTGGTGTTTTGAATGTGGAGATCAGAAACGATGGGCAGAAATGGTCTGCTTGTAAAACCCCATCGAAAAATTTTGTAGGTTTCTATAACCATTTATTATACAAACTAGAGAATGTAGTTATAAAATGGTACAGGCAACGCATTTCGCATTCCGGTTGTCAGACCTCGAAGGCTATATTGCAGGTAAATGACACGTTTAAAACACAATACTGTGTACATTTCTAGTGTCTCGTGAATTGTGTTATATATCAGCTTAAAAATATAAGATTGATCCAAGCTGACCACTAATGCTTTCAGCAACAAAAGCGTGTATCCCCGAGTTTTATCTTGGGCAAAGTACATATGCATTTAAATAATTCAGCGATATCGTAAAGGTGTGAATGATTACAATATTAGCATGTGTGATACTTTTAATTGCTATTCTTTACAGTCAAGCACTAGTCAAATCTTCTCTATTCTCTTACTCACTGAAAATATTTCGATATTTGCTTGGACGTTCATAAGCTTGAACGATCTATGTCTAGGTAAGTCATAGATTTGCCGAAAAATCCATTTTCTTGACAAGCAAATTATTTGATCTTGATGACATGCAAAAAGAAATATTATTTATTGCCATATGTTCAATGAAAACGAGATGGATTAAATTCGTTTAAATAATTCCGAACCAAACGAAACCTATTTCAGTTATTGAGGTTACCAATTTTAAACTTTCTCAGAGGCGGACTAAACTATTGTGACTCCTGATTGCTTTAATCACAGGGTAATCATCCATCGAAGCTAATGTCAGCAGACGCCACTTGAAGAAGCAGAACGACATCAAGCTGTGTTTTGCGATTATTACTGCATCCAAATAGAAGCGTGTTATACTCTAACACGGATAATTTTGCGGTAATACACAATGCGTATTACTGGTTAGTTTCATAAACAATTTAGTTGTTATTTGTTCTACAATTGCTAAACGGCAACTTCCGTTTCCCAAGCAAGAACATGTGGTGTTGTACAAACTGTAATTTTAGGCTATATTATTCATTTTTTCAAACATCTCCGATTTTGAGCACTGTCTTACTGAATTATTGTTGATGAATGAGGCATAACTGTAGCCAGATTTCATGGGGCCAAACCCAGTTTTGACATTGCGCTAGTCTGGTTCACTTATCTACATAACCTTGCTGACGGCTTTGCATCCAAATTTGTTTGCCCAGTAAAATGGCGTTTTCCAATTCTACCTTCTCTTGCTGCTAATAAGTTTGCTGAAAAAGGACTGGAACTTCCGGGTTGCAAATTCATAACCTGCACTTCTCTGGGAATATGACACGTAGGATAAACTATCTCAGTATGGTTTCCATACAATGAATAACCTATTGGCAATGTCTGTGTCAAAAGATTGGTATAAATGAGATTAGGGTAGAGAAACTGGAAACATTTTACCCTCAAGTGCCCACGGAAACAAATGCTTAAGTGAATTGAACGATGTCAGACACTTTGACACAGGTGGGCGTGTTTGTCCATTAAAATTTCAGCCGACATTACAAAATTTCTCAAAGTAACATTTCACGCATGATGTTTCGTTTCCTTTTTCTCGCCACACGCACTTAGTTTCAATGGCAAATATAAGTAAGGCAACAGCTACTTACGGCTTGCATCAATGTATTTAAAATTCGCATGAAATATTTGTAAAACTTCAGTTATACTATCTTTGCATGCGCAAAAGCATCACTTTAGTCTAGGCTATTACTGCGTACTATACATGAAGTACCATCTTCATGCATTGATTAACACCAGTTTGTTTGAATTCACTTTTAGAAGCAGTTAATACCAACCTTCTGTTGAAGTAAACTTTGACCAATTTGATCGCTGAGACAACATACCGCATATCTAATATCGATAATGATAGGTCCTAGCAGTGCACTTAAACCTTGGTTTCAAAATGCCTGGAACTGTTCAGACTAGTTAACCGAGTAGCCACAAATTTTAATAGTCCGAAAATAGAATCAAGCCTTCTGTGCTAGGAATAATATAGTGTTCAGATATTTCCATGCTAGGTCATCGATACACAGGAGATTCTTCCGCCTTAATACATACTATTAATAATGCAGTTTTATCCTTTGGACTGTCAGTTGCAAGGCTTATTGTGGTGTATATGTAAACCAAAGAACAATGATGTAAGTAATGCGCTGTTTTACTAAAAATAACTCACCCAGTTGCGAATCACAACACAGCAGAAAGGATGCACAAATGAGAACGACGGAGCGGCATAGACCTGCCGATAACGAATGGAACATTTTGGACAGGAGGATCACAAATGCAGTGAAATCCAAAAGCACTATTTAAATCCAAACCAAAAATAGCTTTAGCCAATAAAAAATATGGTAAAATAACTTCTTCATTTAGTGCTATCATTAAGTGGATCGAGCGTGACAACTTCTGGCAACAACCAATGACAGCATTGGGACGCTTGCACCAATGAATAACGTTTATGAAGGGGATGCTAGCGATTTGCATACAGCTGTAGCAAGCCAAGTCCAGCCACCCTACAATAGACCATGTTAAGACCTCCATAGTGCTTTTGTTGTTACGTTTATGGGATTTAAGACTGAGTGCAGTTACCCTACAAAGGAATTATCTGATAATAATTTAGTGCCATTACAGGAGAGAAGTGCATCTTTCTAAATCACCACAAATCACTTGGTGATACACCATGTCACAGTGAGCAATGCAAATTTATTTCCTGAAGTGCTTTTTTGTCTTAGCGGGCGTATAACACTTCTGGTTAACTACACCTCATCCAAACAAATCTAATACTTTACAGCACGCAAATATCGCAGAAAGCGGATCCAAGATTTTTCATAAACGGTTATAACTCAACCACTGTAAACTGCTTAAAATGCCAACAGTTAATTGGCGGCTATAATTTTCGTAAGCTCGTCGCTTTGTGAGGGGGCTACCCTGTCCTCTGCCCGGCAGTAACGTGTAAGTCAGTGGATAGTGAGCAGCGTTATATCACATCTAGTAACTAATTCACGATGGTCGTGGCCGTCACCAGTAGCTCGGTGGTTTCAACCACCGACTGGCAACAGTCGTTTTGCTGACGATTCCCGAAAGGATGAAACTTGTGTATTGTGCTTTCCTGGGTATGTGGCGGCTGTCTGATTGAGTCTAGATGTGACGAATTTCTATCTGTATCATACAACTCCCCTATTACTACTCTGTAAATGAAAAATAACCTGTCCGTTTATTTGCTAGAGGTCATCCACACACGCGCTTGACGTGGTTCATTTAGATTAGTTCTTTCTATCCTCTCTCTATCTTCTCGCAGCGTTTTCACTGTACGCCTATTGGAAAGGCATTTACCAACCCCACACATTTAGCCATCATAAGTGGAAATATCTTCTACGATTAACGTCCGTGCCATCACTAACCGTTTACACTTGCAGCCGTGATTAAGCACAAGCGGATAACTCAGTCACATTGAACCGATTGCCTTTCTGCGTGACACCATTCCATACAGAATTCTGGAGACAGGCAGAAAAGCCTAAGATTATTCAGATCTAGCGTCTATTAACTGTTTGAAACATTTAGTGATCTCTCTATCTGTGTTCAGCGCTGTGTTCATAGTCCCTTAGCAGTTTCCAGTCACTCGCCCTTCTTTGTGAATTTGTCATGCAATGCGCCTGCATAACCCTGCACACGGACAGCGCGACCACGCTGACCGCTCATGTGACCTAGCAACCACCATGCTCGACTGATCGATATGCGCCGCTCTCAAAACTGGAAAAGTACAGGACGCCAACCAACTCCATTTGTCAGGTAACAGCACTACATTGAATGGCCGAATTAAGAATCAGAAGAGGCTCCTAGAGAAAGGAATTTGCGTGTTAGGAAAATGTCATCGAGTAGTTAAACTTGGTGTGGCTTTCTCGCACTTTCTGGTATGGCGTCATACGATATAGGCACGTGTCCAAATAACAGGCATGGGAGCGAAATAGCTCAGAACATGAACTTTGGTTCTGTACTGTGCGATACACCAACGCACAATTTAAGTGCTGGCTTATCGTAGTTCAGACGTGCGACCGATTAACCGCAGGTACCGAGTAGAGCATAAACGATAACATTAATTCAATGGAAGAGAATATGCAGCATGGAAGGGTGTCGGTTGCTAAGCAACGGAAAGCGGAACAACCTCCTTTCCCTGAACCACAATCAGCCAATTCCAAATCTTCGTTGTCTTCAACATTGGTAGAACGCCGGGCGATAACTGATGGTACCTATGAGAGTCGAACAATACTCATGTCAACGATAATCAGACGTCCATCGAAACCTCTAGTTAACCAAGTTCCAGTAGACCTGACATCTAGCATTAACAAGGCTGAAGTAGCTGAACACTAACTCTCGGTACCGGTAGCTCAAATGTCAATTGTCGAAACAAAACCCACCAGAACAGATTGCTGCAAAGGTCTGCCGGTAGGCCGCCGCTGCGGCCGCCTCTTTTGTAAACACCGCTAAGGCGAATAGATGGCTTAACAGTATACACTTAACACTTGTCAGCGGGTTAGGACCATCGATTACCCTAAATTGTAGATCAATGAAAATAGGATCCAACACTAGTGTTCCGACTTCTGTATGCTCAAAGTTCCCTGAATCTACCGCCATCACATTACGGGATAATTTATCAGACGAGAAAGACTAATTGCATTAATTGTGTGTGCTGATGAAGTTCAAAACCAAGCCTATACACTTATTGGGAATTACTGGTCATCTTCACTCACCATTCTATTGAGAACCAAGACATTTTGGAGTAACACCGGAATCTTCCAGGGACGTAGAAAACGTTTTACTTTCCGCAACTTCGTTAAATCACACATCTGTGGAATACGCATTTATCCTCAACTCCCTTGGAGTGCGGGACAGTCAAAAAGGAACACCAAAGAGGGATAAAGCAATCAAGACTACTTAAACACAGCCTTCATTCATTGCGTGCAAAATCATCCTTCATACGATGTTCAAGAGACCGGTAATTATAATTTAGAACTCTGGCGGTGCGTTCGTGAAAGGATCTTTCTGGATAATATTGTGGCGCACTCACTCACCGGGATACCTTTCTCACAAACTTCTAGAGGAGGCGGTCCTAGAAACCTAAAACATGTGGTACAGTCCGAGCAACAAGCAACGGGTACTTTAGATCGATGGCGGAGAAAGCGGGAAAGTCTTCCATCAGAACTTCGGTTAAATGTCGCAGAAGCTTTGCAGAGCTCAAATATTAATGCACCTGAAGCAGCAAGTGTACCGACGAATGTATCGAAGCTTAACTTGACTGCTGCATTAGTTGACTCTGAGGTAAGTCCAAATCAATACTGGGAGGCACTTTGGCCAAATCAAGTTCCAGACAAGGTATCATTATCCCAGCAAGAAAAGAGTACCTGCCAACCTCCCACCTGTCGGCATTCTCCCACATTTGACCCACTTAGCCTTCCGTGACCTACTAGAGATCGAGAAACTAAACCTGCTTGTATTCGAATGCTCAGTGACTTTTTAATAAACAGGCCGAACAGAAAGATCGCCAAGCTTCTGGATCATATGGTGTCATAGGTATCACCGAGACATTTTTGCACAAGGGAATCATGGACGCTGAAGTTTCGCTACCGGGCATTTCGCGGATCCCAAACGATAGGCTCACACAAGGCGTAGGTGATATCCTGTATTACCAAAACGACTTACAGTGTGAAGTTTTGGAGTATTCAGACTGGCAGTTCCACGACTCTCTATGGTGTCGCTTGCAGTTAAGAGGCAATAACAGTTGCCTTCTTGTCTTGGTGTACCGCCCTCCTAACTCTACACTAGAAAACGAGCGGTACCTAGCGGCTGCTTTAAGGTGCAGTTTACAGAGGAAGTACACTCATACTTAGCATAGATGATTACAACGTACATTGTGCAGAAACCCCTACTACCAGCGGAGAACAATTAAAAGTCGATCGACAAGATCAAGTAACCACTGTTCCTCTGTATAAGCACATCACATTGCCCACTCTGTTCAGTACAGGTAACAGGCAATCTGTGCTGGATCTTGTGCTTACCAATGAGGAGAATATGACTGATATGTTAGTTTTAGACTATCCATTGGGTAACAGTGATCGGAAAGTGTTCAGTTTCAACGTCGTCTGCTTTGCTAAACATCTGAATGAAGGCGATGAGATCGTGCTAACCATCACAAGCTACGATCGATGGGCCCAGTTCGTCAACGCTGCAACTTGGTCGTTCCTTCCCGAAGAACCCCAAGAAGTAGCCTCGCTCGAGTTCGTCAAAAATTTCAGTCAACTAATTGCAGTGGCCTCAGAAACAAGAGTTTGCAATAAATGCAATGCAGCTTCTTTCGTTAGAAGCAGAACTAGAAAATGGATGATAGTATGCAACGCAGCATGGCGAGTGTACAGAAAAAGCACCAGCACCAGAAACTTGGAACTACTACGTGGCACAACTTAACCCCTGCATTCAATTGCTACGAGAAGATAAAGCCGCATGTATGTACAACATCACAACTACCTTCAGCTCCAACCGCAAGCTGTTGTACAAGCACATCAATAACCTGCGAAAACTGAGGTAAGGTATTTCACTGCTACTGAATTAACCCCCGAGATGGCCTGCGGTTAATTCGCCAACATATATACCAAGCTCTTGGCAAGGACTTCAGAAACCAAACTCTGCCGGCCTAGAAAGACGAAGTCATACATAAGGAGCAGGACACGTAAGTTCATGGCATTAAGTGACCTTGCATGACACACCTATACAGCCTCCCCGAACGACCAGACCTGGGACGTCTACACAACACAAAGGAACCACTGTGTCATACTCGTCCCGGAGGATAAACTAAGGAACCAACAAGATCTGGAGGAAAAGTTTTGCTTCAATCCTAAACTGCTATACAGACAGGTAAAAGATTTGCGCCGTGTTACGCGCGGTATTCCTGCTCTGCACACAGCATGCGAGTTGGCACAAACCCCACAAGAGGCGGCCAACGTCCTTTGACAAAATTTGGCCGTACCTTTTAAAGCGCACAATCATCATATATCCTGCCTAAGCAGATAACGCCGCCATCAGGGCTAAGTCACATATCGTTTACCTTCGCAGCTGTACTGAAGTGGTTGATTTCTTTGCGCGAGTTCAGCTCCCCGGGTACGGACGGCATTCGACCGAAGGCGTTGAAAGTTGCTGCCATGTGTTTGGCAGGACCATTAGCAATTTTCTTTCAACGATGTATGAACAAAATGCACTTCCCCACGATATGGAAGCACGGAATCATTACACGCATCTACAAAGTGGTAGCCCTGCTGAACCAACAAACTATCGCTCGATAACATTCCTTCCTGTGATCTCCAAGGTTATGGAGTCCACTGTAGCTGAGGCTTTAATGGGTTACTTGGAGAAGAACCAAATGCTCGTTCCGGAACAGCATGAATCTCGCCAAAATAACTCCTGTACAACAAATCTCTTGATTGTTCGTGCAAACTGGACGGAATCTGTGGACACTGGTGCAGGAGTCAACGCGGCCTACTTGGATTACTCAAAGGCATTCGACCGTATAGCCCATCGCATTCTCCTCCACAAACTCCAGAAATATGGAACCGGCTATTCTGTTCTGGGCTGGATAGGAGACTTTCTCGTGCAACGTCACCTGAATGAGGGTTCGAATCAATCTATAAGAATCCATCGAAGTTCAGTGCGGCGTATCTCAAGGCTCGGTACTTGGACCCCGCCTGTTCCTGGTCTTCATAAATTATCTCGCGAGTGTGCTATCTTCTAACTGTTTGCTAGTTGCTGATGACCTAAAGGTATAGAGCAATATAGATGCAGTGGATTATCACAGAGTCTTACAGGAGGAACTGGACAAAGCGAACACCTACTCCATTAAGAACACGCTGCATTTCAACGTTACCAAGTGCAAAGTTCTCAGTATACAGCACAAAAGTACGCACAACTACCACCTAGGACAACAAATTCTACAGCGGGCTTCACACGAGTGCGATGTCGGCGTGATAGTTCAAGATGACCTCGGTTGTTCGAGGCAGACTGAAAAGGCAGCTAAGAAAGCGAACCAGTACCTCGGCCTTCTTCTCAGAGCCTTCGGAAAGTTTGACCCTTCGATCTTTCCAAAAATGCTTAGTGCCTACGTGAGGCCGCACGCGGCATACCCTATTCATGCATGGAAACCCTTGCTCAAGTACTATCTCACTGCGCACGATACTGCACAACGTAGGGCAACGAAGAGAGTCAGAGGTTTGACCAGCCTCCTCTACCCACTCAGGCTGAAGACCCTCAAAATATACAGTGGACGTTATGGGCGTCTAAGGGGCGATCTCATAATGGTGTACCTAATCCTGAGCGACCCCAACAACCCATGCCATCCCCTGCTAAAATTCAGTCAAAACACCTCGCTAAGAGGTCACCAGTTTAAGTTACTCAGGCAGTACAGCCGAATGGAATATCGGCGAAACTATTTCTCACTTCGAGGGTCACAGTCATGGAACACCCTCCTGGAACATGTAATAAATGCACCCACCCTATCCCTTTTCAAAAAAACGTTTTGACAATACCCTGTCTCATTCGCACTACGTGCTATAGCCCATGACCACCAGCTGCTGGCGCTAATGCAAAACAGACAGTGGATAGTGCCATAACCCTACTCAAGAATGAGTCACTACAAACGCCTTGCATGTAATTTGAGAAACGCTACTATTCTAGAAACTGGATTTCTGTATCCTCTCAACCCAAGATGGTTGGACACGAGTAAGTGTTATCCTTACCATCTTTTTTATTTTTCTCGTCTATGATATAAACCATAACAACTCCCCTGTTGCTTTGCGTGCGTACATTCTCATTTCAAACTCCCTTTATACGACAGTGCAGTTACATCTGTAAGCGCCAGAACTGACCACGCCATTATCCCTTCACTATCATTTTTGTCACGCTACACACCCTGCGGGACATGTCAAGCACCTGCTTTTTTACCCGGTATAAATCATTGTTCATTGTTCATACAGCTGATGGCCCAAAATGAGCGGCTGTGGCAACAGCAAATGTGGTGCGGATGCAAGATCCCCTCAAGTTTCAGAGACTTGCCACCAAGCGCTGATTTAACCTTTGTCATTTGCTTGCCAGGACTAACGCACATTACTTTTACCTCGGAGGCTGTATTGCAGAAGCTGACGTCTCTACACAAAACTGCTCACCGCATGTCGACGATATTCGTCTAGAGGCAGTGGAAGCAAAAGCCAACCAACTGTCAGTACTTTAGCTCAGTTTTCCTAGCGATGCTTAGGGCACGATTAAGTTCCCGCCATGTGGAAACATCGAACATTAACCCCGATTTACAAAAGTGGAAGCAGAATTGTGCCCTCCAAACACCGCCCCGTATCTCTTTTTCCTATACTCCCCAACCTCATTGAATCTATGGTTGCCGATGCACTAGTGTGCCATCTGGAAAACTATAACATCCCGCGCTTGAGCAGCACGACTTCTGTCGGCAGCGGTCATGCACCTCGACTTTACTAATCACACGCAGTAGTTGGATCGAGTCAGTTGAAACTGAAGAATGTGTTGACATGGTCTACCTGGATTTTTCCAAGGCCTTCGATTGTCTAGACCATCGGATACTACTCACCAAGCTGCAACATTACGGGATCGGCGACCATTTTTAAGGTGGATTGCAAATATGCTACTTCAACGGCAATTAGTGGTCAGAGATCGCAGCTCTATATCGGACCCCATACAAGTTGAGTGTGGTGTGCATCAAAGCTCACTTCTGAGTCGAGGTTTGTGTTCTGTGTTTAGTATTGACCTTGCACAGGGAATTGCTTCACATGTCCTAATGTTTGCCGACGATTTTAAGATTTGTCCTAGGATTCAGTTGAATGCCGACTAGCATTTGCTTCAGAGTGACCTGGATACTATATATCAATGGTCAACCCCAAACGTACTGCATTCAAACGTCCGTAAATGCAAGGTACTTTCTAGTCGACATCACAGCAGCTACTTATACTGGTTCCGAATGAATATGCTGTGACAATCATCTGTTGAATGTGACTTACTTGTCCTGGTTAAAGATGACTTGGGTTGCTCCAGGCAATCCGAAAAGGTCTTGAATACTTGAAATCAACACGTTGGGCTGTTGCGAGGAGCACTTGGATAAATATACAGGTCCATATTTCGACAAATGCTCTGTGCATTTGTTCGCCTTCATGTCGAATACGTATTTCAAGTTTGACATCCATGGCTAGAACATAACTTTAATGCACAGGAGGAGCCACAACGTCAGGCATCTAAGAACGTAATTGGAATGCGCAAGCTCTCATGTTAAGAAAGCTGCAACGATTGGGGATATTCATTGAAATATTTCACAGACTAGGAGGCGACCTGATTATGGCATGCTTGAACCTATGAGATATACATCATGGGTTCCGTTCTTTACTGCGACTCAACAACAATACTACACTGAGGGGCCACCCACTGAAACACGCAGAACAATACAGCCGTCTGGAGTGCCACAGAATTTGCTTTTCCATTCATGTCTGTCAACCATGGAATACTCTCCCAGCATCGGTCGTCTCTTCACCGACAACAATAGTATTTAAAAGACTGTTGGAGGACGCACTCATCCACTTACACTTTTGTCCCTTAGCAACAGGTAGTCATCTTACACCTAGGGTATACCATTGAATTAGTTGATGTTAACTGTGGGTGTTATGAATATAAGCAGATTGCAGGACCAGTGCGGAGCAAAGGATAAGTCCATATTTTCAAATTTATCTACTAGCCAATTTTATTTTGATTATTTTTGACATTGTTGTCAAGATATTCCCACCAAATATCCAATGGGATTTGTAAAGCAACGCTTCTTAACCAGTTATAAATACATTGTTCAATGTACTGTACAATGAACAGGTATGCGTGAAGTAATCCTGAAGGCCGGACCACAGCTGTGCGTTCAGTGGCCCCTCAGTGTTTATCCTGTTCTTCATTTGCACAGGCTCATTATTGCCTCCGGCACAAATGCGACATAACCTTCTGGTAGGAAAATCGTTTATGTAAATAAGATAATAGCATATCACACACTCAATGGAATCTTTTCTTCCGGAAAACAGTTTTGCGGGATGAAAACGGTCAATTCGTTTGTGCTTCTTGGTGAACATTGCAACCTGGATATGTCGAACTACAACAAATGTATCTTATCTTTACTTTAACTGGGCAATAATATCTTGCAAGTGCAGAGACTGATTTATTTCTATCCAATGAACGGAGTAAAATGAGTAGTCACGGCCATGAGTCCGTTTTCCGTTCTAAACGTTCTGTACAGAGTGGCCATCCACAACTGCAACACTGCAAAACATATTGAGACATCATGACATAAAGCCAGCTATGGGTAGTTAAAGTTTCGCAATTAATTGTTCCGCTCTTCCCCTAGTTCCATCGGACGATCGGATAAGGTTTGGAAAAGCCAAACCTTTCATCCATGAATATTGAGAGAAATAATGAAGAAAAGCATCTAACTAGTGTACATTTCAGTCTAAATTTACCACAACTAATACCGATATGGTAACGGTGGATTTATTAAACGCTTTCCAAGTATGTAGAAGAGAAGAAAGTTATTACTCCTCAGTCCAAATCACCTTAACGTATTGTCATTTTCCAATAGTGGCTTATTCCATTATAGTTTATAGATGGTCTATAGCAAACAGCGGCACAACTCAGTCGGATTTTCATGGAACACAAACTTTTTATTTACTCGCTTCGTAATCAGTTATAAGGTAGCCGGTATCCTCCGAAATATTGCAAGTTATTCCTTGTAAACTCATGCGTCTTTTAATTATGTTCCAGATAGCTTCACTTTCGGGTAACTTTTTGGTACTGAGACAGTATTTGCCTACGACTGTCATTCACGAACTATGCATTCGACATGTGAATGAACTTAAGGACTTAACAGTTTACAAAGTGCACAAATGTCTAGAATTCTTGACCTCGTTCTTTACTCTTTGTCATATTAATATCAGCTTATTGTTTCATTGCGGCTTTACCGGAAAACGCAACCATCTCAATTAATACTTTGATCAGCTCAGAAGAATTGCCTGCTAAAAGTTACGTACCGAGCAAATGGGATTAGTTACCAAGAAGTTCATGGACGGTAAATTAAGATTTGTAAAACATTAAGGCCGCCCAACGTTACGCCCGTCTGGGAAAAAATATTTGTTATTTATCGTTTTTCTGTATAATCCTGAGAAGTTCTAGAAAATGTCAGCAAAAGCAGGGTATTTGGAAATTTGCCGTTTGCTATGAGCTATGCAGCCCGCCAGTTTCAATTTTTATTCGGCCTGTACATTTTCGATTTCATTTACAGTACAGGAGGTAGCTTGAAGGTTGCGATCCAACTCAGGAATGATTAACGATGCTGTGTGTAGGTACTAAATTTCTATCAGGCAGTATTGTTCCACAAAATCCAAGTAGATCACATGGAAATTAATTTTTTTTCTGTTGTTCTTATTTCAAGTAAGCTACGCAAGTAGCGTATACGTGATTCTTGTCTGCACCAAACACCATCCTTAATGCCTAAGATAATTAACGGCCTCCGAGTAAGTCAGCTTTACCTAGACAACAATGGCTAATTAAGCACTGACATCAGCAGAAATATTGCTGCCTTTCTGACATGTGTCCCAGTATTATATATCCAGTATTATATCTAAAGCGTTTATCTTCTAGGAAAGTGGTGGTTTTCCAAACAACCATTCTGCTGTGACCATACGTTTTTGGACGAAGGGGCTCGACAAGAAAATAGCTATGGGTTTTTAAATAACTGATGCGTTGCAAAAGAGCTAAAGAGATAAGAGTTATGTGGATTGGATTTCTCAACTGAAACAACACCATAGAGAAGCCCACTTGCACAGCCCATTTATACCTGATACAAATTTAGATCTGCAAATGCATAACCGGAATGCCGGAATGAGGGGATAATGCGTTTGTGCAGGGACGATCCACGCAATGCTTTTCGAAAATCCCTGACGTAGTATACACTTATTATAATATATATTGCACTTTCCAGTCAATATCTACTGTTGTGCCACTCACTATATTTGGCGAAGCTTGGTTTCGGAGCGTATTTTCCTACTTACATTTCCCGAATGTCTGGCACTGCAGAAAATAAATACCGTTGCAGTATTGTCTTACGTAACAAGCTAATTTCTCATCTGCCGTCATTTTGAAGGCGCCATATCGTTATAGTTTCAGGGTACCAACTGACTACTTATTAAAGGTTTCGCGCATACGGATCAGTGCAATAAAACTCGGGTCCAGCAGGGCTCCGTGCTAACATAAAGACAAATCCTAAGGCAATAAAGCGAAAACTGAGGGCACAGTGCGAAGTTCAATGGCTGCGCTGTTACTAAATAATTGAAGCGGAATAAATATGTTTGCGTAATTAATTACAACAGTATAGCCTTGAATATCGAGCGGGAAACATGTCGAGGCGGGTGCGAATGTTGAAAAGTGATTTGAAACAAAGAACCAATATGCAGTTGTTTTGAGTGAGGGCAGCCTAGTGGAATGTAGAGCGATCCTGCCATTATTTGTCGGCAACTGTATACTTGGGGACAAATACGTGAAAATTCTCTCCTAAAACTTTTATGGTAGGGAAAATATTATTAATGTTTAAGCACAGTAATTTTCATTAGGAGGTATTCTGGTAGATTAATTAAATATTTATGCATTTGAGGAAGTTTTTATCAGTCAAATAAGCCCAACGATGATCTCTATCTAGTTAATTTTAGTTTGCGCAAAACGAACGCGATTTTCCCTGATCGTTTCATTAGATGCACTGAATTCACCTTGAGCCTACCAAATATGAGATTGTGCATGACGCCCAGATTTAAGGAAACGTTATTGCAGGCATATGTGTTAGTAAACTTTTAATTGTTCAAATACATTAGAGCAATTTTTTAAACTGAAGCATGGTATCACGGTGCTCAAAAAATCACACACGTATCTGTGCCTAGAATTAGTGGAACCTCACCATCAGCAACAAGTTAAATTTTCTTGTAACTCACAAGGTCAGTAAGTGCACACTGCGGTCAGCGATAATCCAACCACACAAAATCTGCGCTGTTTACTTGCAGGCAAGGTGCAAGACAGGTAAACTACTGAGAGTCATCCACAGGTGCAGTTAATTTTGTTTTTGAGGGAAAGACGATTCATATGTTGACTTCCTTATCTCCACGAAATTTTCATTCATTCACATAATACACTCAGCAGCACACTAGTAACCGTAAATGAACTGCACAACAATACGGTCGTGGATGCATGGCATATGCATGGAAAACAACAGAAGATGAAGCTACCTGTCTCCAGGCCATTAGGTCACTCCATCTACTATAGTAGCATTAAAGTTATTGGCAGCTTTTATGATGGCAGAATCTCAGTACGTGGCAGAAACGATAAAATGATTACTTTCAGTGTTTCGCATCGAAAAATCCAATATACTTGGTTGATTTACTGCTTAGTTGTTTTCGATAACCGCTTTAAATATAACTAAAATTGCTTGTCATATATTAACGTTTTTAGAATTTTAAGGCAAGTGTCATAACCAGTAGAATATCAGATCTTTTTAAACAAATTTCCGAAAAATGCAACTGATAGATGAATTTTGTTAACGTGTAAGTTCAATAAACTCTATCGAAGAAATCAACTTTGCATTTACGAGAATACATGAGTACAACGAACAATCATATCATGATTTTTTCTGAGAAGGTCGAGGTTTTAATGGGCCACCGCAATGCAAATATACTTGTTTCTACAGGAACTTAAATCGCACATGTTTGAACTTAAACTGTAGAGAGAGAAAGACGAAAAGCATTTAGTACATGAGGCGAGCCTGAAAAACTGGCCTCTTGTTTAATACAAACACCATCAAACAAAAGTAGTCGGCTGACTCGAAGTTATGGAGTGACCATATTTTTGCGTTTAAATGTCCTCACCTTTTTGGTAACTTGACCATTGGGCTACGCTGCATTGTTGCACAGTAAACACACGTGTCCTAGAAAAGTTCAGCATTATTCTTACTGACTTTCGACGGGTTGGATTGTGGGGTGCAAAAAGGTTTGCTTTTCGCCTGCACCCATGCTAGATGATGATCCAGACCAAATTTCCCATACTTTTTTCCGACAAAGTGTGCAGCTAAATAAGTAGGCATACGGCCAATAGTAAATCGTTCTGGATCAAAATGGATTTTTCCCCTAAGTAACAATTACCATGGAGAATGTGCAGTAAACTTTTCTACCTTCTGACTTGTTCTTAAGTGCTTTAGACGATTATAAACACAGCACAACTTCGCAGTGCACCTTATGCTGTGCGGACGCAGTTCCTAGTTGCTTAACTATGCATTGCATTAATGCGCACATTATTAATTTGGCCTTCGACTATTTGCCTTTTACCCATCTAGATTATTTCCCAGTCGATTGCATCCACATCCGTTTCAATTTTCTTTATAAGATCATGTTCCTCTCTAGATATTACTGGATGACACCGAACGCATTCAAATGGCATCCAGGGAGCAATTACTCCACTAAAACCTACCTAACATTGACTGATCAATCCCACATATACAAACTGCAAGTAACCCCTTGTTTCCCTCTGTTGAACTATCGACCGAGATGGTCCCATAACGTTGGATTCAACTCGATGGCGTTACGGATAATCATGAGAGTTCTGCAGAAGAACATTTTTATCTTAAAGAACAATCTGAAACACCTATGGAAGCAATTGGCTGTAAATGCCATAGACCACTGAAAGTCATGCTTCATATAAACTTAGTGTTGTGCACTCGCTTTTCACGCCGATTGTCACTCGCTTTGCCCTTTATCGCAGTGCTATTTCAAAGCACCTTCGAGGCGAGCCTCAAGTGTTGAGGCGTTGAAGCTTTTGCAGCTTACTGGGCGACATCTCATTTGTTTACTTTGTGCTAACCCATTTGAATCTAGCTAATCTAGACTATTTTTGATGGAAAATGATATTCCCCGCTTTGCAATACTGCAGTCCACATTCGGCTTTGGATCCTTCCATAACTCATGGTATAACTTAATATATAGAAATGAACTCGTATTGCCGGACTTGTCTTTTGCCCCCATAAATTTCAGTTCTTTGGAACTACTATTCTTCTGTGCATCTTTAATTGGCCGATGTATAACTTACGTCAGATGGCGGATAACACTCGGTCTAGCCGTTTGTTCCTAATGTCACTCTTTTTGGTTATACACCAATGTCACTGTAGTCGTTCTAATATACCGTATTTTGGAAATACGCTCCACCGTTATTAGAGCTGGGCTGTGCAACATAAAAGGGTTACATCTGACGCTTATTTAAATGTTGCCTTTTTAATGGATTTGTTTCCTATTGAGCACCCCGCCAAATATGAATAATGTGAAGTCACAAACACCGAGTCACCGACTCATCCGATTACAATTGTATACATATGCACTATGAGGCCGAAGCACAAGAGTATATTGTGCATTCAAAGCCCATTAAGCCCAAAGTCCCCCAACAGATGGAGTTCGCTGCAATTTTCCTTGATACGCTTCCCCCAGCTATGTTCATTTTACTGCATTATGCTAAACTCGACTGACTGCATACCGGACATGCGTTTAACATATTAAACCAGGTGAATGATATGCAGTGCCTGACTGTGCTTCATATGGACGTTGCCGAGTTACCCACTTCGATCTTACTGACAACAAGAGAATGCTAATCATTTTCGCAGGGTGACAGGTTGCACTACCTCGGGAAGGTGCGATTCTCTCCAACTGTGGCCTATTCCAGTGTGGAGCTGCTTACGGTCCAGCAACCTGGTAGCGTAAGACTTTGAAGGGACTTCAAAGTCGACCGTACTTTAGGATTCCTGTTTATTGGTTTTATCAACTCATGCGCTTGCTTTCATTATATTATCAAGCGCTTGTTATTTCCATTGTACGTGTTTTTGATTGTGCCAAGCACGTCATGAATACCTACACTCGGAACGTCATAAAAATTGACGCATGTTCACGAAACTGATCTTAGCACTTTTCGTTGCCAGTCTACATTCAAATACTAATGGGCAACAAATAGAAACGTAGTAGTTCCACATAAAGCCCTGTGCAGGATTGACCTTTGTAGTTCGACGGAAAACGCAGTTCTAACTACATACCTATTTCGACCACCGCTAAATGCATATTGCATTTTCGAAATTTTGAATACCTCAATGTCATAACAAACTGTAGTGAATGTTGTCGTAGTAGCACCAATCGGCTGAATGAAACCTGGCTTGGAATCTACGATCTGACCACCATCAGGCTCTCCTCCTTTATATATTTTGCAACAATTCAGATGGTTATTATCAGCTGTAAAATATGGCAAGTTATCTCAAATAAAATATCTTCCTTACAAATTCAAGATATTTAGCAAAAGATTAATTCCACACTTCAAACTATGTTACGAACCAGATGTGTCGAGTTACTGTGATTAGTTAACTTGTTGTTTGAACCTATTTGATTTCGTTTGTCACTAGGTAATCATTAGCGACTACAAGATTTCGTTACACTACCTTAAACAACTGTGCATACTCTGAGAGAAAGCTTCCAAGCAAAAAGAAGCTGCTTCAGTAAAGTCCTTGTTACATGCTATTAGAAGCAGAATGCTTTGTCCTAACAGTGTTAAGTCCTAAATATCGATGAAAAAACAAAAGCCAAAAACTATGAAAAATGACGAAATCGCTGGGTCACGAAATCAGATTTCGATGTGGAAAAGTTAAACCACAAGTTGTGTGATAAGAAAAACGATCCACGCTATACACTTATTATTTCCTACAATACAACTCCCATATCGAAACATACTTCCCATATATGCTGCAACCTGTTACAGGTAATGAATACACTTAATGTTGTGCAAAACTTCCTATTCGGACTCACTACCACCGATAAAGCTTAATTAATGTGCTACTCTCTTAGTACAGCTTTTGCTACGATTTAAACCATGTGCAAACATAAATCCATTGTAGCCGACTATTAGCGAATCGTCGGAATCAAAATACGCTAAGGAAGTTAGTATGTACTTATCGGTCCACAAGTTGTACGTGGGTAGCTTTGACGATAATTGAACAAATTACTCGTGAGAGAATAGTCACCCAAAGCCACTCAAGGGAATTTTGCAATTCACTTACGTACTTCAAGGTCTAATTTAAATTACTCAGCTGGTTTTGTATGCTCCGCGCTATCACCACTCGATAATGAACACAACTACAGGCAATTAGACTTACTAGATTACATAAACGCTTGCCATTTTGTACTACCTTCACTTCTGCTACACGATCTATGGTAACCCCAGGAAAAGCGAGCTATAAAGGCTAATTTGTCTGAGACCTAATTTTCGCCAGCTTTGCGGATTACTTATTGAAGTTTTATATACACCAGCTGTTATACTCGAAAGATCAACAGACACCCGCGCATCATCGTTTTTTGGTCGGCAGCTCAGGCATTACCAACATGATAATGATTAGACATGATTAATTGCGGGCACTGAAACCGGGAAATCTGTCCATGTATTTTACATATTCGTCAGTTAGGCTTTTAACCAGGCAAATCCTATGGTATATTTCTAAATTTGTAGATTGTGCGGTGTTGGTTAATCACCAATCCAGTGTATCCAGGAATTGCTCGTTGGGCGAACTTAGTGGTCACTGTCTAACGGTTGTCTAACTAACTGGTATCCACTTACAAGTGGCGTACTCCATGAAACGGTTGGTGTGGATCATTATGTTCATATTGTTTTGTGTAGTATCCTCACAGTTAAACACAGGAAAACAGCCACCACATATCCAGGAAAGCGCTAGAGGGCCGTTTCGTCCTATTGGGACACGTCAGTAGCGCGCAACCGTCGAATCCTACCGGATTCGAACCTACGACCTTACTCTTGCGAGTCAGCTAGTTATGTCACTGAGCCATGGGCGACGGCAGCGGATCGCCATGACTGATATCTAACTGCGACGTAGCGCGGTTCATCCCCCACTATCATACATCTAATGAATATGCGGGGGATTGGTTTTCCCTCTAGGACAATCATAGCTGTTCGCTGGTGAAGCTGATGGCTCAGTGAGATAACTCGCTGGCCCGCAACAGTAAAATCGTGGATTCGAGGGAGGCAGGTTTTGGAGTTGCGTGCTACTGACGAGTCCCAATAAGAGGCAATTGCGGCTTAGCACGTTTCTGAATATGCAGTGACCGTCTGCTTAACTTTAACTATGACAAATCCTTCCAACATAATTATTAAATCTCTTAATACATAACAATAATCAGTCGTCGCCTTGTTAGCTTAGATGGTAATTGGATTATTGGCCGGTTGCAAAGGAATTCGTGGCTCTGGGGGCCAACCCTGCCGTCTGCACGCTCATAAATTACTTGGCATTGGAGTATGAGCCAGGCTATATCTCAGTTAGTTATCAGTCATGGCGATCCGCTGCTGTCGCCCATGACTCAGTGGCATAAGTCCCTGACCCGCAAGAGTAAGGTGGTGAGATCGAACCAGACAACATTCGGCGGGCGCGCCCCACTGATGAATCCCAATAAGACGCAACGGCCGTCTAACGCTTTTCTGGATGGGTGCCGGCTGTCTGCTTGTGTCTAACCGCCAGGAACTTACAGAAAAACCCAATAAACCCGGTATTACTTACAAATGATCAGTAGTCGCTTTAGTAGCTTACATTCCACCTCGATTCATGTCGGCTAGCAAACTAAGTCGTTGCCCTGAGGGTAAGCCTTGTCCCATGCACATTCATAATATGCATACAGTGGAAAACGAGTCGTGCTATATTGAAGTTGGATATCAGTCATGGCGATCCGCTGCCGTCACCCATGGCTCAGTGACATAACTGGCTGACTTTCGAGTGTAAGGTTGCAGGTGCGAATGCACCAGGCGTCGATGGGTGCGTGCTACTGACGAGTCCCAATAGGACGAAGCTGCCGTATAACGTTTTCCTGGATGTGCGTTGGCTGTCTGCCTGGGTCTAACTGCTACGAACCTACAGAAAAGCCAAGTAAATCCTTTACTACTTACAAAGGACCCAGGTGTATAGTTTGTACTTCGACTTGTAGTTCCTTGGTAACATGACAGATAATATAACAATGAAATGTGCCTGCTTTGTTCAATCCCTCGCGTTTTTGGTACTTGGTCTTCTCTTTCTTTATAAGATTAATTCTGGACTTTGGCTCACCTGCATACTCTCCAATCTCCTGAAGTATGATAAAGAATATCGAACGGGCCCAACACCTATCTACCTGACTTATTCCGAGTTTACAATGATTACGGTGCAAACCACGGTGGGAGAAACCAGAAATCTACAACTAGTGAAAGCGTCGGTTGCGAGTCGATCTCATCCTCACTTACCGCATATTACTTCTCGCTGACAACATTATGTTGAGGCCAGTGGTTTACATGCGAACACTATGCAGAACACGCGAACATCGGTACAGGCTTGTGGAGTCGGACATAAAACCATTCTCCATATGGTTTTAGAAAGGATACTGTTGCATGGATAGGACATTTTCAGAACATTTCGTAAAGGGCTAATCTGTGCAACGTTTCAAATCCTCGTTGATTATATATTTCATCGCTATTGACGATAGTCCATTTAGGAAACTGCACAGTGACTAGTAGCATTGAATCCTGGATTAGCATGGTACGATTACTCGCGAGCAGACTGTGGCCAAATCAGCACTCATGCTGTCACAACGATTAGTGACGAAAAGTATTAAGCGAATATTCTAAGCACGGCGAACAACTAAACAACTAAATGGTCAACCCGAGATACCGATATTACGGACAGTCATCAAAAATCTATTCAGAGAATGATTGCACAACATTCTTGAAAATCTCACATGGGTGAATCCAGATTAAAAGAATGTCAGACGCTTTCAAACGCCACAAATTAACTTGAAGAAAGATTAAGTGAGCACGTGTAGCGATAAAGTGGCAGGTAATTAATTTCCTTTTGCTCCCGAATAGTTCTCATTATTGTGTATTCGACAAGCGATTACCATAAATTTCAGTGTTATTCGGGTATATATTTTGTTCCCAATTTTCACATCCCTATCTTAATTCCCTTTTCACAGAAAGCCAACCTGCTAAAGTATGTTGGTAAGGTGGTTCATAGTGCATACAAACACACCACAAATTCATAGCCTAAGTTGCAATGATTCATAGAGGACCTAGCTGTCTTCTACTGAAAACATCAAGACATAAAGATGTTCTTTTACCTCTACCCAATAAAATTCGTTATCAACAATGCTTGATGTACATCCCGCATCTCTGCCTCAGCGTCGCCATCTTGAACTCCTGTACATCAGTGCAGTATCTTGTAGTTGCGCAGATTCGTGATCTGATGCTTTCACATCACTTAAAGTAAACATAAACTAAAATCAGGAGACCGCCTTCCTGTCTCCTGGATCAGGTCTTTTTCCATGCCTCTTTATTTTTAATCAACGGTTCATCACTAACTGTGTATTACAACACAGGACATATTATTTAAACGTGACTATACCAGGATTTTACATAGATATTTCCAAGTGACCAGCAAGTCACTGAGACTTCTTATCCGATGAACTAGCTTTAAACACTGGAGTTTACTGGAAATATCCCACACAGTCACGTTCACTGTCGTGAAAACTAGCATCTAAAATACTCTCTGATGTGACATCCCTCCATTGTGTACTGTTGGAATGTATCACTATATCCTCGACCAGGTGAACCCAATTAGCCATGTATGCTCACGCACATGCCTATGGTGCGTCAGTTAAAAATAGTTGTCCCATTTTTCGAGGCATCCAAATTTAGGCCAACACGAACTGAAGGTCAAAATGATTCGAGGATATTACCTTTCCGTATTTAACTTACTGATTCACATATAATATTGTTACATTTTTCCATCCATATAGCTGTCTTTTCATTGTGTCTTCGCTGAATATTCATTGTTCAACTGATATGACTTTAATTCGTTCGAAAAGAATATTTCTGTGCTTATAGTCCTCGCCTATTCAGATGGAACGTAACACCCTTTTACTTGACGCCGGTCTAATTAATTCTGGTTTACTTCGTTACCGTACATTTGATAAGAGTCTTTCGATTTTGCTCCGTCGCCGTAGATCAGCCGCGCAGGTCAGGGTGAGATTGGAGCGCACTAATTTGCCGACCCACCAATGGCATGTAAGTCTACTGTATGTACTCACCCACGCATGTCTGGGGGTGTGAATACGACGTGAGGACGCATATCGGTGCATGTGTCCTTGAAATATGTTAATTACCCCGGGCGATTTTGCCACCGGTCAGTTCAGATTGGGTCGCTGCCGACGTTTTTGGCTGGTGGTTTGCAACATGACTGCAATGTATGCAGATTGCTACAGTGCTGGGCAATCAGGGATAGTAAACTGAAACGTGAGAAGCTTGAGTTGCGTAAAACGAAGTGGATTTTTACGGACACGTTATTAGTTCCAAAAGGGGGGCTGAAGACAGATCCAAAGAAAGTCAGAGCCATAACAGAGTTGCCACCCCGACAGCTGTGTGAAGGCTACGAGCAGGCTGAACGGGAGGGTGAACTATCTCAGCAGTTTTTTACTCGGACTAGCTGAAGTAATGATTCCTATGCGGAAACTGACACATACAGGCGAAAGTTGGCAGTGGACCGTAAAGCAAGAGAAAGCTTTCTAAAAGGTTAAACAGGTGATCACAAGCGTCCCCATCCTAGCGTACCATGATCCATTACTTTCCTTGATATCCAGTGTGACAGTAGCCGGTTCGGCATCGGTGCCGTGCCAATACAAACGGAAAGCCCTTTGATTTCCGCAGCCGAACGCTAACGGAGTCCGAACTTCGTTATAGTGAAATCGAAAAGGAAATTATCGCGCTTAGGTATGCTGTGAAGCGTGTTACTGAATAGACATTCGGCCGCCGAACGGTCTACCGAATTTACTGACCACAAACTGTTGGTATCCACAGCCAACAAAACACTCCACGCCGTTCCGCCTCGCCTGCGGCAGACGATCATTAATCTCCAGAAGTACTACCCGGAAATCGTCTATCAACCAGAATCAAAGATTCGCATTAGAGCTACGCTATCAGGAGCATATCTTCTGGATGTGATTGTAACGCAAGAAGACCAAGACCTTGTTTATGCTAGGCAGGTGGTTTCTGTCACAGAGGAGCATTTCCAGCAACTACTACGCCACACGGGAGCAGACAAACATCGGCAGTCCTTCTCCACAAACACGTGCAGCGAGTAGTCCCTTAATTGGCATACACGGAAGCATGTAACCATCATTTCGTTTGATATACACGTACGTTTTCCCGAGAGACTGAGCGACACTGTCAGCCTGTCATGTTACACCGTCACGGTCACTTTTAAACAAATTAGACGGCGTGCACCCCACTTGGTTCCTGCAATTGCTATCAAGACTGTGACGGGAGTAGTCTGTCAACGACAGCTTTTCCGGACTCATTTATGCAGAAGTAGCGTCTCATATTTTCACCGTCTAATTGTTACGAATTCTTATTTTGCTAAGGTGATTTATGTGAAGGTAACATTCAGTCTACAACAGCGTTGTCACTAACCCTTTTATCATTTGCTTTGATAACAATAAGCAACTGTCGAAGCGCCACCAACATTTGAACACGGTTGCCAGTGCATTATGCACTGCTGTCGAGATGTTGAAAAGCACCAGCCCAAAACGTCGGCAGCGACCCAATCTGAACTGACCGGTGGCAAAATCGCCCGGGGTAATTAACATATTTCAAGGACACATGCACCGATATGCGTCCTCACGTCGTATTCACACCCCCAGACATGCGTGGGTGAGTACATACAGTAGACTTACATGCCATTGGTGGGTCGGCAAATTAGTGCGCTCCAATCTCACCCTGATCTGCGCGGCTGATCTACGGCGACGGAGCAAAATCGAAAGACTCTTATCAAACGTACGGTATTATTTTA
>OX104069.1:89001024-89128253 GCA_944474145.2 Dicrocoelium dendriticum | reverse complement strand
TTTCCCCTGCACTCCACGACCGACGGTTTCGTCTTGGTTTAGACTCATCAGGTAGAGATAGCTGAGCTAGGAGTGGAACCCGAGGCATAGTGCTTGGCGGCTATCGCCATGATCACTAGGCCATTGAGTTCCGCGAGCAGTGTTTGACACAGCGGTTAGAAGTAGATTTTCGGGTTTTTTGTAGCACCCGCCGTGTGTCTTGGATTGCGACACGCAATCTCATTAGTGGCGGCGGTTGACTTGGAAGTCAGCCTCTGCCAAAACGGTCACTGGGACCGTCACCGAAGTGGAGGGTTTCGGTGTGGCTCTCTCCTATCCCTGCACTCCACGACCGACGGTTTCGTCTTGGTTTAGACTCATCAGGTAGAGATAGCTGAGCTAGGAGTGGAACCCGAGGCATAGTGCTTGGCGGCTATCGCCATGATCACTAGGCCATTGAGTTCCGCGAGCAGTGTTTGACACAGCGGTTAGAAGTAGATTTTCGGGTTTTTTGTAGCACCCGCCGTGTGTCTTGGATTGCGACACGCAATCTCATTAGTGGCGGCGGTTGACTTGGAAGTCAGCCTCTGCCAAAACGGTCACTGGGACCGTCACCGAAGTGGAGGGTTTCGGTGTGGCTCTCTCCTATCCCTGCACTCCACGACCGACGGTTTCGTCTTGGTTTAGACTCATCAGGTAGAGATAGCTGAGCTAGGAGTGGAACGCGAGGCATAGTGCTTGGCGGCTATCGACATGATCACTAGGCCATTGAGTTCCGCGAGCAGTGTTTGACACAGCGGTTAGAAGTAGATTTTCGGGTTTTTTGTAGCACCCGCCGTGTGTCTTGGATTGCGACACGCAATCTCATTAGTGGCGGCGGTTGACTTGGAAGTCAGCCTCTGCCAAAACGGTCACTGGGACCGTCACCGAAGTGGAGGGTTTCGGTGTGGCTCTCTCCTATCCCTGCACTCCACGACCGACGGTTTCGTCTTGGTTTAGACTCATCAGGTAGAGATAGCTGAGCTAGGAGTGGAACCCGAGGCATAGTGCTTGGCGGCTATCGCCATGATCACTAGGCCATTGAGTTCCGCGAGCAGTGTTTGACACAGCGGTTAGAAGTAGATTTTCGGGTTTTTTGGAGCACCCGCCGTGTGTCTTGGATTGCGACACGCAATCTCATTAGTGGCGGCGGTTGACTTGGAAGTCAGCCTCTGCCAAAACGGTCACTGGGACCGTCACCGAAGTGGAGGGTTTCGGTGTGGCTCTCTCCTATCCCTGCACTCCACGACCGACGGTTTCGTCTTGGTTTAGACTCATCAGGTAGAGATAGCTGAGCTAGGAGTGGAACCCGAGGCATAGTGCTTGGCGGCTATCGCCATGATCACTAGGCCATGAGTTCCGCGAGCAGTGTTTGACACAGCGGTTAGAAGTAGATTTTCGGGTTTTTTGTAGCACCCGCCGTGTGTCTTGGATTGCGACACGCAATCTCATTAGTGGCGGCGGTTGACTTGGAAGTCAGCCTCTGCCAAAACGGTCACTGGACCGTGGTAAAATCTGGTTCGAATGAGCGTACAGTGACAACGCTGCGTGAAGATGGAGAGAGGATAGAGGGGCATTCGTTATCTAACTCACCCAGGTGCCCTTGTAATGCGTGCGTGACAAATCTTGACAAGTAGTGGCAACGGATGTACGCCGATTACTTTGGCCCGATTATTGGAATCCTATTGTTGTTATTCAACTGCTCCCACTCCAAGTTGGTTGAAATTTATCTCGTTACGCAAGGGACGTCCGAATCCACTATTATTAAAATTCGTTCATCATTCGTCACATTAAGTATCCCAGAAACCCCCGAACACAGATAACGAGTCCCCTTATTTTAGCACGGAGTTCAACCGATTAGGCACAAACAACGGGTTTCAGCAGGTAATATCGACGCCTTATCATCCAGCATCAAACGGGTTGGAAGAGTAAGAGGTACAGACAGAGAAACGAGGAATATTGAAACGGTGTGTAGGGACCGTACAAACACAGCTGAACCGTTTCCTAGTTGCTTAACACTCCACACCCACTGAGGGTACGGGTAAGTCTCCTGTAGAGCTGATTTTTGGCAATAACCTCAGGACAACGCTGACTCTACTGTTTCCTAATCCAAAGGTGGGGATAGCAGTGGTACAGAAGAGGTCAATGTCTTCGGATAAGGAGAAGGAGATGCACGTTTTGAGGAAAATGACTTGGTCCACAAGAAATGCCAACGACAAACACACAGGCTACCGGCCACGCTAATTCGATCCTCGGGAAGCCAAAACAATGTTCAACTGCCAGACGGCGGGCTCATTCGTTGGCTCTCAGACCACCTTCGGGTACTGTGTTTGAACACACCAAGCGAGACGCGGACAGGATTGGGCGCAGACAAAAAACTAGCCACACAGAGCGACGTTAGCACAGGCTAGTGGAACGTTGCCGAGGCGACCGACACGAATTTGAGAACCAGTGAATCGTTTTCCGCATAGAACGTGATGAAATCTAGGGGGGTGAGTTATGTCAAGTTATGATCAGGCCATAACCCACACAATCGTTTAAAAAACCCACATAAACGTAGGCACGCACATTCACACACTAAGCTTATTGTATCCCACATAATCCATGATAGATATTCTGTCTGTTGTACATTACACAGTGTACTGTTCAGACTTTAAGCCAATTTGAGCATACGCTCTCTTACATTTAATTACTGTGACTAATAAATTAACAATGATTTTTCACGGGTTAAAAAGCATGCGCTTGACAAGTCCCTTAGAATCGTCTGAGCAAAAATTGGAATTACAAGGATTAGCGAATAAGTAAACCATTACTTTAAACGTTCACCTAGTTATATGCACTATTGCATAACGGTAGTTTGAATTGGAAATGGGATGTGCAAACGCAAAATAGTATGGATAGCCTTCATAGTTCAGTAAGTGCGTGAAAATTAAAAAAAGGAAACGACGGCGCTCATTCATTTCTTTCTTCATTTGACAGATGTGTTATGTTAATCCAGATTATGTACATCCAGTCTAATCACATGGTCATTTTGGCATGTTACCTCACCGCCAAGTTGCGGACACGGCCGTTAAGCACATGGTTAGGTCTGCGGCGTATCGTCCTATAAGTGGAAAGGACTAAAACAACTGATACAATTTTGATTCGGAAGGGCGTTCCAAGCACGGGACACACAGAAGCAAATGATGTTTCGTGGACAATCAAGTCGACTGAACTGCGTAGGCAGTTTGAGCTGATGACCTTTCCGGTTGATATTTCTGCTCTGCTGCAATACACTGCGACATGGACGAGTTGGGTTCGTCAGTGTTAACTAAACCACGATTGGTTCTCTTCGCTGACATCGATATTCACTACTGTACAATCTCAGAGAATGATGTTTTGTTTTGGTAGGAGGGATGAAAGAATCCTCTAACGAGTTTGTTGGCTCCACCTTGTGGTGCTACAAGTGTATCGACGTCGCACTTGCACAAAAGACGCTAGATCTGGATCGTATATTCCACTTGAGAACTCACTTAGGTTTACAGCATTTGCTGAAGGATGAATGTCTCAAAATTGCCGAAAGCCAACCTTAAGAGTGCAAGATGTTGACTGCCTATTTTTGATGCCTTTTCAGCCTGTCTCGAGCAACCAATGTCGTACTGTACGGTCACCGCAGGTCATTTTGCTTGGAAGAGCATTCTAACTGCTGGTCCCTAAGTCAATATTCATAGATAAGCTTGTAACGTATGATTACGGCTTTGATGTTAGTCATTGTGAACAGGAGCCGTGTGTGGGCTAATGGCAGTTAATCCCTGTCTAGATCGCTCTGCAATGCCAGGTGATCATCCGGTGTCGTGATATCATGCGAAATTTTGATATTATCTGCAAATAGTAGGAAATTCGAGTGCACTACACAAGCAAGGTCGTTAATGAATGTAAGGAATAAACGTGGCCCAAATACCGATCCTTGCGGCACGTCACATTGAAAGTAAATAGGGTCGGAGATGGGGCTGTTGACTTTGAGCGAGAAAGTTGCCGTTCCAACCGAGTATAGGGTCGCCGATTTCATAGCTTCATTTCTTGTTAAGAAGCATACAGTGGTAAAAAGAATCGGACGCTTCGCAGAAGTCCAGGTAGACAACGTTGACTCCCACTATGACATCGGCTGACTCTGCCAGCTTGCTCAGGCTAGCAGCAAGTTTGTAGTGCAGGATCAATTTCGATAGAATCCGTGTTGTTATGACACTAGGACGTTTTTGCTCACAAGATATCCCATGAGCGTTGCTGCTAGTCTACTTTCCATTAGTTTGGATAAAACTAGGCGGAGAGTGTTTGGACGGTTGTTCGACGGCTCCGAACGGTTACCACTTTTATACATAGGAGTGAATAGTCCATGTTTCCACGTTGTCGGAACCTGCATTTAGTCGAGACAACGTTGAAAGAACCGAGCTAATTGTTCGGCAATGTTCATGGCCGCTGTCTTCAAGGCCTTCTGTTTAATGTCGTCCACGCTAGGTGATGTATGCACGTGCAATGACATTCCCTTTTCATCACATTGGCTGCCGTGAACAATATTTGGTTTAACTCCGGTGGCCATGGAAGCTGTGTAAACCCGGATGAAATGAGGATTCACTCCGGGAATTGTGGATGAGGTGCTGGCGAATTACGTTAGCTGCATCTTGAGTGGTTTGCGCAAAACAGTCCGTTGCACTTAAAACCGAGATCCCGCGCTGTACTCTGCGGAGATTTTTACATGTCTATACAGCAACTTGGGATTTGTACGGAATTTCGTGGCTAACTTCTGTTGGTGCTGGAGCTTGTCTTCGCGGACCAATTTGACGCAGTGGTTTCACTGAGTTGTGTAAGCACCCCAGGTCAGTTTAGTTGGACAGACTTTGTAAGCTCGCCAGGCTGAATTCCTCAAGATCATGCATTCTGTATTACGGCTCCTCAGAAACAAATTCAATTGCTCCGGATGAAGGACCTTGCTTTATGATTCATTTGCCACTAGCTCAGTTAACTTCAAGGCGACGTCGGGAGGCCTTTCGGCCGGGAAGGACTAGTTGTTTCCTTGCACGAAGTTGGACAGTCTATCGTAATGTTTAATGACACAGATTTCCATGTTTTTCTGACCTATGTACTCCGTGTAACAGATGTAATGAAAACGCATCATCCCGTGATCGCTACGGCCAATTGGTGCATCCATGATCACGGTGTCGACCATTAGTTCTTCGTTGGAGAGCACACGGTATAAAACAGTGTGAGTCACCCGTTCGAAATCGCGTGGGAGAGGTGACAAGGTTGAAAATAGGTACATCGCAATCACCTCTTGCATCTGCGCCTTGAATTTTTCGCTGTGCAACGCTAGGACTTTCATTACTTGCAGGTTGTGATCACCCCAACAGAAGGACGTTACTGTATGGTGGTGCCAGGACTCGTGTCATTGCAGAAGTTGAGCATTGATCCATTCCCAAGCTGGACATTGGAGAGCGGTATACTATTGCTAGTAAACACACATCACCACATCTTAGTTTCATAGGAAACCAAAGAGAAACGACGAATTTCGTTTCTGGGCCCTTATTGACATCTACGTGCTGGTCAGATGCATAATACAGGAGCACTCCACTTCCTCTGATAGGTCGATCGTTTCTTATGGAAATCATGCCGCGTGGTGTAAGCGCAGAATCCGTAATCACCGTGTTCTGCCATGATTCGGTGATCATATCTAGGTCTCAAGGTGTGGATACCTGACGAATACTAAGTTTGGTTGGCTTGGTGAGAAGACATTGTGCACTGGTATACAAGCAGGTGAGGGCATCTGTGGTCAGTAGCGTGTACGTGAAAGCTAGTTTCCGGTGAGGGTCTATACCGACGCTTGTGTTGTCGGCTTCCAGTCGTTTTTTCTAGGACGGATGACGCATGCCCTAGGGTCAGTGCGGGTCGTTATATAGTGCTCTCAGCGCCAACCATGGGGTGGGCATCCCGTCCACCTTCATCTGTTGGTGTTTTTTGGCATTGTTTACGTTCTGAGTTACACGGTGACAGAATTGTATTGGTAAGTTGCATGCACAGTGTTTCACTGTCTTTCTGTGGCCCTTTGGCTATTGCATTTATAGGTCTCCCAAATGGCAGCATTTTACGCTTTTTATGCCACATTTTGATCACACCTTCAGCCATTAGTTCGGAGTGTAATGATACTTTCATTACTACTGGATCACACCTTTTGGAGTTAGGTGAGAGCGGTAACCTTAATGTTGAATTAGCGGTGACGGATTCTAGTGGGAGTACTTCACGATTAAGACGCCATTAATCCCAATCATGCGCTTTGACGTCTAGTTCGCTTAGTGACTGGGGCTCGGGGACACCGGGAAAAAGGATGTATCCTTTTTCCCGGTGTTTACGGAAATCATCAATTAAACAGTCTGAACCCTTTGGTGCAACAATCTTGTATTGCCTACCGGTATGGTCCATGAAGTCACCTGCGGGGAAGTTCGCAGCAAATGCAGATGACTCGTGACAAGCACATTTGAAATCAAAATCCACTGACCCGAACAGCTGAAGTAATTTCTAAGCAGCAGGTTTCGGAATTCCATGGCATAGAGAGATCTGGCCTGGCTCTTCTACATGGCCTTTCAGAGCAAAGACAATGAAACAACACGACGAAACCAATATGTGAAGATCGTCCAGGAGGAAAAAGCAATGTACCAACGAGGATTTGTGGTTAAATATTGCTCTAAGCATAGGCTGTTATTCAGACACGCATACAAACTTCGCCGGATTAAGCACGGAACTCGTGCTCTGCACACTGTATGCTGGTTAGCATAAACGGTAAAAGAAGTGGGTAACATTATTGGACAAATATTTGGCAGTTTGTCACTTTGGTGAACCACTTTGTTTTTAAATTATTGCAGATCTGGAGCAGCAGTGCTTCGTAGCATCCGTTTAATATTCAACGTAACACACTCGTAGTGACAAACGTTTTTCTTCTTCACTCCAGATGGTCACTACAGGCATCAAAACTCACGGTTTACAACTTTTGCTTTGCGCCGTATTTCATCGAGCACATGTATTTCGTCCATTGGTTAGGTATCGCATACAAACATGTGGTCAGTCACAAGCAAAACTACAGGTACTCTCTAAATTTCCATCATTAAATCCTAATACGGTCAAAGGCACACAGGAGTTATCAATGTTATCCTAGTGCTCGGATCTGCCCAAGCATCCATCCCATCTGCTTGGTCACATCACCACGACATTTAACAAAAATCTAACGGACACTTAACATTATGGTGGAAGTTAGTGAAGGCGAAGAAATTGTTATGTGATTTAGACTCGCTGGTATCTTTCAGCTTAGCGCAAATAATAATGGATCTCATTAAGAATTCACACTTGAAATCTCAACGGCTATGGCATAATAGGGGTTTTAGTGCTGTCTTTGCACTCCTCAGTAATATTTGGCAACTACACTAAAGTCTGTACCACATACGTAACAGCGAGCTTAAAACTCTTAATAACCGACCAGGACAGCATAGTCTATCCGCTAACAAGTCGGTTAGTTTCCGCTCCTATAAAGAATGTTGGATGGTTATAAGTTGGAGCAACTTTTCTGTCTTCGTAGTTTTACCACTGAAAGATGCACAATCAAGCAAAAGTGGCTCAGTAAGGTGTGTAGAAAAGAGCCTGGTAGCGGCCCAAACATTTGGACAAATTACACCTATCCGGCTTTTATAATCATTTTAAAGGTTTTCGAATTCAGTAGATTGTTGGAAAAGTGCAAAACGGGTGAGCGCCTGCATATCAACGGTTAAATGGCGGCTGCGCAAACCGTTCCCCGAAGATAATCTTTACCAACTTGAAGCGACGTCTGAAGTGGGCTGATGACCTATTGTTCCCAGAGTGCTTGGATAAACATTATCAAACCCATGGAACTGAGCTTATCGCATTTGTGAATCATTAGCTGTCATTGAACAATAAACAGTGTTATTGTCCTAGTTAATCAATGCTGCTTTACAGGCCCCTTTGCGTTGGTAGTCTGGTAGGTTATGTAAAAACCTTTCAACCAAATGATGCACTTGTGCTTCTACTGTCAAAAGAATTGTCTTATCAAATGTAATGAAGTATCCAAATATTCCGGGTGTTTCTATAGCTGCAGTCGACAAAAAAGAAATGCGAGTTATTTCCTTGGATTAAGATGGATATTAGCGTCAAGTAACGCAGTGGAAGTTTCGGGGTGCATTTTTCAACCGACGTTTAAATATGCAGAGTGTTGGTGTAGGAACAACTGATTCGGAGTGAGAGTTCCCTGATTGGCACACACGAATGTAAAGAAAATTTTACTGCCCGCCAGGTGGCATTACCATTCGGCTAGTTCCTACTAGCGAGCTCTAAACCGGATATTAATTCTGGGTTACAATGACGATCGGCAAAATGTGTTAGGTTGTGTAAAATCAAATACATCATAATCAATTCGCCTCGTAATCCACGATATCGCCCGCTGAACACTCCTAAATGTTTCAGCCTCTGCTCTTACTGAAGGTGATGCATTCCAATGATGTACATAGAAGCCTGACGTTAAGGTTCGTCCAACGCAGTAACCTTGTGCTTCAGTAACTCCTGACAGGCTTGGATTACTTATTCGACATGGAGACGAATATACGCATTCAACATGTCTGAAAATAGTAGCGTTTAGTTATCCGAACTCCCGTACTAGCAAGTCGATGCGTTAGTTGCCAGTTTCCGAGGCCCTTTTGCGTTGCTTGCAACAACCCAAATTATACTGAACAATCAGGTTTGAGTAGTCTTCCAAGGCTGATCTCTGCAGGACTTGCGTTCCCAGCCTGTAAGGATAAGTACTCTGGTATGGTATGCAGAGTGCCTTACATATGTCCGGGTTAAAATGTAAAAGACTTCTGTTTGATTACATTTGCATCATGTCCAAGCCACGCTGAAGCAAATTCTGCTCCGGATCCATCTGAATTCGGCGTCATAGATTGCTATCACAAAACGTTTGTGGCTATGTTTCCTACAAGGTCATTACTCATTAACAAAAACAAGCTTGGGGCACACTAGATTCGGCTGGTTTGAGTTCAGGTAAGGTACTCCGGATTCTGACCACTAATAGTCTTTGCGCCAGAAAGTTGGCGATTTAACTCAATAGAGGATCAACGACCCCGTGAAATTGGAGCTCGAAAGGTTGAATATGATGATCTAAACAATGGAATGTATTTGGCGAATCCAAGTAGATCACATCAACTGGCTCTGTAGCGTCAACTGACTCGGTCAAACTACTAGGCGCGATTAATAAATTTGTTTTGCACTATGGCTGTCGACGAAAGACGTATAGTGCACGGGGGAAAGGTTATTATATTCCAGATAACGTACCAACGTATTAGCGATCATGAATTGCATGACTGGATGAAAGAAGAAGAAGAGATACTGGGCGGTAGTTTGATGGCTTTGTCCTACTTCCGCCTTTATGCTTTGCTGTTATTACTCCGAGGTTTTGCGTTGCAAAATCTGGTTCTGTTCACAGCGTCGCTGAACGAACTTTGCCAAAGGCTTGTCAGTTTTCTTCCTAATTCACCCCTTGCCTCTGGGCGAATGGTCTAGACCCCCGAGGAGCTTTGTTTGCGTAGATGTGCCAGGTACTGTAATACAGTTTCCGAAGTAAAAGAGACGTGGGTTAGTCCTGGAGGCGTGACAACAAATGTTGGAAGATGGCCTCATGGTAAGAGTCACTTAATTGTGGAGCATATTGTGACCGTAACGCATTGGCTGATTCTATACCCGTTGTATTCGGACCCGCATTCTTCCGAAGCGGAGGAATTCCCTGCCTCATCTTATGACGGGCATTGACATGCTTGTACAGCAGTAGTGTTTAGTGTTTAAAGTTTGTGCGATATTCTGCTGGTATGCAACATTGTCATCGCTGAGCAGTTCAACGCATTGGTTACGATATGCAGTGTGTTTGTCCCAATTATCTGGCGTTAATGATGATTTGTACTCTTGGCAAGCTTTGTTGCGTACATTATAACAAATACAAATTCTGCTCCCTAGGAAAAAGTGGTTTTCGGTAAATTGAAAACCGGCGTCTATGAAACATCTGTAACAAGTTGATTGAATTTGCTGACCCATTGAAGTCGAGCGGATGAACGGCAAGGTTACGGCAATGAAATCTGGGCTAAGCGGTCGTAGCGCGTATAGATGCGCACGATTTCATTGTTCTGGTGGCGATCTTCCGCAATGCAGATGGAGTCGAAACTGATAATTGCATGATCACTACGCATTCTATACTCACGAGTAAAACCATGTGTTCCACGTTGGTGAACACAAAACAGGTAAAGTTGGTCTACTTCATGTACTGAAAAGAGTGGGCATATTGAAGTGATTGTAACGAAACACTGGTTATAAAGCCTTACATATCTGTTTTGAATGGTTCTACGATTTTATCAGGTAATTCTAAAAAGTGTACGTTGAAATCACCCATGATAAGTATGTGAGTGTGTGTTTGCTTTAGACAGCATCTTAAGGCACTCCCAAAGTTATAGTCCATTGCTGGTGTAGATTCGAGAGGGGTACACCAAAGTTATAAAACAGGTGTCTGATTTGTAATTGCAGGCAGCACCGAAATAATCGGCGAAATTGAAGTCAGTATCCGCAAGTGCGTTGTACTCTAGATTGCTTCAGTAATAAAGAATTACCACCTCCACCATGCTTAAGCCTCTCGTTTCGTACAAGTGACATAAGCGCCATCCAGACTTTAGCACCTATCATTCCGCTGGGCAACAGGTCTCCGTGATATCGATGGTATCGCATGGCTATGAAATTCGGCGTGCTTTTCTATTCGGCAACCTTACTGAAAAGGCCTTGAGCATTGGTATGAACGCATGATAGTTGCTGAGTTATTAAGAGCCCACAATCAGTCAAAGTAGTGAATTGTGTTAGAATGCCGTAATATTTGGATGGTTCGCTTTTTTCACCAATGCTCAACACCTGTCTTCGCAAGCTTCCATCAACATTTAACCTACGTTCAAATGAATGGCAATTTTGATGTCACCGCCAAATTTCTAACACTTCAGTCACTATAGGCTCTAAATTAACCAGGAGTTTTAGCATCCTTCGTCCGCTTGCTTTTTAAAGTGGTGAGAGAATTAGTTTCTTAACCGACCAAGTCACAATCCACACAACGTGTACTTCAAAATGGCTCTCAACATCCCTATCGAATTCCCATTAACAATTGCTTCCACTCTCACCGTTGCATTTATGTCGTTTTCTTTATTCAGCTGCTGCAGAGTGTTCACACAATCTTCAATTGCATGCTACTTTTTTGCCTCCTCGGTATACGGACAGTCATTTTAGTCCCTTTGCTAAATTGGTAACGTGAGGTCAAACATTTTAGTGCAGCCGAACGGATCTACGTCACGAAATTTATAATAAATCTCGGAAACTTTCATCTGTGTCCAGGATGGCGTAATTCGCATCTTAACCCTAGCATGTCTCTCAAAATAGCTAAAAATTAAGGACCGTCTTATCTCCGTATTCGCTGTGACATTCATCACGCTCGATCGGTAACGGTGTATGAACGTCCAATAATGCATTTGATCCTCAATAATGGGGATGATTTCGCACTTTTGCAGGCCTGACAAAAACTCAACTACTCTGGTCACCTGTCTAATTCGAATTCCGAGTGGGCAGTCCTACAAGACCTGCGAGTTTCGAACGGGCGAAAACATGCTCCGCATCGAACGATTAGACGTTCGGACTAACGCGTCGGCATCGCGCGTCATAAAACTCTCATCATCTGGTGGTCTACAAAAATGATCACCATCATTATCACCGCCAAGAAATTATGGGTCATTATCCGACGGTACCTGCCCTTCCTTCTGTTCAAATGCATGTAGACTTTGTCCTAATTCTTAACTCCTTAGCAAGACTGCAGCCAAGTGCTCTTTAAACGCTTCTCTGTTAGAGTTAGAAAATTCTGTGACATTCCTTACAAGATTTTGCTCTATTGTATTCATTAAACCTCGAGTCAGGCTATTCAAGTTATGTAGCTGCGACCGATACTGCCGAATGTCCAGAATAATCACCGGAATTACGCACGGTCTGTGGGGTGAAATATAAGGACTGGCCGGAATAAATTGCACTGAATAAACCATGGTGGGACAAAATCTTGTAATCACATACACAACGCTGATTTGCGAACAGTTGAATAAGCTTGCAAACAGCAGGGCAGTAAAGTAAACCACTGTAAACAGGTGGGATCAAACCAAGGATAAAAGGCGGAATTGTTATGTACACAAAGTGTAAACGTATACATGAACGCGCAGTTCGTTCCGTTACTATCCAACGTCCGTCGATGTGAAATTATGTTAGGATGAAATTAATGGCGTGGTGAACTTTTAAATTAATGGAACTACTAAAACATTTTCAGTAACATCTTCAGCTTCGCAGTAAGCATACTCCCAGAAGGGCTTAGAAACCACTAGTGAATATTTTGATGCACTCATGGTTATGATATTTATTGTAATTGTTTGTAAACCGTAACGCACCGTCACTATTCCTTTTGAGATTAGATGCCGATGGATCGTAATGGAATCGGAAAGTGATGAATCCGTCGTACGCGCATTGCAAACAGGCCACCAGTATGAAACTGCCATGTATAGATTCGCCTGGCATATAGAGGACGAGACAATTTGGTAATTGCTGCGACCAACTAGGATTGATTACATCAACCAGCCCACATTGCTGAGAAATAACAATGCATCGCACTTTCCTAAAGATGACTCCAAAGCATTTGTTAATTATGAGTGTGCTATTCTGCTGGCATGTTCTCAGCAGCTGACGTTTCAATGATTTCCGTTTGAACGCATCATGCGATGGTTCTGTACTGGCGATGAAACCAAAATCACGCCATAGTCCATACGGATTGCGTGTACATTATATTCCAGTTTGAAAGAATTACGATGACTTCATTATATTTCTCGGCATAATTAACATCAAAAGTTTTGCTTACTGAAGTATATAATTTTTCTATTAAGTAAGCCGTCTCAGAAGTGCCAATGATTGCCAACCTTAGTCCTTTGGCTTTTTCATAAGTCCGCTATGTGTATATATCTATATAAACCATTGTCGAAAGAGTGTGAAAGTTTTAATTTGCACCCAATTTAGACCTAGGGAATTTCCTCTATTAATTAGTTGACTACCCATATTACAAACTTGCACACAAACAATGCTGACTTATCGATGGATATTGCTAAGTCGTCACCGTGTGTACTGTTGAAGTCAGACTACTTAGCTCACTCACTTACTAGAGTAAAATCAGTCTGCACGGAACAAATAGCGGAACACAAACTAAGGGGCGAATATCACGATCCACTAGATTTGTATACGTTGATCCTGGTCGATATGACTGCTAATTACCGGTTGAAAAACTTTACAAATGATTCAGCAGGTTCACAACTGATCAAAATAAGGGCTGAAAATGAAACAGATTTCCATACGACTATGGAAACTTACGAGCAACTCGCAAGGCAATCATTTTGATCTCTCGATTAAAGCGAGATGAAATTAAATCTGTCCTAGTTAATATCGAAATCACCAAACATTTTCATCCCACAGGTGGATTGACCAAATTCACCAACTTCCATAGATAGCTCAGAAGCTGCCGGTAACTTTTTGCCTCAGGAGACTTCAGCCGTTTTTTCGCAGTCATTCATATGATCAACATATCTCGTAATCTTAAAAATAATAATACAGTCAAACCTGTCTAAGGCGACCACTCAAGGTACCGGCGAAATATGATCCTCTAGGACAGGTGGTCCCAGGGACAGGTTCATGCAGAGGGAACATACCCTTATCAAATGCAAATGTGTAAAACTTAGCAGACATATAATAAACTAAATTTTAACTGAGCGTAATCCACAAGTGTTAGCTAAATGTTACGCACACACATACCTTTTTATTGGCATTATCATTTTCCAACAGATGTAAAAATCTCTGTTATAAAAGTTTGTTGCAATAGCAATTAATGACGACTTATTTTTCCCTTTACGTTGCTGATCCATACAAGTACGTTTTAGGAGTCTTAAGGGTGACCCTATAATGGTGTATCTGATCCTGAGAAACTCCAAGCACCCATGCCACTCCCTTCTGATACTCAGTGAATAAACCCCGCTAAGAGGTCATCAGTTTAAGCTGGTCACGCAGTACAGCCGACTGGAATTTCGGCGAAGCTTTTTCTCACATCGAGTGTCACAGCCTTGGATCGCCGTCCCAGAACATGTAATTAATGCACCCACTCTATTCCTTTTCATAAAACATCTTGACAATACTGTCACATTTTCACTACGTGCTATAGCCCATAACCACCAGATGCTGGCACTAATGCACAACAGACAGTGAACAGTGCCATAACCTTATTCGAGAAAGAGTCACTCCAAATCACTTGCACACAATTTGATAAACGCTACTACTATAAAAACTGGATTTCTGCATCCCGTCGAGCCGAGAGAGCTACACACGGGTAACCGTTGTCCTTGCTATTTTTAATATTTTTGTCGCTTATTACCTGAGCAATAAGCAATATCTTTATCGTCTTGTGTGCGCACATTCTAACTAACTTTCAAACTCCCTTTATACGGCAACGCAGTTAAATCTGTTATCACGCGAACCGACGATTTCATTATAACTTGATCCACCTTTTCTCATTCTAACCACCACACGGGACATGGCAAGTACCTGCTTTTTAAACGTTAGAAATAACTGTCAATTTTGCATTGTCAGTGTGTCCGCTATTCATTAGGTGAGAGCTTAAAATATCAACAGCAAACTGCTGTCGACAGCAGTCATGCACGACGGATTCATTAATCAAGAACACCAGTCTGAGGCAAACAATTGTTTTCAATGATGCATCTACGGGAGGCTACAATCATATAAGGTTAAAGTACAAAGGGATGGATAGTGATTGGTTCGGGGGTTTGTTCTAAATTGACTCGGTCATTGGTTACACAGCGAATTGTTCGCCGCTGTCTCATTCACACAGAACCGTTGAGGGTTTCGTAATCACGGTACCTGGGCCAACGTCAGAGTGACGACTAAGCTGATGGCTGTTCGGCCGGAGCACGTATAGAGGTTAAACAAATCTTTTCTGCGAGCAGAGTGGGGTTGGAAAATGCGGATCGCAATGGTCTCTGCAGCGGCGAGCACCCTTTACCGCGTACCTTACCGAATTGCTCATTGGAACCTGATAAATCCCAGTCAAGGCATTCGGTAGGTTAATCTGGTGACTTGATGCGAACAGATGAGACGAAATACCGCTTGTAAGCACTCCGGTGCCCCGTTCAACAACTATTTGAGGCTATGTTCCTTAATGCGACGTGACTGTTGACGAGCAGTCCGATCAATGTATGTTGTCTAACAATTGCACTCAAATCGATAGATAAAGGGAGAAGAGGTCAGCTTCGGCAGTCTATCCTTGTTGCACACGGGAATTAGCTGGTTTTTGGCGATGTATCGTAACTCCACAGCCGGAAAGGTGTTCCTTATAAATTGCGTCCGTTTTCTTGTTAAAAGCTCACTAACTGTACCACCTTTAAAAGCGAGGCGGATGAAGATGGCATTTTTCTTTACTAAGTCCTTAACGACAGGTGTTAATTTGGGCTGCATGTTGCGCTGAATGAGTCATTCTGGATAAGATTTTCCACATAACACATTACGAATGGATTTCATCTAATCATTCAGACCGTCCTCTCAACATATCCTTCTCGCCTTTGAGGTGAGACAATGTACTAATTTACCCTTGTGCTTAAGCGGTATAAAACTACTGAAGCGTTGTACTGACTGATCCAAGTATACTCGCTGTTGGTCTTACTAAATATGGAAACGTTTACTAATGTGTACGTCCAGAAATGAGAGTCGACCATTTGGTTAAAGTTCGCGGGTGAAATTATTCGCTGGGTGCGCACCATTAAACTCTGCAAACATATCCTCCAGAGAGATATATTTATAGGTCACAAAAAAGGTATCATCCAAACAGCGATAGCAAGAATCCCAACGACCTATAAGTGGTCCAAAATATTCAGTTCTTGGATTTATTAATCACAAGCAGTAGGTGGACCAAGTCAGCTGAAGTTGGAGAAGATGTTTCTGTGAGCTACCTGGACTTTTTGATGACTTTCGATCTCCTACACCAATGGATATTTTTCTCCAAGTTTAAGCATTAGGGGATTGGCGAACCAGATTTACAAAGATAAACAAAACAAGAAGCTTGAAGCGAACAATTGTATTCGATTAATTCGGCAGGCTCATACAATAATATACATTAGGGTAAGGTCTGTTGCAATCATCAGTATAACAATGAAACAATTAATCAGAAAAATTAACTTGTGATCGTGATGGCAGTCTTCTGATCAGATGACTGAAGTCAATTGGAGTTACAGAGTGCCATCACTTCCTTCCCATCTGGTGGTCAGCCATGGAAGTTGTAGTGTTTGTATCATTTTCTTCTGGATACACAAGTCCATGTTTGTCAGGCGTATGCATACTGCCACAGCGGTGGCAATTACCCACGCTCTTAAACGATGGTTATGCCTTGGTGGTATTCTAATAAGAATATAAAAGGATGTTTGTTTGTTTATCTGGTGGCCTGTGTTGATTAGATGGTTGGTAATTGCGCGGTACTTCGTCCTATTCTCATGATTGTAGAGCCAACCTGGGGGGAGTTCTTTAGTTCTCTTATCTAAATACTTGGTCGTCCCTCCAATGTACCTGGCCCCGCACGGGCTGGTGGATCGGTAGATTAACTTTGATTAGAGATGATCAGGCACTCAGTATTTGAATCTCGGAACTAGTAAAAGTCTGTTCGTAAAAACCAAATACAGCTGAGCTGCATTAAAGGTGTTTCTGCTGCTTTGCGGTAGTCGAAGCGTGCATGTCTCAGCCGCACTATTTCCTTTGAATGGAAGTGTCAAGTAAAGCCGTTTCTTTTCAACGGTTTATTTGATACTTTGGTACGCATCGCCTCATATGGGTTTCCATAAATCGCTCCGGATAGCCATTTTCGAAAAGCCTTTCTTTGATTCGTATTATTGTGTCTTCGCTGCAGATTTGGTATGCCCAATCAGTTAGTGTTCGCAGCATCGTTCCTTTTTGGCTGAGTGGGACGAAACTATGAAAGGTCACGTGTTGTCCCGTCCAATATGTTTTCCTGTATACTTTCATCTGGATTGGTCCGTCTGTACTTTTGAGAAGACGCGTCCAAAAAGTCATTTGGTTGTGGTTTTCTTCCTCAGCTGTAAATGCGGCACTGGGGTGCGCATTGTTGGAACACTCGATTATATCTTGGGGTTTGGTGGTCCGAACACTTATGCAAAATATGTCATCCACTTAACGCCGATAGAATTTCAGACCCGATATGACCTGTTTTAATGGACCGCTTTCTAGCATTCCGATATAAATTTTCGCTAACAATGGACCAAGCGGAGATCCCATTGCAGCGCCATGAACCTGGTTATAAAACTCGCTATTGGATTGAAATTGAACTTTGCACGCACGTCTGAGTATCAATTGTTTCAGTTGGTTGGTTCGTATACCGATGTTTATACCATGCTGGTCAATGTAGGAGCACAGGTAGTTAACCGTTTCTACCAGAGACACGTTGGTAAACAATGAGACAACGTCTAAGGAAATCATCTAGTACTCTTAGACATTCACATCTCGAATATCGTTTACGATTAGGAGTGAATCTGCCAGTCTATGAGAAGCAATCATTTGCCTGATGGGATTCAGCATTTTTGTCATCCATTGCGCAATGATATGATAAGGTGAATTGCTAATATCTAGTATGGGCCACAATGGTGTGTCCGTTTTATGTATTTTTACGAGACCATAAAGGCGAGGAGTAGTGGAGCCTATGGGATGAAGTGCGTCGTACGTTTCTTTGGTGTTAGCGTCGTCGTTCACTAGTGATTTCAAAAATCTGACCAATTGATTTTCTACGCATACGGTTTTATCTTTCTGTTGTTCACATTTCATGAAAAGTGAAATACTCGAGAGTATCATTTTCATTTTCTTTATGTAATCTGCACAATCCATCAGCACAGTCCCAGATCCTTTGTCTGGTTTGGTCATGATGAGATCCTCGTTTTTGTGAACTTCTCTCATGGCAACAATGTGTGCTTTCGTCAATAGTCGATGGTGTTCTATTGGTTGTCTCTAATATTGAAAAGAAATGTTGACCAAAGTTGATTTGAACTGCTCAAGTTCTATATCAGATTTGGCCAACAAGCCGTGCGTCTGCTTGATTAGGGGTTTAAACCTTGTTTCTCTCTCAACACGATCATATTTCTTTTGCGGATGACTAAATTTTAGACCGAGTGAAAGTGCTTGCAGCTGTAGGCTGTCTAAATGAAAACAGGAAAGATTGTGTACGTATTGTTATGGAAGTGATGGAAATATGGTTTCACACGGATTCGCTTAACGCTTTCTGCATTTTTCATCGTTTATTATCTATCCGTTTGATATTACGCTTCGCACATAATTAAGAAAATAAATAGGTTTTTCATGGTTGAGTGTGTCTAGTTCGGCTTCTGTTGGGGCAATAAGCCGTTAGGTTTCTTCTAGTCTCGCCTAATTGCCACCGCTGAGGCAGTATGCATACGCCTGACAAACCCGGACTTGTGTATCCAGAACTAAATGATACAAATACTACAACTTCCGTGGCGGACCATCAGAGGGGAAGGAAGTGATGGTACTCCGCAACTCCACCTAACTTCCGTCATCTGATCAGATGACTGCCATCACGATCACAAGTTAAATTTTCTGATCAACTGTTGTATTGTTATACTGATGATTGCGACAAAACTTACCCTAATGTATATTATTGTATGAGCGTGCCGAATTAATCGAAGACAGTTGTTCACTTAAAGCTTCGTGTTTTGTTTATCTTTATGAACGACGTAACAAATGGACATTCTGCTTGAGTTGACGCAAATTTAATCCGGAATGTTGACTTTCTGCTTCAACCGTAAGTAGTGGTCAGATTTTTGGGTTCTTTATCGGACCCCATACAAGTCGAGTATGATGTGCCGCAAAGCATAGTTCTAGGTCCACGTTTGTTTTTGGTGTTTAGGAACGACCTTGCTCAGGGAAACGCGTCAAACATCCCATTATTTGCTGACAATATCAAGATTTGGCGCGACATCCAGGTAAACGCCTAATAGAATCTGCTTCAAAAGGAACTAGATGCGGTACATTAATATTCAACCCAAATTTTACTACATTTTAACGTCAGTAAATGCACGGTATTTCCATGCGACATTAGTGTAATTACTCATACCGACTCGGAAAGAATATACTGCAACAATCAACTGTTAAACGTAGCTTGTGTGCCCTTATTCCAAATCAACTGAGTTACTGCAGGTAATCGGAAAAACCTCGAAAAGTGGAAACGAAGATGTCCAGCTGTTTCGACGGAGGTTTGGGTAAATAAACAGCTCTATATTTCGACAAATGCTCAGTGAGTATGTTCGCCCTCAGATCGAGTACGCAGTTTATTCTTGGCATCCATGGCTTAAACACGACCTTAACTCACTGGAGCAGCCACAACGTAGGGCATCTAAGTACGTAATTGGAATGCGCAATCTTTCATGCGTGGGCAGTCTGAAAAGGTTGGGGGTGTTCAGATGACTGCATCGCAGATTGCGACACGACCAGATTATAGCATATTTGATTCTGCACGACCCGCATCCTATGTGCCACTGCATCCTGTAACTCAGCAGCAATACAACCCTGTGGGGACACTCATTGAATCTCGCGGAAAAGTATAGCCGTCTGGAGTGCCGCAGAATTTGTTTTTCCGTTCATGTGTGTCATCTGTGAAATGCTCTTTCTGAATGGGTCATATTTGCACCGAAACTAACAATATTTAAAAGACGGTTGGACGACGCACTCATCCACTTACACGTTGTTAATTAGTGCCAGGTTTACAAATTTCACGCAACAGACTCGGACGGACCGGCGACAGATTAAACACACCGACCACCGCCGCTTCAAAATTTGTTTGTTTGGACGACAAGCGTGTGGACAGAAGAGAAAAGGCCATTTGGTGACTCGGGAAACCGAAACAAATTGACTTACCTTGTTATTCGGTCAAGTCTGTTAGCCTAACTCGTTGGTTATGATCTTAAATAAACTAAGCAATTTTGGATGATTTTACTTCTGTGCCCTGAACTGCCATCATGGGAGTATAAATGGCAAGTATCTCTGTCATTTTCCCACACTTATGACGCATACTTACAACACACCATAATCTTCTTTTGTTTAAATTCTTTTACTGTTTCTCCTTGTAGTTACAGTTAAGCAGTCGCATTGCATTTATGCAATACAGGTGCGTTTTTCCTCACGCCTTGCTAACTTGTGGAGCCAAGCTGATGAAAAATGATTTCGGCATGAAATGCCTACATCTAATTTTGAGATAACCTAACTATGGAAGATTTTTCCATCGTTTATATGGAAAAGAAATAGCACAGTCCTCCCTTGCATGCTAACACCCTTACTTTCAACAAAGTTAGTTCCTCAGAACTTACTTTACCGCCGATACCAACCAACATATGTTCAAGCCTAGCAATTTGTTTGATTATTGGTTTCAGAAGGTATGTTTTAAGACACTAAATTTCACAGAGCCAGTTAAGTTATGCAATTGCTGGACGTTAACAGCTTAAAGGCCATTATTTTTTTGTATTTCAATCCATTGTCGAAGGATAAACAGCGCATGATGGCTCAGAAATCGCAAACAGTAACTTATTGATCATGCTGGGAATTCTCGGAAATTCTGCTGATAAATATGCTTAGGAATTTATATCTGAGTACCCACGAGAATAAGAACATCATTTAACGTAGCGTTCACTTTAGGATTGTCGCCGATAACATACGTTGTTACTAAGTTTAGTGAGGGTAGTTCATATGCTTTGTAAATGAGGTCATTTTCAGAGAGAGAAGTCGGGTGTCAAACTTTGATTTTCACCGCCAATATCAATTAGCCAGATCTCGTCAGCAGACTCACGCCTTAGATGTAGACAATACTTTTAAGCGCTTGTGCAAAACCCAATTAAAACGGAAGATCGATTAGCTACATGGTATCATCTACGAAACAGAGTTGGTGATGAAACCGGTAGTCAGGAATATTACACCTGAATAATGCATTTGTAAAAGCAGCATATTTTTACTTAGACCTATATTATGCTAACGGAGTTTAGAAGCACATTCCCATTAATTACTGTTGCACGACGATTTTGGTAAGGCATGTAACCAGGTGTGTTCACTTACCTTGGGCTCCAAACATGGGACCCTGGAGCTTCTCATTATGGCCATCTGCAAAATCAAAGGCTAGACAAACCGGACCGAGGTTGTGTGCCGTCCACCTTTCTTCGCTTAAAATTGACACTTGCGCATGTAAAGGAAGCTGGACGCTTTGGCATACTCTGAGCATGGATGTAGATGAGGTTTTGCGGAACTCATAAGGGATCATAGAATATGAGCTGAAAAGTCAATTCAGAAAAAATTAGGACGTTTTGCATCTACTCAATAAAATAATGGCTATCCCAAATTTTCATCACCTGGTATGAAGAAGAGATTGCCAAAAGTAGTAGGCGCAAAAATACCCCAAATAAATGGTCTACCTTATGTCAGCGTAATTAGAGTACGATGGGAGTATCGGGTAGGGATTAATTCTATCATAAATCGGTACTAGTGTACGCTTGAGTTTGAGTTTTATGCTTATACCAAGCAATTTCTTCATGAATCCAACTTGGATATCCCTGATTGTTAGGTTACCCCCAATGTGCTTATTTTTACACTTTCTGCTGCAGTAGAGCGTACATCGGCAGAACAGAGAGAATGGTATCAATTAGGATCGTAGAACATTTGCAGGCAGTAGACCCGAATTAAAATTTTCGCCATCTTTTTGCTTGTCCTTCAAAAATATGCTGTCAAGCAGTGAGCTTACATTCATTCGACTCGGCTTTATCGGACAATACCAATCCTTTCAACATCTGATTCACGTCAGTTTGAGATAGATTTTGTGTTTCTCAACAGCGCAATATTCCGGTATAGAGCATAGTACGGACTTTTCATACTTGTTCAAATGGTCCCACTTGTGACGATCAAGTCAACCGGAATCCGTTTCCCACCAATAGCAGCTGCAGTAACTGCCTCGCAGTTTCTAGTACGTTGTCGCTCACCAAACAACTCGCCACTATTTTTGACCAAATCAAACAGTACGCCGGCGCACCCCATCACGGAAACCAGCGCAAACACATCGCCTGATCCTCCGCTCTTACATGACTTTCTAACCATACAGCTTGTTTCAGTAGTGTGTGCACTTTACCAAGTAAGTGTAGTACACAGCATTAACTAGCTCACTATATAGAGTAACGACACAACGCTGAGCGGCAGATTTCCTGTAGGTGCTCATCCAAAAGTGCTCCACGCAAAAAATGCACTTGCGTTGGGAGAAGGAAATCGATTAGCCAAAGTGTGTTAAACCTTCTCCAAATGTGACAAATGCTGCCATAAAAGTGTATGACTTTTTCTAACTCAAAAGTGAGGGATCGAAATTTTGTTTGCTTTGTTTGTTTGTTTTGTACTGTGTGCAACGTGATTAATTTTGGGCAAAATTCTCCAGTTCGATAGTAGTCTTACCCCACCATTCCTCACGTTTGACGTATGGTTGTATCCTCTGTGTGTTTTGTTTGTGTGTGTGTGTGCGCAGGTGCTTGTTTAAGTTTAACAACATTTGGCGCTTGTCGTCCACCTGCTATTCGAATTTGAGATCCTGGTGGGAGCACACCGATTAATATCGACCGTTCTCATTGCATGAACTTGAACATATGCACGCATTCGCTCCCTGGACGTCTGAAGCCAGATCACGCATGTTGTCATTTTTATGCTTGCGTGCGCAAGTTTTGCTACTTCTCTGTGTTCGTGCCCGCTTTTGACTACAAGATAACTTTACCCGTTCCACTCCCCTATACCCCAGACGGCAGCTTTTCGTACTTCAATCCAATTCGCTAAACGTGACGACGTACTGCTCCGGGGTGTGCTGCGTTCCATACCACAGTCCACTGAGCAGTGGTTCACACACGGCGTCGCCTACGTAATTTATCCAAATCCGTTCATACGCATTTTTAATGCTGGGTAAGTTGACGATGATGCCCTCATGATGAGCGGCACTCTAACACCATTGTTGCCAACAAAATGCGCCTAAAGTTGTGGTTCGCTGGATTATGTATTTAAGGATAGGTAATCGGCATTGTACATCCTGTGTTGTAACATATTCAAGATCCTTTCGTGTGTGTGGTTCCTAGACAGCGTTTCAGTCAATGCAGTACTCAAATAGGTCTTCATCGCACTACCAAGCAGCCACAAATCTGTCTTGATGAAAGAATCCGGCATTTCAAGGCAAACCATAGTTGATACCGTTTCCCAATCTGGTTCTCGGGTTCGCTCAAAAATTTCGACAACTATAGCCGCTTATATATTTTACTCACTGAATTAAGGGAATGAAAGCTCAAGGGGAGCTATAACTTTTTGCTACGGAGCAATCTCTAAGCAAGCATCATGTAAAGTTGAAGGATAGACAGGAGGTCAAATTCGCTCTGTTTGACGCCTTCTTGAAAGACAAACTAGACGACACAGTATTACACGCTTTCCCAACATATTCGTCAAACAAATTTGACGGTCTCATCACAGAAGGTATCCCGGAGTTTACGAACCAATCCTCCGCTAGCCGTTGCGCTAAATTGTCGTTAGACTCCCTCGCACGTACGTTGGAAAACGAGGTAGCGGTAGCACTTATCCAGCTACTTGTATAAACAAGTATCCCCGACATGGAGATGGCTTATTTTGTTGGGCCCCCGAATGGTTACTGGGGGTTTATAGAGCAATTTGAAGCCCACATGGAAATTAATCTGGTAGACGACGGAAGAGGTCTTCTTTATCTCACTCATTACTGTAATGGGTTTACCAGACCTTCGATAGGCAAACAAGAAAAGCTGCCACTCTGTCAGAGATGTGAGAGTGCTCGAGAAATACTTTGAAACCTGCTCAGGCAAACTCGCCACATCGATAGGGCTTCCATATAAAAACCAATTTTAAGGCGCGAAGGCCATTCCAAACAAAACCGGTGAGCTATTGGAACTGAGGAATAAGTTGTCGAACTACACAATGGTGTAGAAACAAATGAAATATGGGGTAGATGTGAACACTTTCACTACCATAATATCTCTTGTCTTACCGAAACCACTGCAGTACAAATGGGCTGAATTGCTTGATCAGCTTGTGCCCAGTGGTCATGAGCATACTTTGTTTTGAATTTAACCATCTTCATTACACTGCGAAGACGCATAGCGCGCAACCGGTTTGGACAGTTATTCGATGAGTCATCCAGTGTAGTTGAAACAACGCATATGAGAGCTCTTGAAAACGAGGATTATCCGGTGGATATTGGTCATTACTCTAGACAGAAATTACTTCACCGGTGTCTCAAACGCACTAGTGCCTTGTCTTTTCTTACCATCATATACAAATCAAGCCAAGTCAAAATGTGCTCTATACACCTAAATGGGTGCATTATCAACGTTTGCAAGTTCTCTGAGGGAACGATACATAAGACCAGTTAAAATAACTAAATACATATTGCTGAGTTAAATAGAAAATGGTAATTAAACGTCCTACAAGAAGCCACATGGACAAAGCATCCATGGATTTTGAGAGACAATAAGAAAGTGGAACAAATAAGAAAGGCTCATGTTATGATACGAAGAACTGCGAAAGAATAGAATCCTAAATTCCGTGTGGGTCTTTGAGACAACGTTCGTGAGGGGGCATTATGAAGCAGATGAAAGGGGTCACTTAAGAGCTTGGAAGAAAAATACGTGCATATGTCTAATTGTTACGGGCATTAAAAGAAATTTGTATGTCTAGGCAAGCCACCACATCTGGAAATATGCTTAATCGATTGCGCAATCATCACAGTCTTTTAGTATTACCTCAGGAATGATAACGTGGAACAGTACTACCAGTGTGACAGTATATATGCAGTTGCAAATGTTATAAATGTTGAGGTTCGGAGAACTGCTTAAGTTTGAAAGAATAAAATGATATGATTCTGACTTTGTGAATTGTCTCCAAAACATCCATGTTCCAAGAGTGGTTTTGATAGTGTTTGATATAGGCATTCTTTTGTCCCCCAAATCTATTAAAATAGACAACTAAAAGTACTCGCTATTCATTAGGGAGGAGAAATATATATGTTACATCTGCGCCTTTCAAAGCATTAAGTTTAGGGGACATTATTGCTGACCAACTCACAAGTTCGCTTAAACCACGTTGAAGCGTATGCATCACAATGGAGGGAGCCGCGCACCTCAAAGTAATATCGTCAACATGATGGTAAGGGAGAGTTTTGAAGAAACTTAATGTATGACAGTATGTTACCCTGCGAAAGGCCAAAGGCAATGCAGAGCTTGAAGAAACTTTGCCGTTTGACTGAGTAAAATTTGTAATATAGGTGAAATAGTCAGATGACATGTTGCCAGCATCACGGTGGTATCGGTTCAAATTAAGTAGGTTAAGCAGAACATATCGCTCAACTCCAAAGCATCTAAAAATTCATTAGCAAAATCGCTACGGAACTGCAGTTTTCATCCAACGCAGATGGTAGTGGGTGCGCCAGTAAGGAGACAGCATCTAACATATAGTGTTGATGTATAAACGGGAACTGGTAGATATAATCAGCAAAAGAAGCTGTAGAAATTCGTGAAAAAGAAAGTTATAAGGTAAATAATAGAATGGAGTGCAAAATATTTCTCAGATACAAATAGAAACTAGGTGTTGCCCACCCAAAAACCCTGAACAATTATGACGTGTTTCGATGTTAATACGTCTCATAAGATAGAGTTAACTGGCATCGAACCCGGGACAATTGGGATATTACTTGTGACTGCTACCCTAAGCCACCGGCGCACGACGGGCAACACTTGGCACAAAGGCCTAATGAAGGTTATTCAGTTTCCAAATAGAAATTGCGTGTTGCCCACCCCAACAACACTGCACAAATATGAAGCGTTTTTATGTTAATATCTCATCAGATAGAGTTAGCAAGTATGGAACCCGGGATCATCGGGATAATTGTGACCGCTACCCGTAATCCACCCGGTCAAGAACGACAACGCTTAGCACGATGGTCTAAAGAATGATGTTTTGGGACTTTTTGAAGTACACTTTGTGTGCATGGATTGCGACGATCAATCTCATTTTTGACCGCCATTCCCATTGAAGTGAACCTTAGTTTTTCGATCACGGGGACCGCAGCTGATGCAAATAGAAATTTTAGGTGTTGCCCAGCCGAAACAGCTGCAACATTATGACGCGATTCGATGTTATTGCAGCTCAGCAGATAGCTTTATCATGCTTGGAATCCGAGAGCATATGAACGTTAGTTGTGACGGCTAACCGTAAGCCAACGGGTCAGGACGGGGAACGCTTAGTACAACGATCAAATGAATGAAGTTTAGGGTCATTTTGAATTAAACATAGTGAGGATGCATTGCGAAGAGCAGTCTCAATGTTGACCGCGATTCCCATTAAAGTGATCTGAACATTTGATCAAGAGTACCGCAGCTGATGCAAAAGAATTTGTGTGTTGCGCACCAAAAAAAACTGCACTCTGATAATGCGATTCGACGTTTTCACATCGCAACAGATTTTGTTTACAGGCATCGAACCTGGAACAATTAGGATGGTAGTAGTAACCGCTAAACTATGCCAACCATTCACGACAGGCTACGAAATGCAAAACTGTCTAATGAACGACGTTTATGGTCATTTTAAATTAAACTTTGTGTGGATGGATTGCGACGCTCAATCTCAATTTTGACCGCGAAACTCATTGAAGTCAACATTGGTCTTTCGATCACGAGAACCGCAGCTGACGCAAATAGAAATTGGGTGTTGCCGACCAAAAAACACTCACTAACATTAAGCGTTTCTATGGTATTACATCTCATCAGATGTAGTTAGTATGCTTGGAACCCGGGACCACTGCGATGTTAGTTGTGACCGCTAAACCTGAGCCAACGCGTCACGAAGGCGACGCATGCAAAACGGCCTAATAAAGCATGCTTATGGCAATTTGGATTTAAAATTTGTGTGCATGGATTTCGAGGAGTAATCTCAATATTTACCTCGAATCCCATTGAACTGAACTTTGGTACTTCGACCTCGAGGACCACGGCTGATGCAAATATAAATTTGGTGTTGCCGCTAAGAAAATTACCGCAATACCATATCGGATTCGATGTTATTACGTCTCATCAGATATAGTTAGTACGCATGGAACCCCTGGCTATCGGGAGATTAGTGGTCACCACTGCACGGATGCCAACGGGTCACGACTAGCAACGCTGGGCACAACGGTCTATTGAACGATGTTTACGGTCATTTTGAAAAATACTTTGCGTGGATGGATTGCGACGTGCCATCTCAATATTAAACGTGATTCCCTTTGAAGTCAACCTTGGTCTTTCGCTCACGGAGAAGGCAGCTGATGCAAATTGAAATTGGGTGTTGCTTATCCGAAGAAAACTGCGATAATATAACGCGTTTAGATCTTTAAGCATCTCATGAGATAGTGTCAGCAGGCATCGAACCCGGTATCATTAAGATGTTAGTTGTGAAAGTTACCATTAGGTCACCATTCTTAAACCGGCAACGCAAGGCACGACGGTCTAATGAACGGTGTTTATGGTCACTTTGAATTTCACTTTGGGGAACGGATTTCGAAGCGCAATCTCAATGTTGAGCGTGATTCTCATTGAAGTGAACATTGGACATACCATCACAAGGAATGCAGCCAATGCAAATAGAAATTGGGTGTAGCCCACCCGCAAATTCCGCACTACCAGGAAGTGTTTCGAAGTTATTACATCACATAAGATACCGCTAGTAGGCAACAAAAACGGGACAATTGGGATGATAGTATTGGCAACTACTCGTAAGCCACGGAATCACGACAGGTAACGCTTGGTACAACGATCAAATGAATGAAGTTTAGGGTCATTTTGAATTAAACGTAGTGAGGATGCATTGCAAAGCGCAGTCTCAATGTTGACCGCGATTCCCATTAAAGTGATCTGAACATTTGATCAAGAGTACCGCAGCTGATGCAAAAGAATTTGTGTGTTGTGCACCAAAAAAAACTGCACTCTGATAATGCGATTCGACGTTTTCACATCGCAACAGATTTTGTTTACAGGCATCGAACCTGGAACAATTAGGATGGTAGTAGTAACCGCTAAACTATGCCAACCATTCACGACAGGCTACGAAATGCAAAACTGTCTAATGAACGACGTTTATGGTCATTTTAAATTAAACTTTGTGTGGATGGATTGCGACGCTCAATCTCAATTTTTACCGCGAAACTCATTGAAGTCAACATTGGTCTTACCGTCACGAGGACCGCAGCCTATACATATAGAATTCTGGTGTTTTGCTACCCGAAACTACTTCACGAAGGCGACGCTTTCCCATGTTATTACATTGCATCAAATATGGTTATTTGGGATGGAACCTGGGACCGTTGTGATGTTAATTCTGACCGCTCCCCGTGTGCTACCGTTTTCCGACTGGCAACGCTTGGCACAACGCTCTAGTGAACGATATTTAAGGTCTTGTTGAACTATACTTTGCGTGGATGGATTGCGACGCGCAATCTGAATGTTGACCGAAATTCCCATTGAATTGAACTTTGGCATTTCGATCACGAGGACCGCAGCTGATGGAAAATGTATGTGTGTTGCCCACCCGCAAACACTGCACTCTCATACTGCGATTCGATATTATTACATCTCAACTGTGTTTTAGGGCATCGACTCCGGAACATTTAGAATGCTATTATTGACCACTAAACTGGGCCAAGTATTCACGACAGGCTACGAAGTTCCCGACGATCTAATGAACGAAGTTTAAGGTCATTTTGTAATACACATTATGTGGATGGACTGCGACGCGCCATCCTATGTTGGCAGCGATTCTCATTGAAATGTCCCTTGTTAATTCAAACACGATAACCGCAGCGGATTCAAATACCTTTTAGGGGTAGCCCACCCGTTAATACTGCCCGACTATGACGCGTTTCCATGTTATTACATCTTGTCAGATACAGTTAGTAGGCATCGAACGCGGGACATTTGGGATGTTGTTATTGGCGGCTACCCGTAAGCCACGGGGTCACGACGGGGAACACTTGGCACAACCGTCTAACGAGCGACGTTGAGGCACATTTTTAGTACACGTTATATGAATGGTTTTCGACGCGCAATCTCAATGTTGACCGCGATTCCCATTGAAGTTAACTTGTTCTTTGGATCACGAGGACGGTAGCTGATCCTAATAATTAATTTGGTGTTGCGCTATGGGATAGCCTGCAATAAGAAGATGTGTTTCTGTTTTTATATATCTTACCAGATAGAGTTAGCATTCATCGCACCCAAGACCAACGGGATATTATTTGTTGCCACTAATTCTAACCCACCTGTTGAAGACCTGCAACGCTTGGCACAACGGTCTAATGAACGATGTTGAAGTTAATTTTTAAGTACACTTTGCGGATGGATTGCGACGCTCGATCTCAATGTTGTCGGCTACACCCTTTGAAGTAAACGATTTTTCCATCAGGAGGACCGCAACTGATGGGAATAGAAATTTGGTATTGCCTTTCCCGAAAAAGCTGTTCTACTATGACGCGTTTCGATGTTAGTACGTCTCGTCAGATGAAGTTAGCTGGCATTTAATCCTAGACCATTGGCATGTTAGTGGTGACCGCTACCCCTAAGCCCCCGGTTCACGACGGGCAAAGCTTTGCACAGCGGTCTAATATACGATGTTTATAGATATTTAGAATAAGGGTTTAGGTGGCGCAATGACAATGTTGACCGCGACTCCCATTGAAGTGAACCTCGAGTTTTTATCAAGAGGACTGCAGCTTATGAAGAGGGAAAGTGGGTGTTGCCCACCAGAAAATGCTGCACTACTGTGATACGTTTCTATGTTATTACCTCTCATCAGATAGTTAGTAGGCATCGAATCCGGGACTATTTGCATGTTAGTTTTGACCGCCATCCCTAAGCCACCTTTTCACGCCGGCAACGCTTGCACAGCGTTCTAATTTGTCCCATATTTTGGTGATTAAATTAGGGGCTGGCATTGTTCTGGCTGACCTCTAGATGTCGGTTATGGCACCGGTCTGGAGACACCTGTTAAAAATATCCGTCCATGGTACCGTGCGTAATCGGCGCACTGATCCATAACTACGGATAACAATTGTTTGCGTTTTATCCTTTGTCACATCCGGTGTATTACAGATTGATAACTCTCTCTCATTGGTTTGAACAAACATGTGAAGTAGTTTAAACCTCACATAATTCAGCTGACATAATTCGATCTCACACAACCGGGAGGCTTGGACACAACGCTTTTCCAAAATCGCATTTGATAAGTTCGCCAAGACCGAGCACACATTTTACAGGTGACTCCAACGCAGAAATATGAGAACAGAACGCAGACACTTCGTGCTGGACACTTTGCCAACTATCCCACGTAAGAACTTTTTATAAAAATACAACGATTGTTGGAAGAGCGACGGTGATGAGCAATGACTGCTTAAGCAAATGGAACCTTGTACAGGAATTGTTTCTCGATATTTGATAATGTGTGAACTGGAAATGTGTGAATTAGTCAAAAATGGAATATAATCTGAGTAACTGATGGAGCTTGGTGTGTGAAGCTTATATATATGATTGGATGTCAATACTTGATGGGGCTTGTCCGGAAATGTTTTCTGTGTGTGTGGCTGGCTGATTGAAACATGGTTCTGCTTGAGTTCTTGTGGAGACATTCGGTCCTCATGTGATCTCCCTTTCACATTTGGATATATTGTTTTGGCTGTTGGTACGACTGCATGCTTTCGGTCCTACGACGGATGTTTTCCGATAGGCGGTGATGACTGTTGGAATTTAATGTTGGTTACACCACAACCGCAATTACCGGTGATATCGCGGCGAATTAGCAAGTGTACAATAATATGTGCAGCGATAGTGTGTAAAATGACTGCGCGGTGCGAACGAATTGTGTGTTGGAGAAAGAACAAATATATGGTATAACGTTGAGAACAGAGCACAGTCGGACCCATTTGTGTACTTCATTCTTGGTGCCATTGATTCTGTGTTCCGCCAAGTGGTATCGACTCAGCTTGCCTTGACGGTGTGGTATTGGCCCAAAACTCCATTGCCAGCAATTTAAATGGCTGGTTACATTGTGCACAACGCACCCGTTGTTCGCGTGAGACCAAAGCTGCCCTGGTCGCAGAAGAAGGACACCCCTTTTCTCGCTTTTGTTTTATGTATGTCTGTACCCATAAACTGTTATATAAAATCACCGGTTATCGTTATAGGCATGGATGTGAGGACACGAATTGCATGTATCTGCCGAACTTCGTCTTCTAATTGTGCTTTTCAAGTTACTAAAGGTAACTAACAGTTTTAAATTTCCCAACCGACCAATTCCACCTGATTACATTAAGCTGCTTCATCGTATCGTCAATCTGAGGTGCAAGGTTGTTCGCATACGTGGGGAAATTAATTTTTTGTCAGATTATATTCGCATACATCGTTATCCTCGAGTGATTTGGAAAATGTTACGTAGAAACAAGCTTAAGCCTTCTGCAACTAATCTCATACGCATGGCATCTGCCCAATTGGAGACCTCGCGAGCCAGACTTGATGGCCTAATGGAAACCTATGCATGTCTGTTGCCCTAGTCAAATCTTGTCAGTCTGCTGTCGGATTATATACACCAAATTTTGTAAAGCCAAAGTCGATCGTACCAAAATGAAGGAATTAACACGACTCGAAAAAGCATTGCTAAACAACTAAGATGAGGATCCATGTACTCGGGACACCAGTAAGTATGGAGTGAATCTGTCAAAAGTGAACCTTGATGCACTACAGTTAGGATCATTGTCTTTCAGGCTAAATTAAAGAGTGCCTCCTAGCCGATTGATAGAAATGTTCGTTGAGACACAGTTAGAGAACTTTTTTGATCAGTTGTAGGACTTTCAACCAACTAGTACCCATAAGATTATATGGTTTATGAACAAACTGACCGATGTTGCCTATCAAGTAAAAAATGTGCCAATACAAGAAAAGTGCGCCCTTGCAAACAGACACATAAGAGCGTTACGCGAATTGTGCGATAAGGATGTCGTTGTAATGAAATCATGTAAGGGTTCAGGGAGTGTAGTCATGAACAAAAATGCATACATCGAGAATATGGGCATCATACTCAGTGACACTAGCAAATTTAAACGACTGGAGAAGGCAGGAGATGTGACTGCATTCGAATCCCGAGTCATTCGCTATTTAGAAATGCTTCATCAGTATCACCCGGTCGACAACGCTACGTATAACCGTTTAAAGCTGAGTGGATCAACTACACCACAGCTATATTGGCTTCCATAAACACACAAGAGCCGAGTGCCGCTCAGACCGATCCTCAAGTTAACGAACGCATCGCAAAATAAATTAGCTCGCTGGTTGGTTAGTGGTTTCTCCGCTGAAAGCTCATTTTAATCTATATGGTCTCAAAGATTGTTTCGAGCTTGTCGAAGAACTCGATAAAATGAACTTGTCCGAAAAGGCGATGTGTTCCTTAGATGTGGAATCTTTGTTTACTAATGTGTTGCTACACCAGACGGTTGACTACATCTGGGAATTAGCAGAAAGTTCCGAATGTCCGGATCAAATTCTAGTTGAATTCTTAAGAGAATCATTAGTTCTAAGCAAAAAGCATGTCGATTTCCACTTCCGAAACATACCGTATCGCCAAATTGATGGGGTAGCCATGGCAGCACACTGGGTCCTCGACTTCGGACTTTTATGCTGATGATATAACGAAGTCTATCCGAAGAAATAGTGCAGTTCCGCTAGTACAAAAGTTACGTGGACGATATCCTGGTGTTCATTTCAACAGGAATGCAGATCGCACAGCTAGTGGCGCGTTTTAACTCTTTGCATGTCAATTTGCAGGTTTCATGCCAAGTCGAACCACAGAACTCCCTTCTATATTTGGATATTCTTATCAGCCGCAGGGAGAACGGACTGTTAAAAGGGTCTGTCTATAGAAAAATAAAGTGGTCGGGACAGTATCCGTATTTTAGCCGCTTTACACCAGTGCGGCACAAACGAACACTTGTGAAGACCCTGTTTAGTCGCGTCAGACCAATATGTTCGACCGACTGGCTAGCCGATGACAAAGAACTAATTACCAACATGTTAATTGCTAATGGCTGCCCTCGAAAATTTATCCGGAAGCACAGTAAAATCCATGAAATGAAAGTTGCTGTACCTAATGTGCCTAAGATAAAGGTATTCTTAGAGCTGCCCTTTAAGAGTGACATTGCTTCTTTGCGGACCAGAAGACGTCTAGTTTCCGCAACACAGAGCATTTTCCGTGCTGCCGAAGTTGTCACCAACGACCGAACCCATAGGCTACCGTTGCCTCCATGAAAGGAAACTTAGACTATTAGCGCCAAATCCCATTGCGTATATCCATTCATATGTAACTGCGGGGATAGTTACGTAGGCAGACCCAACAGAACACTGAGTTCCCGAATAAAGGAGCACGTAACAAACTGGGTTGAATGCGAGCATATTCAGCAGGCAAACCCAAATCAGACGACTTGTGTACGCAGGCTGCCAGCACCTTCGATCGGCAGGCACTTATTGACATCGGGTCAAGGAATTGAGATCAACAAGGTGTTTAGAATCCTACGTCGTCATAATAATTCCAGCTCTTCCAGTTTGCCAAGGCTATTAAAATTAATAGTATTAAGCCAGTGCTTTGTGTTCAACAATAATTATTGATCAGCCTCAGGTTGCCCTGGTTGCAGAAGAAAGGCACCCCAATTTGTTCTCGCTTTTGTTTGTACTTATCTCCGTATCCACAAACTGTTTTATAAAAGCACCGGTTATTGTTATTGGCACCGAGAAGACGATACGAAATAAACGCATCTCCCTAACTTCGTCCTATAACTGTGCTTTTCAAGATCCATTACTCGTTGACTTCATCGCGCCCCGTCTTTTCAAGATACCATTCCGTATTAATGCATAACACTACCGCTCTCTAAAGTCTCCGCGGCCGGCGACCGCGTAGGCAGTCTTTCCTACCTTTAATGCTGCACCAGATGTATCGCACTTTCTTTACACCCTGATGACAATCCCTCACATGGCTAGCCTGATCATGCTGTATATCTTCCTGTCGAGCGCTGGGGTATATGGGCTCCTTTCCATCGATTACATCTAATGGTCACTTCCATTTCAGCAGGAAATTACTTTCGCCTAGGCCACATACAGCCGCGCGTTGGTGAACTCTGTAGTTTACCTACGAACCGACTGGAGAGTTTCCGGAAGGATATTCATGTTGACCCATGACTTCTACATAATCTGCGCCTGACTTCAGGTTCTAGTTCCCTACCTTCCCGTTGTTCCGTGTTTCCCTCGGCGGTAACTAGCAGGTCGGCCACATTCACACTTCTAGATACTTAGGAAATCAGGGCGCGCGGCCGTACGTTAACTGAGATGGGAATGCCTAGTGCTTGCTTGCTTGGACGCCCGGTGTGGTAGCAAGAGTAATGTTAGTGTTTCTTCCTAATATATACCCCCATCCGCTGCCAGCCATTTTTAATTATCCTATTATTCCTCGCCGTCATTCCATTTGTCTGGTGACACTAAGGTTTAAATAGTGGCTTCTTGGTGCGCAGTTTCCCAAGAGATGTCCGTAAATCGTCACTTTCAAAGGTGGGGCCCTGGTCTATACATTTACCTCTAGAACATTTCTGATCCGCTACCACGAGCCACATCAACTCATATCTTATTTTGTTAGCCCGCTGAGCTGGAATCAAGGCGGCTTCAAGCCGGCGGGTGAAGAGTTTGGTCATCACGGATGCGTATTGATTGTCCCATCTCGTTAACGAGAACGGCCTCACAAGTTCGACTGTCCACAACTCACTAAGCTCAAACACGGTAATCGCGAGCATAGTTTGTCTTATTCCTCTATTCGCTCCCTTCAAGATCACCTAGGTATCGACGTCTTTATTCATACCTGGCCAGTAAGCTCGCTGCCCAAGCAAATTATATGTCTTGGTGCACCCGATATTACCATCTTTTGACAAGTGGCTCCTAACTCTTTCCTCAAGATCCGTGGGATCACTGGCACCTGGGTGGCTCCTCGTCATTGTATTCCTATCAGAAGTCCGGCTTAGTTTCATTGGAAGGTTTCCTGGCTTCCACTCAAACGGCCCGGATTGTTGACTTCAGCTTTTGTTTGTCACAGTTTTTTTTTATTCGTGTTGTTAACTGTCTGTTCAGGAACATATACTTCGTTGTTCAGCTACCAACCTCCTCGGATCCTTCTCTAATCCCAAACCACTAACAACGAATGCAGAGTTCGGCGAAACGTCCTCAATGCTCAGGATTATAAATCTTCTGCCGTTTTGTTTTCCCTCCATGAAATGCAGCTTATCCTAAAGTCGTATTCTTATAATCGCATTCCCTGGTAGCCAACTTGCCACTGTTACCTTCGGAAAACCTATTCCATTCCAACGGACTGTGATCTGTTTCAACATGAATAGTTGACCCAATAAGAATGCCCGCTACTTGTCCAGCACTCAAACGATTGCCTGACACTTTTTTATGCTGTTGAATAGTTGCATTCTGTTGGCGTTGAGATTATGATAGCATATATCATAGTCTAGCACTTTTGCTTAAGTAGGGCAGCGATGTTGATGGCACTTGCGTCTGTGATCACCATGAACGTTTCTTGGTTAATCGACATTCCCACTACTCACTGAATGTAATCAAACGTTTGCTAAGCTTTGGGGACCATATGAATTGCTTCCCCTGCCTAACATGTCAAACAAAGGTGACCACAAACAGATAAATGTCCTGACAATATTAGTGTAGTATCTAACGAGGTGCAAAAATGTCAGAAGCCTGCGCTTCGAGTTCGGAACTGGGTTACCTCGAATGCGAAATATTTTCTTCGGCAGCGTCTTCAACTTATCTTTCCCCATATTGTGACCAAACACTGTCATGGACGTCTACTTGCTTTGAGATCTAAGACCATTTAACCATACTTCCGACTGTTGGATCCCTGGTAACGGAAGTCTTATGTTTCCGATTCTCTGTATATCACTATATCACCTACTACACGGCCACATTCTCTAACCCATCCAGCAGATGAAGCATCAAGGGTTGGAAAGTGAATAAGGCACCACATAACCCGAACGATACCCTTTTAATTGGTAATGAACCTCGCCAACTGTAAAGCCTGGCTCTTTCCGTCCCTCCTGTTTAATCACCAGCTGCCAGTAACCAGATCTTAAACCCAGCACCGTATTTATCTTTGAATTCTGCAGCTTGTAGAATATGACTGCGATTGATGGTATCGAGACAAAACAAATCAACGAGCTTTGTTCAGCCTTCTGAATTCCAAGCAAAAGCAATAATTTCAGTTTGCCTTCTTCACCAATACGACTGGGGAGTTATAGTGGCAGTGAGCCCCTCGGTTTCACTCGCATTCAATTTCACCTCAACCTGTTTCTTGACCTCTGGCTCCAGGTGGATTTGTATAATTCTGAGTCCTTGTGGCCGAGAAAGCTGCCGAGAAAGCGAAATTGTGTGTTCGACCAAAACCCAAAACACCTAGGGGCTGTTGTCGACGGTGATCCGGATGGCTTATGCGACCCAACGCAGTTAGCGTACTTAGCTTGTTCACCAGGATAGAATAGTGCAGCAGCAGAAGTTATCAATACATATGGCTTCGAAATACAAGCTTCTGTATCAAAAAAGAAACAGTCTATGTAAGGAGAAACGCGAAATTCTTCTTCAAACAGAGGACGGACCCACCAGGACACCGTCGTAGGCAGCGAATACCCTGGGGCCCCATTATGCTGCAACCATTCTGTGAGATCACTGGTCACATAATCCTATGACAATGGTTGATTCATCCCAAAATCTCACTCACATTTTCTCTCCGGAAGAAACCGTTCTAAAATGGCTGTTGGGCAGGTGTGGGCCCAGCTCTTCCGGAGTTGGTAAAATACACACGAAGTCGCTATAGACGGTAGGATAGAGTTTACTTGAGCCGTTGTATCAATTCCCCCAACAATGTTTGGCGAAATCTATGTGTCCGACAAGTGAAAATATGGAATGATTATTCGTATTCACAAGGGAAGTACTCGTTTCAAACCATCCAACTCCATTCGCATAACCTTACTACCGGTTGTTTCGTAGGTCATGGAATCTAATATTTCTGCTTCCTTAACGGCCTAATTTAGCTACTTCGTACCGACCGAGAAATCGATCGTGCACTATAAATCCACTACTAGCATGATCCATCTGGACTGAAGCAGTAGACATTGGCACAGCATTTGATGTAGTTTTTGCGAGTTCTCAAATGCGTTCGACCGGTTAGACCATAACATTCTGCTCTCCAAACTTCATCCATTAGGTATTGATGATCCTCTCCTAGAATGTATCAGAAGCTTTCTTCTACATGGTTTCTTGGGAGTAGGGGTGCGCGAATGGTTTTCAGATCCAATCCCAGTTGTATACGGAGTACCACAGGGATCAGCAACATGACCATGGTATTTTTGACGTATATTAACGATATCACACGCCTATAGGCCAAAACTACCTGGTTTGTGCAGATGACATTAATGTGTGGAGAGCGCTCAATACGTCGGATGATATCACAATACTTCATGTCGATCTGCATAGGTTATACGCGTGGAAAATTTAATATCTACTTTGAAACTATTGGAAAAATGTAGGGTGCTGCAGTTAAGGCACAAGTTGGTATATTCGTACTTAATCGGCAGCCGGGAGCTGCGAACTATATCTGGCGAGACTGATCTAGGAGTTTTGGTCCTGGTCAACCTTAGATTTTTGAATCAGGCTGAAAGAGTTTCAAGCAAAGGCATCCAATACTTGGGACTTCTGAAGCCTACATTCGAAGGATTCGAACCCTCGATTTATCCACAACTTATTGGATCATACATTGGGCCACACATAGGATAGCAATACCATTCTGGCTGCCATGCCTGAGGAGAGACCATATCGCCCTGGAGATACCCAAAAGCCGGGTAACCAAGAATGTCAAGGGCCCGTATAATTCGTCGTAGGAACTAAGGGTTTAAGTGTTTGGGTCTTCAGCGGAAGATATCGGCGATTGCTCTGGAACCACATTTTTAATTGGTGGATTTTGTGATGTCCTAACCACATGTGCTGCAACTTGTTAATGCTCAGTCACAACAACAGTTCGAGAAGCCACCATCAAAAGCTGGCAGAGCAGCACAGCCGGACGGAATGTCGTCGGTAGCTCTGTTCCGTATGCTTTTGCAGAACGTGATATGCACACCGGAATCTCTCATATGTGCTCCCAAGCTGGCAGAGTTCTAAACCCAAATTGACCATGCCCTTATTTGGCTACACTAAATTCTTTGAGTCATTGCGCAAAGATAAACATCAATGTCTGTATGGGATTTCAATGGCGGGCAGCTTCCAAATTTCGTTTCCCATTTTCACTTCTTGTATGTGTGTAACAATAGGAACACGATGTTAGCAACAACCAATTTGCCGTCATTCCTTATGCATGCACCTTGGATTTACAGCTTATAATATATTTTCCTTAGGGATTTTACAGGTAAAAATCCAATTTGGTCAATAACTTTTTCTGTATTATATGCCTGCACCGTAAACTGCCTACGGGATATGTTAAGCTTTAGTTATTTTGCCAGTATAAATCTATTGTATCAAGGTTCCATGGTTCCACTTAGCCTATCCACCTCAAACTGCTTATTTGACGCAGACGAGATAAATATATATTTCGTTAACTAAGTGCTAAGCATCTACATATAGCTTTACAACCTTTTAGATAAATTATTAAACATGCAGCTCCCAATTGCCTTTTAATCGAAGTGACCATATGTCCAGTTTTCCATGTCGGACGCCAAATGATCCTTAGTTATAAGTTAGGCAACTATGCTTTCCAACATCTTTCTCGTAAGTACTTTCGCCATATCATGTCCACGAAAGGTGTCAGCCGCTCGATGTCAACCGAAATAACGTAAACTATTCTTCTAAACAGGGAGTTTCTACAGAGAGCTTTTAGTCGCGTGGAATGATCAATCCTGCCTCCTTTTGCTTTCTGTATAATGTTACACTTTAACGGAATCTACAAATCAAACAGCACAAATGACGAGAGTACGCTGTATGTTCTGATGGTTCGTGTGGTATTCCGAGAGCGTCTGCTTAAAAAGCAAGCTGCTTCTAATAGAAGAGCACAACACATTTGAAACAAAAAATGCCGACCACATATTATTCAACAGTGAGGGTGGAAAACGTACCACTATGGTCGCTGTTTCGCTATATCTTCCCAAGTACCGATGAATCGTACTTGTTGATACTAGTGCAAAGCTAGTCATGTACATGGTTGTCGAAAAATTTTCCCCTGTGCTTTTCCAAACCCGCACTTTACGTCTTTTTGTGCCAATCCGAAGATGATTCCGGTAATCTTGGCCAAGCATTAACTCAGGCAATAAACGAAAGATAAGTCACGATATATTAGAGTTAATATTTACTCATGATATTTTTAACATCACTGTGAACATGCTGTCTCTCATTCCATGTAGTGAGCATAATGTGGTAACATCTCAGTTTCTCATTGCTAGTAATAAGTACGATCCGAAGCTTTTGCCTCGCAGAGAAGTTAGGAATTCACGTTGGGTAAATTTCCTCTCTTCTGCGAACAACGAATTGAATATGCTTTTCTTACTAAAGTGCCACAGAACGCTGCTACTGTAATGTACGCCAATTTCTAACAAATGCCAGACGCCCTTGCTCCGATCAAAAACAGTTGAGTAAAAAGGTTTCACCAAGAACGCGATGTTTATTGAATCAAATTCAGTAGGTGGGTACTTAGCTTAAACGGACGATTTGTTTCTCCTTATTAATAAGGCAAGATTGGTATTTTTATAAACCTGATTTACAAAGGATATGAAAATTAATGGCTCAGTTGAATCGAGCTCGGTCTCATAAAACAAATTCAGAGACAGTCAATTTTATAGGAATAGGAAAAAATTTAACCTGATACAGTTTTCACCATTTATTTACTAGATAGATCCCTGCCTTACATACTTGCAAATATTCTTATCAGTCACATCACCACGTCTTTCATCGTTAGTTGTGACGTGCCATTTTCCAGAACAAATGTTAGCATTGTAAACTTGAGCACAATGGCCTTGAACAGCAAAGATATTCAACGCCGCATAGACCGAATACGATCACTGTCTAATCCTGGACCAGCCGGTCTACCAACTTCCTTACTAGGATATGGCAACCATGAATTACCTTATTTTTTCCAAACTCGTTTACCCTGTCGGACATTTTTCCAATCCAATGGAACTTCAGGCTAGTCAGGAGTAGGCACGAAAATGACCCAAAAGCAGACCATAGAAAGTACCGCGCGATAAGTCACACGCCTGCTGGTGCGCGAATAGTGGGGCGAATGTTCAAAGAGAAAACACTAAGCCATTTGCTCTCACAAAATCCGCATAACCAGACTCAGCATGGCTTTATAGAAAATCGATCATGTTAAACATGCCAGCTGATTCCTGAATGATTTAAATAACTCTGTGGATAATAGCCATGTAGCTATCATCCTTTTCGTCGACATGCACCAAGCATCTGATGGAATGTAGTAATGCTATCTCTCATGGAAAATTTCACAATTTGGCATCATAGACCACTTGCTTGCTAATCGCACTGATGGCACTCAACAAGTGCTAAAAGTTATCCGTAAGTTCTCACGGCTACCTGTCACCAATGGTGCGATAAAAGGGAGTGTCTTTGGCCCACTATTATCCTTGATGTACGTTATTGACATAACAGGAAATTATAAACGTGGTACAGTCTACCTTTTTGCGTATGATATGATTGTGCTACGCACATTAATTCTAATAAATTTGAAACAATACTTTGGATAAGATCCGGATTGCTTTGTTAGCTCTCGGAAGATGGCGTAGCAACTGGAAAATGTCATTGGCTGCGGATAAATGCACGACCTTAGCATATCCTTGTAAAATAAATATGACCACCGTATATATACTTGAAAAGCCAATTCCATTCCGCACCGCATCAAGGCCCTTGGGTACTTATTATTCAAGTACCCACAATTTCTAGGAGCAAACAAAATTCAAAGCAGCCAAAGTTAGCGAAACAGCGCGATTAATCTTCGAATCACTGATACTGCGATATTCCAAGCTGCAAAGTTTTAAATCTGCGTGCGGCCAAGTTTTTGGAAGATTGTTCGATGGCATTTACCAGTTAAAGGAAACGCGACCTGCTATGCCTGAAGAATATGCAGCATTGATTCACCAAAGCTCTTTTTACATAATCCCCAGCATCAAAGTATTCAGAGCTCTGTATACTGCGTAAATTAGAGCCGTTGTGTCTACGAAGATTGCAACTTGGCCAGAAGTTTGCATTCGATTTAGTGCACTAATGATTATTTGCCCTGCACACTAGTATACATTTCATTCAGTATGGAAGGTGTAAACATAGGAAAACTAGAAATTCACTTCCCACAAGTAAAACAAAATCAATCACCTGCAGTAAGTTTTAGCTGGCGAAGTAATCGGATATTTGGAACACACTACCTACTGAATAGCAACTATGGGAGTTGTTTGAAAGACATTGGATACCTACCTCAATGCGTTGCAAGTCCATTCAACTACAAGTGGGACTGGAACGATAGAATTATTAGCTGATTGTTCCTGCTTCAGTGGGTCGTTAAACTAGTTGGCAGGCATTGACATACGGATGGACCTAAAACAAAGACCTCATCACATCCTGTCCAACCAATTGATGCTCATGTATCCTGTCCTAGCATTCCCTGCTGCGCCACTTACGTGAAGTAAGTAAGCGAAAAAGTAAACTCAGAAAGCAAGAAGTGAAAGAGAAAAGGGCTAAACAAGTAGCATCCCAAGCTGTTTGATTCATTAAAATGGAAGTGAAAACTGATGGTGAGTCGGTTGGGAAAAATGAAATGTTTGGTTTTGCTACCCAAGAGCAAATCTCTTAACCTTAGGTCACTAACCACAAGATCTGGAAGGGAATTCCAGCAATCTATAATTAGACGCGCCTTGCGAGTTTCCATCCTAATCTGATCAGACCATGGTTTAAGCAGTTTCAGTGGGTGACCGCGTAGATTAGGCAACCTAGCGGGACTAAATAACCTTGACAATTCCGAGGAGATCTTACCCGTCCAAAAATGATAACTGAAAAGCAGGGCTCTTTTTATCCTTCTGTATTACATGGAGTAAATATTTAAACGAAGCAACCCTTCAGAAAACGTCCGTCGCTGTAGACCCTACACTAACCGTGTACTAACTAGTAAAATCCTCTCCAAGTTCATTTTGTCTCCTATAAGACTTATTTGACAACGCTGGATACAATCTTCCTGGTGGGGTAGGACGAATGCCCGGAATATATTCACAAACAAATTGGCCGTTAGGGCTCCAAAAGAGTGGCAAATAAACCACATCATACGAAACCCTCGACAAGCAACCTTCTTCCAATTGTCGCCAGAATGAAGAGCTGATTAGTGATAACAGGGATTTCACCACCATCGACGACATATCGGGTGGGAGGACTAGCAGCTTCGATTCGGAGAAGAGAGACACTTGGCCCTAATTATGGGCATAAATTATTAGTTAAACCACTCATAGAGCCCATACAAAGCAACCTGAAATGTCTCAGAACCCCAATGATATCCATAAAATTCCAGAGCTTAAGTCCATCAGAAAACATTAATGATGACACTCCTTGCTCCCGCGCCAAATCCTGTACATATGTGCGTGTGCTATCGGACCAGGGTTGCAAAGGCGGATATTTGTCTCGGTTTTATTGAAGGCTGCATATAAAGCGATGTGTACCCATCTAACTATTGGAAACCATTGCGTCGTTCACGAATCAGACCAGATAGCAAAAGTTAAAGCGCTTAGAAATGAGGCAGATGGATACCTTGCGTGCCAAGACAGACGGGTCCGTTGTGTTTCAATAACTCAGGTGGGATCTCGTCGGTCTGGCACACTTGCCGTTTCGCAGCTGAGCAAGTGCTCTCTGCGTCTCATCCAGTGTTGACGTGTCCGCCAGACTCGATTTCACATCGTACTGCTTGAGGCGGTTCACTGTAAGCCGGTCGATCTATGAAAGGTTGTTCAAGAGACACTCGAAGTGTATCCGCTATATCTGCATTATGTCTGCTGTCTCTGTCCAGGTAGCACCTGAACTACCATCGAGCAGCTTCCTCAGCGGCTCGAATCTCGGTCCATAAACAGCCTTCAAAGAGTCAAAAAATTCCTTGTGTTGGCGGCGTTCGGTGTAGAATTCCAACTGCATCGGCTTCTTCGTCCAACTTGCATTTTTAATGCGACAGATCTCTAGGGTCAGTCGCCGTCGAAGTTTGCGAAACTGACTATTCTTCCCTAAGTCACTTGGGTCCACCACATGTGTAGCAAATGCTGCATACTTTTCCTACAGCGATGCGTCAATCGTCGCATTGTGCTCATCGAACTAATCAGACTGCTTACAGTTTGCGCGTCCGATCTTCTCCTCGGCAGCAGCTGTCACCTGAACGGGAATAGGGTGCCACAGGTCGCCCACTCTTGCTATGACTTCCACATCACACAGGCGTGTAGACATCAACTTTTTCCAGCTCAATACTTTTCTCCACAGGACAGAGAGAGAGAAGGTTAGAGTTACGCCGATAAACGGCAGGGGTGCAATAAATAGATTTACGAAAATACCTATGCAGTTTGGTGCGTACCAATTTTATTCCGTGCCACACTCAACTCCACGCAGTAAACTTGTCATGCGCACTTCAAGCATATCGTACTGACGTACGATAACATAGTCGAGCAGGTCAGCGTGACCACCACGTGTGTATGTCCATTTGGATCTATCGTTCGCACGCAGTGCGACCTGAGTGTTAGTAATCGTCAGGCCGTGAGTTGCACACAGTGAGAACAGCCTGTCACCGTTCGCATTCGCTGAACCAATGCCAAGCGGACCGACAACATCTGTCCACACCGATTCATCACGCCCAACGCGCGCGTTGAAATCATTCAGCAGAAATAGTCGCTCGCCCCTCGGCACAGACCGTATCACGGAGGATGACTGAGTGTAGAACTGATCACGCGTGTCATCAGGATAACACATGGTCGGACCGTACGGGCTTATACAAGTGGCAAACTTACCACTCCCGAGCCGTAGGCGAACAGTCATCAGTCGCGCGCTTATACCTGTTGCTTCACCCACGAGTTAACCATGGAGGAGATCGGACATTGCAAATCCTACCCCAAGTTCTTGTGTTGCTGAGGCGGCGTTCCCCACCTAATAGAATGTGTAGCCAGCACCTACTTCATGCAGCTTACCTTACGCAGCGTGGCAGGTTTCACTGAGCGCTGCAATATCGATGGGGTACCGCGTCAGTTCCATCGCGAGTAGTGCGTTGCGTCGCTCGAAAGGGCTCACTAGAATTTCGGTCCAGTAATGTACGCACCTTCTAACACCCGATGCTCAGGTACTGGAACGATTCAATTATGTTTCACGACCGTAGTAAGATAAGCACCTGCTACGACGACCGGACGCAGGTGGATTTTGGGCGGTTTGCACTGGTTTGAACAAGGGCTGTCCGGCTTGAGGTGAGCAGTTGCAAACCATTAAAAATTCGCCTGTGCCCTCCCACCTTCCAAGAAAATGCGTGGCGCTCGTGGTCTACGCCAGTGGAGCTGTGAGCTTATAACCCGTAGACCTGTTGTCTCTCATGGATAGGTTTTACTGGTAGAGGGTCATGGACCACTTTCTAACCTCCGGAACTGATAGACTAGGATATTGGTAGGCGCCCATGACTGACGGGCGAACGACTCGTGTCCTCAGCCAACACCTTCGAGTAAAAGTACACACGAAAGGCAGGGGGTCTAGCACATGGTCAGTTCACTGACTCATGTGGATTGGTGTCCTGGGTATTAGCAGGGAGAAGAGCTTAACCTAATTTCAACCCAGCGGTTGCCACGAGGACGCGTCCAGGACATCAGCTACTGGCACACCAGTAGCAACATTGGGTAGACCATCTGTCAGGATCTAACCACCAGCAGCCTCTGCGCAACATAGGCTCTCCCGCCAGAACAGTACAATCAGTGTGATAGTATACATGCAGTTGCAAATGTTATAAATGTCGAGATTCGGAGAACTGCTAAGTTAGAAAGCATAACATGATAAACTTCTGACTTTGTAAATTGTCTCTATAACATCCATGGTTCAAGACAGGTTTTGATAGTGGTTGATATATGCATGCATTTGTCCTCCAAATTTATTAAAATAGAGGCAACTAAAAGTACTCGTTATTTATTAGGGAGGAAAAATGTAACTGTAAATAGCAAGCCATTAAATTTAAAGGACATTGTTGTTGACCAACTCACAAGTTTGCTTAAACCACGTTGAAGCGTAAGCATCTCAATGGAGAGAACTCTGCACCCCAAGAAAATATCGTCAACATATTTACATCCAATGAACTTTGATGTTATGAGGAGAGTTTTGATATATAATGAAAATTAATGTGTGACAGTATCGTACGCTGCAAAGCCCCACAGGCAACGGAGAGCATGGAGGTGCTTTTGCCGTTTGACTGGGTAAAATATCTACGATCAGCGAAATAGTCAGACAACATGTTGCTAACATCAAGGTGTGCTCCGTTCAAAGCAAGTAGATTAGACAGAATTTATTGCTCATGTCTCTGGAACACATTTAAATAGTCAATAAAAGAACCCTGTACGAAACTGCACTTGTTATCCAACGCAGAGGATATTGAGTGCGCCAGGTAGGAGACAGCATCTAGCGTGGAGTGATGGCGTCTAAACGGGAGCTGGTGGATATCATCTGCACGAGTGGATTAGGAAAACCGTGAAAGTAAAAGATACACGAGGTTATAAATAGTCTGGCTTTGCAAATATATGACCGACACGTTAGAGATTACATTTAGGGGCCGGCATTATTCTGGCTGACCTCCAGGTGTCGGGAATGGTACTGGTCATGAGACACTTGTTAAAAATAAAAGACTAGGGTAATGTGAGTTAATCGGCGCATTGATCCATAACCACAAGTTATAAGTGTTGTAGCTTGATGCTTTGTCACGGCGGGTGTACTACAAATTGATAAGACTCTCCCATTGGGGTGAACGAACATGATAAAGAAGGCTATACCGCACTGAAAAACAGTTGACATTATTCGACTTTGCTCAACCGGGAGACTTGAACGCAACACGGTTCGACAATCACAGATGAAAAACTTCTCCTTGATCAAGCAGATATTTCAACCGCGACTCCAAACCAGAGAGAGGAGAACAGAACACAGACTCTTCGTTGTGGACACTTTACTCGTCATACCATGTAACCATTATACAAATACAACGCTTGGTGAAATAGATGGAATAACGAGTAAGGCATAATTAAGCAAAATGGAACCGTTCGCTGGAATGGTATCTCGATAACTGATTAGGAGTGAACTGGAAATATGTGAATTAGTCAACAACGGAACATGAACTGACTAACTGACGGAGGTTGGCATGTGGAGATGATATATCTGATTGAAAGGCAATACTTGATGGGGAATGGCCGAATATGTAACTTGCGTGTGTGGCTGGCTGATTGGAATACAATTCTGTTTGAGTTTTTGGAGAAATTTGATCCACATGAAATCATCCTATCAAGTTTTTATATATCATTTTAATTGCTTGCCGATCTGCATAATTGCTGTCCTTTGACGAATGTGTTCCGATAGGCTGTAAGGACCAGTGCAATTTAATGTCGGTTGCACAACCCCTGCAAGTACCGGTGGTTTCGCGGCGAATTTGAAATTATACAATATTTATAGCAGCGATGATGTGTAAAATGGCAGCGCGGTTCGAACGAATTGTGTAGCGCAGAAAGAGCGTATATGACATTTGGGAATCTTCTACAAATGGTATAACACTTCGAACAGAGAACAGTCGTACCCAGTCTTGTACTCCATTCTTAGTATCATTGATTCTGTGCACCGCTACATGCTAACGACTCAGCTTGCCTTGACAGTGCAGTATAGGCCCAAAACTCCAGCGTCCTCCATTTACATGGCTGCTTGCATTAGTCACTACACGCCCGTCATTCGCGATGATATATTAGTCGTTGATTGCATCGCGCCCGTTCCTTGCAACATATTACTCAGCATTATTGCATAACATATCTCCTCGCCAAAGTCTCTGCGGCCGTCGAACACGCATGCAGTCTCTCTTTCCTTCAGTGCTGCAACAGGTGTACCGTATTTTCCCCAATACCCATCTACCGATTCCTCACTTCGATAGCGTGATCTTACCTATGTCTCCCTGTCGAACGCTGGGTTATATCGGAGCCATCGTGAAGTAGTTACTAGATGTGATTTAACGCCGCTCACCACCCTCCCCCGTAGCTCAGTTGTCTCAGCCACGGACTAGCAACAATCGAGTTGCTGGTTCGAGCCCTACCAGGACCCGATGCAGTACGTACTGCTGACGATTCCAGAAAAGATGAAACGCGCGTACAGTTCCTTTCCCGGCTAGTGATGGCTGTCTGAGTGAGTCAAGCTGTGTCGAATTTCTACCTATACAATTGAACTCGCCCTACTACTCATCTGTAGTCAGATTAATGCTCCGTGGGGTAGAGGGAACGCGACAAAACCAACCTGTTCTAACTTGTTTCATGAACCTTGGATGCAGATCACACGTTGGAAGAAAGACCCCACGGTTTGGTGACTAAGGGTGTGAAGTGTAATCTGGCCAAGGAACTGATTGCGGCTGGGCGACACAGTTGAGAAAAAGGCAGGGTATTTTGATGGTCATCGACCGAGAGAATCAGTCAGCGGATGCGGTTAGATAGCGGACGCTAGAATTGACGATGGCGACAAAGAAGCTCAGATATCTGTCACAAAAGGAACTGGGACTACGGAACGGAATGTCGAAAACCGGCAAAACGATTTAGGTGATGAATCGTTGGATTAATTCCTACGTTTTGCTATCCACTGGGTAGTGCTAGTAATCGCGATTGGAATGTGTGCAGCTTCGTTGATGTGTGATAAGGGGGGCAGGGAAAATCCTCTGCAAGGCGGAACACAGAGTGATGGAAAAATATTTGGCACAGTTGGCTGATAAACCGCTGGATGTATTTCCAACATTTCCGATGATAGAAAGGGCACACATGGAGAAAGTGAGTGGTATATAATACTCCTCGATTCTTCGAAATTGTAAGAAGAATGCTTACAATGTGACAGAGCGTCGGTTATGCTTCTGCCTGCACGAAGTCAGAGAAACGAGTGAATGATTAGAGTCTGTGGATGCTATATCACGATAAATACATTTACTTTGAGAGACTTGCAGCACCAATTAAAATGATTCCATCTGCCACATTGGGCGCAATTTTTACCCCATACCATAAAGTTAGTGAGAGCATTTGAATCGTTAGACGGCCTTAATGCAACAGATATGTTGGGCCGTAATCTAGTTATTTCAATTCGGAGCCTCATTCGGGAGTTTGCTCAATAGTTTTATGTCTCAGTAGCGCATACTGTATGGATTATCAGCCTCATTCCTATAATCCAGTTTCCTATTAATTGAAGCTCGCGACGAGGTGATTAATATTAACGCGTCACTTTTTGATAGAAAAAATTACATCCTGCATGTATGTTATAATCAAACCCAATTGTGTAATAGGAAGTTATTTAATAACGGAGTATTCGGAAATATTTCGTACCTCTAACCGAGATGAAGATTAGGTTTTCAACTGCTCTCACAATATTTAAATCTTTCGCAAACGTACCTCAACATCAAGTCATACGCGCTATTTACGTGCTTGAACGTCAGTGAACTGAAATTACTTACATCCTTGTGCACATTAATTGAAACAAACTACGATTGTGTCTCTTTTTCTATGAATATCATGTTTTAAACATGAAAGCTGCCCTTTTGGCATCTATTTTTTATTTTATTTTGGGAATAGATATTTCATCATTGTTTGTGAATCAGACGATGTAATAACTGCGCATGTCTATTCGTTACATCACCCAATATTACATCATGCTTTTTATGGTTAGTAAGGTTTTTGTTTCAACTTCTTGTTTTTTGTGATTCATCATTGTTTGAGATGGACGTGACTCGCAGAAGGCGCATGAAGATCGTGACCTTGCACGAACACACAGACAAGACCTACAGGGACATAGCAAGAATAGTAGGCGTCAGTCCGGCAACCGTCAGCCGTGTGGTCAAAAAGGAAAAGGAAACGGGATGCATTTCGCCAAAACGCAAAGGGAAATGTGGTCCTAAGAGGAAAACCACTGCCAGGGATGACGCTTACCTAATACGGAAAAGTGTTAAAGATCCTCGAAAGACTAGTGACGCATTAAAACGTGATTTGGGGGAGAAAGGAATAGAAATCAGTTCTTCAATGGTTTGTAGACGACTCCTGGAAGTTGGTCGGAAAGCCCGACGGCCTGTGAAAAACAACTTCTGACAAAAGTAATGAAAGTTAAGCGTTACAAATGGGGACTAAAATACCAAAACTGGACAAAGGATGATTGGGGAAAAGTTCTGTTCAGAGTTGAAAACCATTTCTATGTTCATGGTCAGAGAAGTCAGTATGTTCGGAGGTCAGAGGGAGAAAAGGTTCGTGATTCCCACATTGACCACTTTGTGAAACACCTACAAAAGCAGATGTTTTGGGGTTGCTTTAGTTATTACGGCGTCGGCGCCTTGCATCCAGTCCAGGGCATGATGCGCTCTCCACAATATATAGAAGTTCTCCGAAGAACAGCTGTTCCAGAACTAAAAAGACATTTCTTGACGGTTCTGGCGTATTTCAACTTCTTGGGTCCCTGTACCAAACTTGAATTAAAGCTCGAATAAGTTTCTCCTTTGTCGTACAGTCCATGTCACGAAGGCGTTGCTAGCAAATAGACCACATATTTTCAATGGGGTTTAAATCTGGTGAATTCCCAGGCCAGTACAAGATGGTTATTTGAATAGTATTGAACAAAGTCTTGACAATTTTTAATGTGTGGCACGGGGCCAGATCTCGTTGAAGAACTGATTTCTATTCCTTTCTCCCCCAAATCACGTTTTAATGCGTCACTAGTCTTTCGAGGATCTTTAACACTTTTCCGTATTAGGTAAGCGTCATCCCTGGCAGTGGTTTTCCTCTTAGGACCACATTTCCCTTTGCGTTTTGGCGAAATGCATCCCGTTTCCTTTTCCTTTTTGACCACACGGCTGACGGTTGCCGGACTGACGCCTACTATTCTTGCTATGTCCCTGTAGGTCTTGTCTGTGTGTTCGTGCAAGGTCACGGTCTTCATGCGCCTTCTGGGAGTCACGTCCATCTCAAACAATGATGAATCACAAAAAACAAGAAGTTGAAACAAAAACCTTACTAACCATAAAAAGTATGATGTAATCTTGGGTGATGTAACGAATAGACATGCGCAGTTATTACATCGTCTGATTCACAAACAATGATGAAATATCTATTCCCAAAATAAAATAGAAAACAGATGCCAAAAGGGCAGCTTTCATGTTTAAAACATGATATTCATAGAAAAAGAGACACAATCGTATTTTGCGTCAATGAATATGCACAGGGATGTAGAGTTTACAGCACGTATATTTTGCCCTATTTATTAAGATGTGTATATATCTCGTCTGTGCGCGTTGCAGTCCAGTCAATTAGCGGGCAATTTAGTACATGATCTCAAGGACAACAAGATATCAAAGGGAAGATATTATTACCAAGTATATAGAAAAGTTCTAACTCAGAATTTCGGGACGTTCGAGCGGTGAAAATGGCAAAACGAAGATGAGTTTGAGAGCAGGATGAGTGTGATTACTGAGTAAATTTTAAGCGGAATAATATGATTATTCGTGGAAACGACGCCTAAAGAACTGCTTCTATGCAGGGCAGTCACTGGAAAATTTTTATCTGCAATTCCACACATACTTTGGCTTTGTGCCAATGTGGCGTAATAGAAAGCCAGCCATCACCAGTTTAGCTTGTTCTTATGGCCGTTGTGGTGTATAGTGAATGGAGGGGGCGCAGAGATATACCATCTCATGGTTATTTTATTCTGTATACACTTTATGTTATTCAGCCCATATTGGCTTCTGAAACTTTTAAGTTAGACAAACTTTTGTTAACGAGTTTTTGCCAAGGGGCTTTGCGTAAGCATATTTGTTCGCACATGTAAGCTTCTGATTCTTCGCTGCACATGGAGGTATTAAATAATCCGGAAATACATTCCATCACTTCAGGAAATTAGCCCAGGCGTAGCGAATAATGGAAGAGAAGTATCGAATGCGGCCAAATATAAATGCTTTTAACTGGTTGGTACATATACTATAGATTCTTCTTCAGGTTGTATACAGGGATAAAGTAAAAAAGCAAACAATTAACAATAAATGCAGCTACCAATAAACTGGGCAATTAGAAAAACTAGATTTATCAGATAAACAAGAGGGGAATTTAAATCACACGGAACATACAAATAAATCGTTTCTTCTCGAGGGCGCGAGAGTTTGTTCTTGCATAGCGACGAAACAACGGAGAGTAAAGTTCCTGTATTACAAACACGTCAACAAGTAGAATGACCAACGATTTATCGCGGATAAAAAGGCAGGTGCTTGACAAGTGCAGTAGGGTGGAGGCAGTGAGCAATATTAGCTAAAATGATATGTGAATCGTCAGTTTGCAAAACTGCAGATTTACTGCACTGCTGCGTAACGGTAGTTTGGTATGGGAATAGAATGTGCGCACACAAAGCAATAAGTGGAGCGGTTACAGTTCACGCGATAGGTGAGAAAATAAACGAAGGGGAAATGAAAACGCTTATTGTGCCTCGCTTCCTTGAGTCGACGCGATAAGCAAATCCAGTTTCAACCCCGGTAGCGTTGAACAGAATGTGCGCTGAAATCGAAGAGTGCGCACGTTGATTTGTGGTACTATGTTTACCTTCGGATTTAGAGGATTATATGACGCAAGTAAATGCATGAGTGCATCAACAGGATGTTTTTTGAATACCGTTCGCGTGGAGGAGGAAAATGGTGAGTGTGGGGGGCGTTCTACTTTTGGCACAAGCGTAGAGAAAAGAAATGCCTTCAGCCGTTCAACTGGCTATATTGTGTGGTCAGCAGTGACTGATGACCTCTGTTATGCCTAAAGTACACAGTATATTACCTTTATTTTTGAATTCCGGTTACACATCATACGCGTTAGGCATGAATGGAGGTCGATTGAGATATTCGTTTTGGCATGATTTTAAGTGGAAATCGTTGTTAGAAATGTTTTAGAAGAGACAGTAAAATCCTGCAAAACTCACACTTACATGCATTCTACGGTGGAAGCATTTGACTATTCCGCGGAATGACTCATGGAGTGAAGGTCATTAAAACGCTGTAGTGGATTTTATGCAGACAATTATTTAGTTAATCTGTGTTGGCGTGTCCCTGTTCGGTGCCAGTAATACATGCTTCTTGGTAAAAATCGTTGGACTAGTCTAGTCGGAATGCATGTGCAATATAGTCGAAAGCGCAAAAGATAGACCCGTTAATCATTTAAAACAAAGTAATATCAAAAGAATGAATCCAACAAAGTCTTGAGACATTTTTTGCAGCAAGGAATAAATGCTTAATATGGAACAGTTCAGGCTTTCTTGTACCATACACTGTCTACGTGGTATAAATAAAAGCCTGAAGACAAAACATTTCAAGATTATTCAACGCTTCAGGTAAGTGTTGCTGGAAATTGTCCGGCAAATTACATCTATTTTGTGTCTTATTTATTTGCAACGGTACTGCTGGCATCATCAATGTCTTAAGCAGCTTAATATATCGCAATGATTTTCATCATAAAACCAGCATCAACTCTTCTCCATTCATGAAATACTTTGAAGAACATGGTAAAATATATCGTGATCACATGCTATTTATGAGTCGTTTAGTGACTGCTTGACCTTAGTGTGTGCAAATCTGTTCCCTTACTGACTGTATCATTACATAACAATCAACATCGTATACAATTCGAAATTTGTCTCAACGATATTCAGCAGCTACTGAAAACCATCAAACTTCTCAGTTTGGACTTGTGCAGCAACCCTTTAACTGCCACTAAAATGGGTGGAACTTACAAAGAGTTATTTCTATTCAATATATTTATATCGTAGCTACGAAGTAGCTTTTCTATTGCTGCTTGAACAACCTTGAATTTAAACCCACGTCACAAAATTGGTCCCAAGCAAACCGTTAACAATTACTGATCGATTCTCTTTACATTCACCATCGTCATTATTTTTGAATGATTAATGAGGAACTCCTTAATTCTCCGGCCCTGTTTACCACATCCGCAAATGCTTTCCTTGATAGACGCGCCTGAACAACCTGTCAATTACACTATGTTAATTATACTCCATAATAAATAGACCTGTGTAATACAACACAAATTTAGGTTGAACAGAAGAAAGCATCTGACCGTGTACCGCACTAATGTATATTGTAAACTATCTAACATTTGAAATTCTGAACCCGAATTTAGTTGGCATTTGTCCTACTTTCGCAATTGGTCTCATCTCTTCGCTTTGGTTCATATCCACTTTCCATGCATAATTAGCAGTGTCGTCATCCAGGGAACTTTACTTGGCCTTTGATTATACTCCTCTGCATCAAATATAATGGCACGTCTTTTAAAAAGGACCAACTCCCTCAATTTGATGTTGACATCAAGCTTTTCTATAAGCTCCTGTGTGAAACGATGTAGCGCACATTAAACTGAATTCTATATGAAATTCCCTGTTTTAAGGAATGGTCAAAAACGTGGCTGCTAACAAGTTCGACCGACAAATCAAGCATTATGTGATGCGGTACACGATTCCAAAGGATGAATTAAAAGTAACAGCAAAACTATTAGAATACTGCAGTGCACCTGTGATCTTGAAATCCGGGTTTCTTCCAAACCGCCATTGGTAACAAGCTCGATGCTAAAAAGCCTGATCAAGACATTTCGTGGAGAGCGTATGGCAAAATATCAATATAGTGCCTGCCCATGTGGAATCTTTCATTACCTCACTTATCCTATTCTCGATTACTGCAATTGCATCTATCTCCGTATGCAAAAATCGGACTGGAATACAAGGATTATTTTACAGAGGTCATACACCTAAGTTTTGTTCAGTAACACATCCAGCCTAGATTATTGCAAAAGCTGCAAGCTGCTTTAGCTTAAGCATCACTGGGTGCGATGCTTATAGCAGGCCTGAATGGCTCTACACAATTTGTTGCATTAGAAAACGTACTCATGACCGCTTAATTTAAATATAAGGTATGGTAATTATCGAATACTGCGTACCAAGAAACTTATGCCATTGATATCAAGGACTATAACAAGAATATGCTCAAAGTAGTTCCTCATCAGATATGCTGTCTTGTGGAAAAGTCTATCAAAACAAACACGGTATGTGAGCGCCTAATATTGCGCACCTAACTAGAGGGATTCTTAGATCTAGATGTCTAGATCCATGTTCTCTTCTGGCAAGCCACCTGAACACTGTTAGTAGAGGGCCCAACAACATTTTCATGGCTAAAATTTGCCGTCAATATTTATTCTAAAATGATACTGATAATTTCTTCACTTACTCACTATCTCATATAAGAAGTTCCTCCAAAATTAGAAATATACATAAATATAAATATATACAAATATATATGCTGAGGCTGATGTTGAGTTCTTGTTGCTTCTTCACCGGTTGGGATAAACCAACTTACAATTAAACTAGGTTTTATAAGCAGGATATATTTCATTCCACTTTATTTGGTTTGTTCTGCCTACCGAAATAATGTTGTAATAACTGGCCACGGTGCTTACGCTAATTGCGCTTACCTTCGGTAATTTTGTTGCGTTTGCAGCAGTTTTAAGTAACTTGTGGACATTTCTTACTTATTGCGGATTCGTTGCTAACCAACTTACTTCATACGGTAATTTAGCAAAGAGTTATGCCACTGTATCTCTATGCATTATTGGATTTATTTTATTTCAGCTTGTCATTTAAAGTGAATGGCTGTTGTTTGATATCCCCGGTATAGCTGCGCTTGATGTGCATGTTGACAGGGTGCCTATCTGTCTGTTACCCACTACCTCGTCCATACTGGCACCAGGAGACAGTTGGTCACTGCTGGAAGGGACGGCGTGCATAATCCTTGAGGCTGTGCTAGGCTCGAACAGTAGTTTCATGCACTCAGTGTGGAGCGGACTACGGTCCAGCCACCGTCTTGTATGCGCTTGATTCCCCCAATACACCGTGTTTATTTTTGCCTGTGAAGGAGTGTGGGCCGACTACGTTGATGAAACATGGCTCCCATGCACATGCCTCCCGGTCTTATTCATTCGGGTTTAAACTAGATATGGGGTTTGCGGTTGGAGCTGTGGGTGGTGCAGCGCAAACCAAACATGGTCCCTCGGTAGTCGCATGCCTCCTGTGGCTGGCCACAGTGACAGGCGAATCCGAAACCGGATGCCGCCAATCACACACACACACACACACACACACATATATATATATATATATATATATCAAGCGCACACAAAGCGGTGGCTGGACCGTAGTCCGCTCCACACTGACTGCATGGAACCACTCTTTTAGCCTAGCAAGGTCACAAGAACCGTGCACCCCGTCCCCTTCAGCAACGACCAACTGTCTCCTGGAGCTAGCATGAAGGATGTAGTGAGTAATAGACAGGTAGGCACCTTGTCAAAATACACATCAAGCGCAACCATACCAGGGATATCAAACAACAGCCTTTCACTTGAAACGACAAGCTGAATTAAAATAAATCCAATAATGCATACAGATACGGTGGCATAAATCTTCGCTAAATTACCAGATGAAGTAATTTGGATAGCAACAAATCCGTGATAAGCAAGAAATGCCCACAAGTTACTAAATGCTACAAACGCAACAAAATTGCCGAAGATAAGTGCAATTAGTGTAAGCAAAATGGCCAGTTAATAGAACATCATTCAGGGAAGCAGAACAAACCAAATAAACTGGAATGAAATTTATGTAGCTTAAAAAAGACCTAGTTTAAGTGTAAGTTGACTCAGCCCAACTGCGGTGAAGAAGCATCAAGAATGCAACATCAGCCTCAGCATGGGGCACACATACATACATGGTTGGCGGCATCCGGTTTCGGATTTGCCTGTCACTGTGGCCAGACACAGGACGCCTACGCCTACAGAGGAACCATGGTTTGCTTGCGCTGCACCACCCACAGCTCCAACCACATACCCCATATCCAGTGTAAACCCGAAGCAATAAGACCGGGAGGCAAGTGGATGGGAACCACGTTTCACCAAAGGAGCCGGCCCACACTCCTTCACAGGCAAACAAAAGCAAATTGTATCATGGGAAATCAAGCGCACACAAGGCGGTGGCTGGACCGTAGTCCGCTCCGCACTGACTGCATGGAACCACTCTTTGATCCTAACACGGCCACAAGGACCGTGCACCCTGTCCCCTCCAGCAATGACCAACTGTCTCCTGGAGCCAGTATGGACGAGGTAGTGGGTAATAGACAGGTAGGCACCTTGTCAACAAGCACATCAAGCGCATCCACACCGGGGATATCAAACAACAGCCAAACACTTGAGCGAGAGAGAGAGAAAGAAAAGACAAAAACTCGATTAATGCATAAAGAAACGGTGACATAAACCTTAATTAAACAGCATATGTAATAAGTTGTTTACAAACAAATCCTAGCGAAGTGCACGAGGTCAGGAAGTATAGTTCACGGAATGCCACGAACGCAAAAATGTTATGGAAATCGAATACAATTGGCTTAGGCGAGGTGTGCAAGTTAATGGAATAGAGTACAGGGAAAGATTTATATGAGAAAGAAAAGCATTAATGTAAATACTGTAAACCCACCACCTGAAATAAAGAGATTTAGCATGCAAGCACGCGGTTAGTAAATCGAATTCAGCGTGTTTATAAACGCTGCGCCGGCTCGCCGTAATTCTCTGTAGGACCCGTCGTCATTTCTGTAGTGGCCCCTAATGGCATAGCTCATGACCCTGTAACGCGTGCGGCCCTCCGGCAGAAAGAACAACAGGTGGCGGCGACACGAAAATCTTTATTGGCGAGAATTGCTTTCTTTTTATATCAGATATGACCATTTTCTGCGCCCGTTTCTATTCGGCTACTACACTTTCATGCATTTGTCTCCATTTGCCAGTGTCCTTTGATCCTGGGCGTTTCGCCTCCAATCGTTCGGTCGTAATTCGTCCATGGCATTTGCTACAATTGGTTCCCCATGCTGTGTCTTGACGATCAAAAACCAATCGGCCGATGGGTTTAGGTTCAGTGCCTGCTCTTTCTGGCCTATGGACGGTCGTTCGCGTACCGGATTGACGTGACGCTGATTGGTCAGGCGTCTGATGCAAGTCCTCGATCCCCTTAACGTCGCTTACTCGTTTGCGAGCCGTCTCGGGTTTTGATTGGATATTCGGACCACGCTTGTTTGCCAGACGCTTTGCCGAGCCGTTGGTCTGTTCGTCCGATCGGTAGCTTGTGTGCGCCACTGGTTGGCGGTGCCGCGAACTGATTGCGATCTCCGATTGTGTTGCCGATTGGTGGAAACCAGTTCGCGCTGTTGGCTGGCGGTTTGGCACGTAAGCTACCATCACATCCTTCCTTTTTTCGTTTTTTTGTAGTCCGATTGCGTAAGCGCCTTATCGCCTTCCACTGCGTGTAGTCTTGTGGTCGTGTGCTGCCGTATCCACCGAAATGTCCGGCTGCGTTGGCTGCTTCGCACGATGCCGTGCTTGTTCACCACGTTGTCTCCTTAACTGCACCCGGTTGCGTCGAAATAGACTATCCCCAACTCTTACGTCGTAGCTTCGTTCGCCTTTGAGACCTTCTACTCGCCCTCTCCTCCAAGACCCGTTAGCTCCCGGTGTCGGCGCGACCCAGACCTCGTCTCCGGGCAACAGGCGTGGAAGCTGCTTCGTTCCGCGATCGTAATATTGCTTTTGTCGAAGCATGCGCTCACGCAAGCGCTCATACATCAAGCTCTGCGATGGTATTTCAGGCTGCAGCAGAGTATTGGCGATCGGCAACAGGGTTCTTGTCCTACGGCCGAACAGACGTTGCGCTGGACTGCATCCAATTTCGGCAGATGGCATGTTCCTTCGTTCTAACAACATGATGTAAGGATCTTCTTTGGTCTCCTTGGCTTTGGTGAGTAACTTCTTTGCTTCCTTCACGGCTGACTCAGCTTTTCCATTTGACTGACTGTGGTAAGGGCCGGTTAAACGATGAAGGAAATCCCACTTTTCGCTGAAACTCCGAAATTCGGCGCTGTTGAATTGGGGGCCATTGTCGGACACTACCTCTTCCGGTATCCCATGTCGCGCAAACTGCGATCGTAGCTTGTTTATCACGGCCTGTGTGCTAGTAGACGTGAGAGCATCAATCTCGAAATAGTCGCTAAAGTAATCGACAGCGATCAGGTAATTCCTTCCGTCATGTGCAAAGATGTCTAGGGCGACTTTCTGCCACGGCCTTTCCGGGACCTCACGAAGCATCATAGGCTCCTTCGGCTGGCGGACATCATGTGCTCGACAGGCTAAGCAGTTTGAAACGTGATCCCGTATCTGACTAGTCATTCCAGGCCAAAACATTAGCTCTCGAGCTCTCGCCACGCAAGCATTGACTCCTGAATGACTTCCGTGTATCAGCTCCAGCATGGGTCGTTGCATTGCCTTTGGAACGAGTATACGGTTGCCTTTGAAGATTAGCCCATCCTGTGTGACAAGTTCATCCCGAAAGTTAAAGAAGGGAGTCAACTCCTTTGGCAGCTTGTTTTTACTATCGGGCCACCCTTTCAGTATCGTTTCCTTGAGCCGATTACACAGCTCGTCTGCTTCCGTGTGGCGTAGTAGTTGCTGGAAACGCTCCTCTGTGACGGCCAATAGCTGAGTGACATGGACAATGTCTTGGTCTCCTTGCGTTGCGGTCACATCGGAAAGATATGCCCTAGACAGTGTGTCTGCAATGTACATCCTCGACCCCGGTTGGTAGACGATGTCTAGGTCGTACTTCTGGAGCCGAATGAGCATTCGTTGTAAGCGGCGTGGGACGACGTGCAGTGGTTTATTGGCTATTGATACCAGAGGCTTGTGATCGGTAAATACAGTGGTCCGGCGACCAAAAGTGTAATCGTTGAAACGCTCTACGGCATAAACCAATGCTAGCATCTCCTTTTCAATCTGTGCATAACGGCGCTCGGATTCCGTTAGTGTCCGACTGCGAAAATCGATGGGCTTCCCGTTCTGCATTAGCACGGCACCGATACCGAATTGGCTGCTGTCACACTGGATCTCAAGGGGAAGTGACGGATCGTAATACGCTAGGACAGGGGCGCACGCGATCAGTTGTTTGATGTTCTGGAAAGCCTCCTCCTGTTCTGTGTTCCACTGCCAGCTCTCGCCCTTATGTGTAAGTTTTCGGATAGGAACCATTACTTCGGCTAGTCGTGGAAGGAAGCGGCTGAGGTAATTCACCATCCCGTTTAGTCTGCTCACGGCTTTAACATCTGTCGGAGGTGGCATCTCTTTTATGGCTCTAACTTTCTCCGGATCTGGCTTTAGACCTTCTGCGCTCAAAACATGTCCGTGGAACACCAGCTCTGTTTTTCGTAACTCAATTTTCTCACGTTTCAATCTGATATTCTTGTCTTTACAGCGTTCTAGAAATCTGCTCAGGTTACGGTCGTGCTCTTCCAGAGTCGCCCCAAAAACCACTACATCGTCTGCTACACAAATAGCTCCGGGTAGATCGTCTAGGGCCTGCATTAATCGTTTCTGAAAAATTTCACTGGACACTTTCAAACCGAATGGTAAGCGCAACCACCGAAACCGTCCAAATGGCGTTCCGAACGTGGTTAAATAACTGGACTCCTCGTCAAGCTGGACGTGCCAGAAAGCGGAAGCGAGGTCGACCTTCGTGAACAATCTGGCCTTGGACAACTCGGGTAAGACGTCATCTAGCGTTGGTAGTGTAAAATACTCTCTCCTGAGTGCGGCGTTGAGCGGCTTAGGGTCGATGCACACACGCAAATCGCCTGACTTCTTGGTGATTATCGCGACTTGACTGACCCAATCGGTTGGCTCATCGACCTTGGCAATCACACCTAAACTGATCAAACGCTGCAACTCGTCTAAGAACTTCTCACGCAAAGCGATAGGTACTTTTCTCGCTGGTAGTGCTACTGGTCTAGCGGACTCGTTTAACGACAGGTGAGCTACGCCTTGGAATTTTCCCACGGTACCATCAAACACACTGGGATAGTTGTCTACGATCTCTGTACCGACTTCGCACGAGTGAACAAAACGATCATGATTAAAAGAAACAAAACCCAAACTCTGAATGGAATCAAGGCCCAGGATGGGCATTAAATCTCCTGATACCAGGAGAAAATCAAGTAAATGCTCGGAGCCATCCTTCGGGTTTATGGCCTTCATGGTAACGCAGTCCTTCGGTTGTAACTTTGATCCGTTCCACATTCTGAGCTGTGTCTGTATTTGGCGGTATTCTGCATCGGGACAGTATTTGTGAGGAAGTATGTTCACGCTTGCTCCTGAATCCAATTGGAATCGCACCGGACGCCCTTGAATAAGCAACGTTGCGAATACACAGACTGGTCTCTCACGTCCTGTCATGTTGTTAATAGCCAGTTCCTGCGGCTCTTCCTGATCGTCCTGCCCGACTGAGTCGACTTTGGTTGCCTGACAACAACGTGCAAAGTGGTTCTTCTTCGCACACTTCATACAGGTTCGGCCCCATGCTGGACAATCCTCTTTGCGCCTTGGGTGTGAGCGGCCGCAAAACTGGCATTTGGGTTGATTCGCGCTCGATGACTTCGATACAATTTCTCGGCCTCGGGATACTGCAAACAGATCCGTCGTGGACTCCATCTTGAGCTGCTGAAACTGTTGAGCCGTCCTTGATTCGCTAAAACAGATATCGATGCAATGTTCCAAAGACAGGTTTCGCTGTCGCAAAAGGCGTCTGGAAAGTTCCTCATTCTTTATGCCAATTATAATTCGATCGCGGATCAGCGAATCTCGTAAACAGGTGCAAAAATTGCAATCCCGCGCCAGAATTTTCAGCTCCGTGATGTATGCGTCGATTGATTCACCCGGCAGGCGATTTCGGCTGAAAAACAGATACCTTTGGTAAGTTTCGTTTGTGTAACCTTCGCAAAACTCGCCGAATCTGCGTATTACTTCATCCAGCTCCATCTCCTGAGTTCCATCGCTGAGATCCAACGTTTGCAGCGTCCGCCTGGCTTCGTCTCCAATGGCATGCCTGAACATCGCCAGTTGATAGGCCATTGGCTGAGAATCCAACTGAGTCTGTGTTACAAAGTCTAGCCACTTCGCCTTCCATATTCTCCAATTCTCCGACAACGAACTCTCGGTCATTTGCAACGGAGCTGGCAGCGGAATCGTTGGTTGTCCACCAAACGCATGCGGGGTTCGGCGTGTCTTCTTGTCCTCTGTCGCCATGTAACGCGTGCGGCCCTCCGGCAGAAAGAACAACAGGTGGCGGCGACACGAAAATCTTTATTGGCGAGAATTGCTTTCTTTTTATATCAGATATGACCATTTTCTGCGCCCGTTTCTATTCGGCTACTACACTTTCATGCATTTGTCTCCATTTGCCAGTGTCCTTTGATCCTGGGCGTTTCGCCTCCAATCGTTCGGTCGTAATTCGTCCATGGCATTTGCTACAATTGGTTCCCCATGCTGTGTCTTGACGATCAAAAACCAATCGGCCGATGGGTTTAGGTTCAGTGCCTGCTCTTTCTGGCCTATGGACGGTCGTTCGCGTACCGGATTGACGTGACGCTGATTGGTCAGGCGTCTGATGCAAGTCCTCGATCCCCTTAACGTCGCTTACTCGTTTGCGAGCCGTCTCGGGTTTTGATTGGATATTCGGACCACGCTTGTTTGCCAGACGCTTTGCCGAGCCGTTGGTCTGTTCGTCCGATCGGTAGCTTGTGTGCGCCACTGGTTGGCGGTGCCGCGAACTGATTGCGATCTCCGATTGTGTTGCCGATTGGTGGAAACCAGTTCGCGCTGTTGGCTGGCGGTTTGGCACGTAAGCTACCATCACAGACCCACTAGACATTTATATGAGAAACAAAGGCATTCGGAGAGAATCGAAAACCCACCACCTGAAATAAAGTGACTTAGCATGCAAGCATGCAGTTAGTAAATCGAATTCAGTGTGCCTACAAACGCTGCGCCGGTGCTACCTACGTTCACTGCGGGACCCGTCGTCGCTTCGGCAGTGGTCCCGAGTGACCTCTCTCATGCCTCACTAGGCCTGCCTGACTCAGGCACTCGCGACCGCATGTTGTACGGCACTATGCGCTCGATGTCGATGGAGTACAATTCATCGGTGCTTCCCGCTTCCGCAAATGCCGCTTCTTCTCTGCATGCATGAGGGCTTTCTCCCGCACTTCAGCAACTGCCTTCGTGATTAGATCGCGCCATGCACGCCGATCAACCGCCTTCGATTCCCATGATATGCAATCAAGATTAGAACGTGAGAGGCTCACTTTAATCATGTCCTGGTAACATAACTTTGGTTTCCCCACTTGCAGCTTCTCAATACTCAGTTGACCGTATAAAAGGTGTTTAGGTATCCGCGCCGAATCCATACGGCTCACATGAACGAACCATCTCAGGTGTCGCAGTAAAAGTCTGCCGTCCAATGCATACATCCCACTTCGGCGCAACACTTCCGTGTCTGCGACTCTGGCGCCCCAACTGATCCGCAAAATTCGTCGCAGACACTGCTGATGGAACCGCTCGAGACATCGCACATCCCGACGGTACATCGTCCACGTTTCACTGTCGTATAGAACAACGGACAGTACCATGGATTTGTACACCATCAGCTTCGTGCCAATGCTAAGTTGATGGTTGTTCCACACTCGGTACTCAAGCTTCCCAAATGCCGCTGCCGCCTTCGAAACGCGAATGCGCAACGCATCGTGTAGCTGCTGATCAGTCGATATCACAGTCCCAAGGTAGCAAAAGCGGTAGGTGGTTTCCAATACTTCAGCACCAATGCTGATTTGCGGCAATATTGAAGATTGCACCTCCGGTGAAGGCTGAAACAGACAGACAGTTTTGCTTGTGTTGATGGTGAGCCCGAATTTGGCCGCTGTCGAAGCCAGAGCACTAGTCATGTGCTGCAACTCATCCGCGCTGTGTGAAAACAACGCACAGTCGTCAGCAAACAGCAACATACGGATAGTTGTCTCACAGACTAGAGTTCTCGCATCGAAACGACGGATGTTCAGCAACGCACCATCAATACGGTGCTCCACACCAACACCGTAAGCACCAGCCGCATCAAAAGCACAGGAAAATATTGCCTGAAGATATATATTAAACAAGGCAGTAGTTAAGACACAGCCTTGCTTCACACCAGAGACAACTGCAAAGTCATCCGAGGTCTCTCCACTCAGCTGCACCCTGGCTCGAATACCACTGTGCCGACATTCAATTAAACTTACAAACTTACGCGGGCAACCAAACTTATCCAACACCAGCCACAATGCCTCGCGGTTCACCGTGTCAAACGCCTTGGTGAAATCAACAAAAAGCGAGTACAATGGCTGGTGTCGTTCTCTGCACTTCTCTTGCAACTGACGAGCCGCAAACACCATATCTATAGTGCTGCGACCCGAACGGAATCCACACTGCTCTTCCGCCACGTTAGGTTCCACAATCTGCCTCACGAGTAAATTGAAGAGGATTTGGGCAATCACCTTGCCCACACAACTCAGCAAGTTGATGCCACGATAATTCGTGTAACATTGCTTTCTTCCTTTGCCCTTGTACAGTGGTAGCACAAGGGCATCCTTCAGCTCAGCAGGCACCTCCTCCTCAATCCACACGCGTTGCACCAAGTGGTGCAGCGCAGTCAACAACGCGGGTCCACCGTGTTTCAATACTTCAGGCGGGATCCCGTTGGCTCCGGTACACTAGCCGTTTCGAAGTTGAGCAAGGGCTCTCTGCGTCTCATCCCGTGTCGGCGAATCCGCCAGGTGCGCCTTCACATCGTGCTGCTTCAGGCCGTTCAATGTAGGCCAGTCGATTTCTGAACGGTTGTTCAAGAGACACGCAAAGTCTTTCCGCCAGACCTGCATTATGTCTGCAGTCTGGGTGCAAGTAGCGCCTGAACTACCATCGAGCAGCTTCCTCAGCGGCTTCAATCTCAGTCCATAAAGCGCCTTCAAGGAGTCAAAGAATTCCTTGTGTTGGCGGCGTTCGGCGTAGCATTCCATCTGCTTCGCCTTCTCCGCCCACCATGCATTTTTAATGCGACGGAGCTCTCGGGTCAGTCGCCGTCGAAGTTTGCGAAACTGACTCTTCTTCCCCACGTCACTGGGGTCTGCAGCATGTGCAGCAAATGCTGCATTCTTCTCCGACACCAATGCGCCAATCGTCGCATCATTCTCATCAAACCAATCAGGCCGCTTACAGTTTGCGCGCCCAATGGTCTCCTCGGCAGCAGCTGTCACCTGATCGCGAATGTGGTGCCACAGCTCGCCAACTGTGGCTATGCAGTCCACATCACCACACAGGCGTGCAGCCATTGCCTTCTCCAGCTCAGTACGTTTCGCCACAGTACCGAGGGAGAGAATGTTAAATTTACGCCGATTCACGGCGGGAGTGCAATACATCGATTTATGAAAATATATGTACAGTTTGGTCCGAACCAATTTGTGATCAGTGCCACACTCAGCTCCACGCAGTACACGTGTCATGCGCACTTCACGCATATCACGCTGACGTATGATGACATAGTCGAGCAGGTCAGCGTGACCACTCCGTGGGTGCGTCCAAGTTGCTATATCACTCGCACTCAGTGCAAACCGAGTGTTCGTGATCGTCAGGCCGTGAGTGGCACACAGTGAGAGCAGCCTGTCACCGTTCGCATTCGCTGAACCAATGCCATGCGCACCGATAACATCTGTCCAAGCTGATGCATCACGCCCAACGCGCGCGTTGAAATCACCCAGCAGAAATAGTCGGTCGCTCCTCGGCACAGACCGTATCACGGAGGATAGCTCAGTGTAGAACTGATCACGCGTGTCATCAGGATAACACATGGTCGGACCGTACTGCTTATAAAAGTAGCAAACTTACCACTCCCGAGCCGTAGGCGAACAGTCATCAGTGGCGCGCTGATGCCCGTTGGTTCACCCACCAGCTGGCCATGGAGGTGATCTGATATTGCAAACCCGACTCCATGTTCACGTAGTGCTGAGGCTGCGTTCCCCACCCAATAGAATGTGTAGCCAGCACCTGCTTCATGTAACTTACCTTGCTCAGCGAACCGAGTTTCACTGAGCGCCGCAATATCGATGTGGTAGCGCGCCAGCTCCATCGCGACCGGTGCAGTGCGTCGCTCCGGGCGCTAGTTCGAGTTCCGGTCCAGTAATTTCCGCACGTTCCAGCACCCGATGCTGAGTGCTTTGCGCGCAGGCATACGATTGCATTGGTGGGCAATCGCACGCGAGGTGGTCGTGCTTCGGAGGTTTGCTTGAGGGACTCCACCCGGAGCCTTTGGCTCAATAGCCTGACCCACAAAGCAGTGGGTGATTCGGAGGTTTGCTTGAGGGACTCCACCCGGAGCCTTTGTCTCAATAGCCTGACCCACAAGGCAGTGGGGAGCAGATCCAGCTCGGGAATGTGATTGCATAGACAGATTGGGATCTGCTTGACGGCCGTCACACGCAGCCTTTGAGGTTCTGGAACAATTATCATATGTTTTGCTACCGTAATTGGATACGCACCTGCAACCGCGGCCTGACGCAGGTGGGCTTTTGGCGGGTTTGCACCAATTTGACCAGGGGCTGCCTGGATTGAGGCGGGCAGTAACAAACCACTGCACACCCAGAGGTGTCCTCCCACCGTCAGAGACAATGCGTGGCCCTCGTGCTCTACGCCAATCGAGCTTTGAGAATATAACCCGTAAACCTGTTGTCTCCCATGGCTAGGTTTTACGGGAAGTGGGCAATCGACCACTTCCTAACCTCCGGAGAGGATGGACTTGGATACTGCCAGGGCGCCTAAACCTGACAGGAGAACGACTCGGATCCTCAGCCAAAGCCCTCGATTAAATGAACACCCAAAAAGCAGCGAATCTAGCACATGGTCAGTTAGCCGACTCCTGCGGATTGGTGTCCTGGATCTTAGAAGGGAGAAGGGAGAAACCCAACTCCCACCCAGCGGTCGCCACGTGAAGGCGCCCAGGACATGAGGCTATGGCGCAGCAGTAGCAACAGTGGGTAGACCATCTGTCAGGATTTAGCCACCACCAGCCTAAGCGTACCATAGGCTCGCCCGCGATTGATTCCCCAAATAAAGCGTGCTTGTATTTTCCTGTGAAGGAGTGTGGGCCGGCTCCGTTGATGAAACGTGGTTCCCATCCGCATGCCTCCAGGTTTTATTCCTTCGGGTTTACACTGGATATGGGGTATGTGTTTGGAGCTGTGGGTGGTGCAGCGCAAGCAAACCCTGGTCCCTCTGTAGGCGCAGGCGTCCTGTGTCTGGCCACAGTGACAGGCAAATCCGAAACCGGATGCCGCCAACCATGTATGTATGTATGAGCTAGGAACTTTGGGGCCACTACAGAAATGACGACGGGTCCTACAGAGAATTACGGCGAGCCGGCGCAGCGTTTATAAACACGCTGAATTCGATTTACTAACCGCGTGCTTGCATGCTAAATCTCTTTATTTCAGGTGGTGGGTTTACAGTATTTACTTTAATGCTTTTCTTTCTCATATAAATCTTTCCCTGTACTCTATTCCATTAACTTGCACACCTCGCCTAAGCCAATTGTATTCGATTTCCATAACATTTTTGCGTTCGTGGCATTCCGTGAACTATACTTCCTGACCTCGTGCACTTCGCTAGGATTTGTTTGTAAACAACTTATTACATATGCTGTTTAATTAAGGTTTATGTCACCGTTTCTTTATGCATTAATCGAGTTTTTGTCTTTTCTTTCTCTCTCTCTCGCTCAAGTGTTTGGCTGTTGTTTGATATCCCCGATGTGGATGCGCTTGATGTGCTTGTTGACAAGGTGCCTACCTGTCTATTACCCACTACCTCGTCCATACTGGCTCCAGGAGACAGTTGGTCATTGCTGGAGGGGACAGGGTGCACGGTCCTTGTGGCCGTGTTAGGATCAAAGAGTGGTTCCATGCAGTCAGTTGGAGCGGACTACGGTCCAGCCACCGCCTTGTGTGTGCTTGATTTCCCATAATACATTGTGCTTTTGTTTGCCTGTGAAGTAGTGTGGTCCGGCTCCTTTGATGATACGTGGCTCCCATCCACATGCCTTCCGGTCTTATTCCTTCGGGTTTACACTGGATATGGGGTATGTGGTTGGAGCTGTGGGTGTTGCAGCGCAAGCAAACCATGGTTCCTCTGTAGGCGCAGGCGTCCTGTGGCTTGTCACAGGAGCCGTCAACGCGGCGTGAACCCAAATTTTTTCTGCATCTCCTCGACAGAATGAACGTTCAAATTATCGCCGTGGTTTGACAACAGTAATTTTATGTTATTGAAATGGGCTGTTTGCATCAAAAGTAAGGCAGCATTAACATGATAACAGTTGCTCAATAACCCAGCAGGAGGCAAAATTCCAATGAATTCTCTGGCATCACATTTAATCCCAGCCATCAGTGTGACGCTCCTCATAGTATCCGAAGTGTCGCGACTATCTTTGGCATATTTAACGTTAGGAGCAGCGTTCCATCAGAGGGTAACCTATACTGTCGTCCACCAATAAAGAGGCCATACACCGGAAATCTTGAGGATAAGCCCAAGCGTAAATTTTCTTTACACGTCGGTCAGTCAGCTGAGGCAATGCACAACGTGCAAAATTACACTGGACAACAAATTAGTACCTGCAACTGAACACGGATTGATGTCCATTAAAATATAAATAGCACGTACCACGGCAACGGAAACTAAGCTGCAGAATTATATGTTTCTGGTTAATAAAAAGGCTATTCTTGCAATCGTGTACACAGAAGGCGCTGCTGATCAGCGAATTCACCACGCAAAATTAAGCCGTAAGCTAAATTACAAGCAGGCCAGAGGGGTGCGTAGTCCACAATTTTATATTGAAATTGGATACCATTCTTAACGAAGTTTACTAGCTTGGCAGCAAATTTTGCACTTCTCGACACAATGACAACCAACTTGATTATGACTTCTGATTAGAAAGCTTCCACAACAAGACGAATGGGCTACTTGATAAACCGAATGTGAATCTAAAATTTTTAACACGTCGATTGAATTGCCACTACTATTTTCACAAACATCATGTGTTTAGTCATAGCTTTGGTCACAAAACTCTTCTTTAGGGATAATTTGTTCCTTCAAATAAACAGTCCCAGTGAACAGCATGTGGAATACCCGATGCAACTAGTTATTTCTTTCGTAACTAAGGCTAATTCTGCATTTATCGGTGACATCTATTGGTTCAGTAGTACAAATTGCAGCGCAGCAAACTATTAACCAATCACCGATGCTCTCGATGAACGATGAGTTATCATTGGATAATATGTGATAACCATCCGTCTTGAAGGACAATATTAAGTGTGGAGACAACTGATCAACTTTAGGCGACAGCTACAGTTACAATGCCTGCCACCTTGTTACCCTGCATTTTTTTGTTATTGGTTTTGGGTTATATTGAAGTATACCCTGGTGAGTTATCTAAAGTTCCCACAGACACCATACATTGCATTTTGATTTGTGCCTCTAAGCTTAACGTCATTCCTTATCTCAGCGCGGTTGTCGAATGGCATTGTTGAAAATCCGTCGACCGCAATTGACTGGAGTGCGCGTCAACTTCACAAACGAGCGGGAGGAACCAATGGTCAGGCTTCGGTAAGCCCTTCCTCTGCACTTCGGTTACTTCATTTTTTTACAGGCTGGATTTTGCGACTAATATTGTCAGTGGTAGATGTTTTTTCACCGTGTATGATATTCAATAGCTCTATATTTTAAAGACTTACTAGTGTTTATCATTCAGATTTAAGCTTCAGGTTGCGCACATGTGCGTTAGACTTATGTGTTTGTGGTTGGGGATGGGTAGGGATTCTGAATGGATTGTGGTCTTTAGCCAAGCGTGAAATTTAACACATGGCACCTTTCTTCCAAAGCATTTTTAGTGTCCAGGTTAAAGAGCGCGTTTATACCTTGTTCTTCTTTGAGAAATTTAGTAGATGTTCTGTGAAGCATTCGTCTTGATTTTAATTTTTATTTGCGCTAAAGAATTTTTACTGGATAAACATCTATTTCTACCGTTAACTAAATGATGCGCGTCATGTTCTTTCCACCTTTCTTTTCATCAATTTCCCCTATTTCATTCGGCAGGAAACTGCTACCGTTGGCCCTTTCCATTGGGGTTAATGGACTGAGAAGAACATCTACTGGCTTAAAAGAGGTCCATTGCCAATTCTCGCTGATGGATATCTGTTTGAGGTAATTTAGTGAATGCAACTTAATTCATGTAACTGAAAACTTAACAATACTATTTATCCAGAAACAACACAGCTTCACTTATCAGCGGGTCGCTCCGGCGCTTTAATTCCTGAGCGGTTTTTCGTCAAAAACCAAATGACAAGCTGACAGCATGGAAAATTCTCAGTCGGAATTCACATCCTACCTGTAAAACCCAAACGTTGCGAAGGAAAAGTTTGACAAAACCCTAATTGCACAGTACTACTTTGACATTTTTCTTATTCCGAATTCGGAGCTATCCTGGTTATGTCCATGCTGCTCTCTATTTAACCTTATTACATCTTAAGCCTGTCATTGGAAAGTGCTAAAGGATTTCCGAAAAGTACTACGACTCCAGGGTTTTAGTACAGATATCTACATACTCATGTTCACTAACTCAAAAGTAGATTCGCTTATTTGGAAATGGTATTTTTGCGGAGGTATCTTTCAGAATCAGATCCATGGCAAATTCAATCTAATCCAATATTTCTAGTAAGAAGTTAGCATTTTATTACAACAGATAATACAGTCTAACCTGCTAACGTAAGCATTATTTTCGTCTGATTCTTTCACGACTAAAATATAGCCGGTTAGGACGACTATCATTTCAGTCTACAAAATCAGGCGGTCGAAGTAAACTTCGCGTCAACTGCAAAAGACAGATTACGTGTGCAATAATGCACACGTGTGCTAATTAGCACACCGAGCAAATACTAAAGCCTTGACAGTAGTCACTCTCTTATTTGACCGGAATCTCGTTAAGACAGAAAGTAGGGAGCATGTACAAAGCCCAATACATATGCAACTTCGGAAATCTCTCTTTATTAACCTCGCAGCTGATCAGCAAATGCTTTCGTAGTTCTTCGGGTTTGCAGTTAGATATTGCGGAAGCAGCCTTGGATGTTGCTTCAGCTCAAAACCGATGTATGGTGTGATATAAGAATAAATTGTGGACTCACTGATTTGATTGCTTTAGTAGAGATCTAAATCCCTCCAGTGAGTCAAACCGAAAAATTTTGGTCTTAAGCTGATGCTAAGTTTGAGAACACTAAAGCAGGCATACAACGCTACTTGTCGGCAGCGCAGTAAAGTTCAGTTTTTATTCGACCTCTGTCTAAGCATGGGAAGCATTTGAACCGCCAACACCATCACTTAGCCCGTCCACAACTTCCGGTTACGCCATGGGTTGTGCTGTAAGCCTTCCGCGCACTGCCTTGGAGCACTTTGTCACTGACATAAGAGTTGAAAACACTAAGATACACGCCCAAATGTCGGCTGGAGAAATCAATCAGAAGAGACAGTGCCTAACTTATCACAAAATTAAATAACCTCCCTCAATTTCCTGCGAACGGAACCGAGGAAAGGAATCGTGAATTGCAATTGACATAATTCTTTGCATACTGTCGGGTGAAAGACAAACCAAGTGAGGAGAACCTCTGCAATCCAAGCCAGAAGTTCCATGATTTTGCGTATTACGTAAGGTTATCTAGCTGGTCTGCATCCAAATACATTTATTTTCCAATTCTGCATTTTGCTAACCATTGCTAAGCGGAAGAAGAACGCCAAAATCGCTTCCCAAAGAGGAAGCCCGTTTATGTGAGCATGAGAGAAGCAGTTATGATTTGAAACATAGCTGACCCTTGTGAACAAGTGCATGTGAGCTTGTATCCGCAATAACCAGTGATTTGTCCGGTGTTGCTCCGCCCAACGCTCTCAGCCTTGCGATGAGCAACTCCGAATCAACTCCAGTTAGGATACCATCTTTGTGATCGAAATGATCGAGGTCTAGTTAAAAGCAAAGCGATTTCGTAAAAGAGGGTACATGTCTCAATGTAACCGCACTGCAATAATCCAAATTCATTATAGGAAAAGTTAAATGAATTTACTTTCAACATAAGTATTTGCTCGGTTTTTAGGCTCATTCTTTATATTCGCTTCGATACCTTTTCTTGTAGCAATTCGAGCACCCACGTGTCCTAACTCGTGTCAATAAGAAGTGGAAACCTATACAGCTTTCCTCATTGCTGATTTTGAATTCCAAGCTGCATTCGTTGTCAGGAAATATATTTCCGTCAAGCCACATACTTTCCTTGATTCGTGCATCCCTGCACTTAAGCAAACAGGAATGACTTTGGCTGCCATCCGATTGTACGCAAGCAGTTGGGATCCTCCGAAATTCGGGTAACGTGACTGCTGCTGGCCACCCAAAACAATGCTGATAACAAGCTGCTTGTTTGGGGAGTCCTAGATGGCGTAGCTCATGGAAGTTGCGATGACATTTTAGTGAGACGATACAGTGGGTCAGTTGTTGCCTACCAACAACACAGTATTGGACGGTTTTCGACTGACTACAGAGGAGTTTCATAGGGGAGCGGGGGACTGTCCACGCAGGGCGGTATGTGACAGATGGCGGCATTTTTAGTATTGTTTACGGTTCGGCACAAAGTATAAAGGGCACTATTTGTATAAACTGATGGTCAGAAACATTAATGTTACTCTGTAGATCAAACAATACATTTGCGCCACGTGTCAAACCTTTGTAAAGGTTTTTCCTAGCAAGCCCCTTAATTATTTCATTATGGTCACTTTCGCCACCTTTAACTCAGTGTCAAAAGCAATCAATCATTTCATTGAAAGCTAAACTACACTATGACCAGATCCCATTCTGTGGCCTGCGCGCGTCTATTCTGTCCTCATTCAGGGTACAAATATTACCACTGCCCCAGAGCGGCATAAGTTTATGCTGCGCCACTGACGAACCAGGTGTTTATATTCTGCTAACACCACAACAAAGACTCGCAGATGATACATTATAATCAGCAAAAATGTAAGTGAATTAGCCAACCATACGTACGGACTGTTTAAGATTATTAATACAGATGTGAAATCAAAGACTGAAGCTTTGCGTCTCATCTTCACTATTGTGCTAAATTCGCTTAAGCAAATTTGGCAATTGCAAATGGACCTAAACCTGCGGTGTATTGAAATCTACTCAGCCAAATGCTTACAATCTGAACACAGGTTGATTAATACCAAAAAACCCACCTAGATTTAAAATAGTTTAAACATTAGCTATATTAATTGCTTAACAAATTGCAGAATGTTTGGAGGACAACTGTTGTTCGTAGGTTTGTGATGATATAGCGGCGTTACTCTCTAAGGCATTCAAACCCAAGTTAATACGTAATGTATTGTAAATATCTCGACTGTGTGAAATGATGTCAAACTACTTGGTCTGATCATTTGCCTTAACAGGAGTTTAATGAATATATTTTGAGCTTCAATTATCCAATGTAATTCCAACACAACTTTTCGGGGAATGCGGTGGATAAACTGTCAGAAAGCAGGCGAAGTTGAGAGTATGATAAAATTGCTTATGGAAACATGTTCAAGTGAACTAATATGGCTCTCCGTGTAAAATGACACTTTCTTTTTACTCGCCACGTCAGTGGCAGTTGGCCTTGCGGTGGCATTCGGTTTACTCGCCAATCGTTCTGTGGCATTTCGTCTCCTAATGTGTATTCATTAATCTGGAAGCGTCATTATACTCAGTTCAGGAGATCGGCCCAGTCGTGAAAAACAATGTATAAAGAGTGATATACAATGTGCTGAAATAAAAATGTTCCTGACTGGCATATGTGCGACGGATTTCGATTCTGATAAGGCTTTCATCCCAACAGTTCACAAGCTACATAGCAGAGCCTAGTCCGGAAAAGCGCCAGACGCGTTACACCCTATTGCGGCTCGTCAGTGGCGCGCATGCCCTAGGTCCTCTAAGGAGGATCGAACCCATGAAGGCTAGAGGCAGATGCCAACTAGCCAGCAGTTTAAACCACTGAGTCATGGAGGATGTTGGCTGGGCTACATAATTTGCAAACTAGCTGGGATATAGCACCACCTATCTAGCACTGTCACTGAGACTGGTTAGCCTGTAAGGTGATGACGATTCAGTTTGTACCCAGGGATTACAGCAAAAGATACAGAAGAAAACGTTCTAAAAGTTTTTGCGTCATAGCCAACGTTGTATTGCGAAGCATTGTGTACCAGTAACAACTCAAGGCACTCGGAGTGTTCAGTGGACGATACCAGCGACTACGTGGAGAACTGCTAACTGTTTACCAAATACTGAACGACCGCAATCATGTATGCCTCCACCTTTGGAAACTCAGCCCAGCAACTAACCTCAAAGGCAATAGTCAGAAACTGAGTCAACAATACAGTGTCTAGATTGTCGGTGAACACATTTTCCCTTCAGGTTGTCCATCCCTGGCTAGCAAATACTGAATGGCAACTGTGGGAAGAACGAAGGTTTCCATGACCATCTGACTATTCACTGCCTTTAAGTCATTACATTGGCGTACAGTACCGTCCTTCTTTAAGACCGTGACCATGGGTTGCATCCTTTCAGAAGAGGTAATTGGCTCTGTCGGACCGTTGGATACAATCTTCTTTATGGCTATCTCTACTGTCGCACATTTCGCCAACGGAATAAGAGGTGACTGCGATATAGAAAAAGGCTTAGCGTCCTGTTTAAGACATATGCGATGAGCAGTAGATGGAATCCGGTCAATCGTCTCCGTAAATTACTTGGGATACAAACTTAAAATCAATGATTTATTGGGTGCCCTTATGTACATTTTATTGCGGGATGAAGTTATGATAAAAGTGACCATAGCATTTCGCTTCAGCAAACTTGAACTGTCCTCAAATGCCACGTACACGTCGGATGCGACCGACTGTAGTTGGCTTCGTCATTATATATCCACGAATATACACAACAGCTTGGAGTAAGTGTAAAACTTGTACGCAGTGGGATGCAATGGAATGTCATGTAAGTAATCGTCATAATGGCTAGATGGAATGGGTGTTGTTGGCGATGCGGAGTCGAAATTCGTCTCAACTGGCACAGTGATGTGGGTCATGGAGCATAACTGTACGAATGTCAGGGAAGGGAGCTTGGGCTCCATCAAGAATGTGTGCCGATTGTCTGAATGATGAAGTTTTCTAACCCAACTATACTTTCCGTAGCTGAGGTAGAAGGAGACTCAGTCGTTGGCTGTTCAATCAGTTCCACTAGGCATGAGTGACAACTCCGGGCGAAAAGGCCCCGCTTATCACAGATTTAGCAATCTACTGAAATTGCCGGATGGGTTCGACAATCTGTTTTGTGTGTGAGGAATTCCACATCGAAGGCACAAAACAGTCATTCTGCAATGGTGTAGAATTCGTGTTCCGAAGCTTGCTGGTTTCGAGTGATTACTTGGGGTTAAACAGACGTGACTGTTCAAGGGCAGTTATTTTGAGTTTAGCGATTTCTATGGCCCTATCCAACGAAAGCTTTGAAGGGTCTTCCAACAGTAGTGTTTCTCTAATGCGCTATGCAGGGATGACGGCTATTTATTGTGGTATCAGCATGCTTGTACTGCAGCAACAGCGGGAAACAAAGTATTTCAAGTGCTCTGAGTCCTGTTGTCTCAAACGCCAGAAGTAGTAATCTTCAGCAAAGATATTAGCTTGGGCGCCCTAAGATCTATCTAGTACATCTAACGCTTTTATGAGCTTGTTGAAGTTTTGTAGTTACAGTGCAGCAAAGTAAGGTTGACCATCCTTTCCTAATAAGTGATGGTGAAATTTCAACTTTTGTGCCTCATGGTAAGTAGTAGTTGGCGGTAGTAAGTCCTAGTAATTTGTAAAAGTTGTTGTCCTTCAAGCCCGGTCGCTCTGAGTAGGTTTGACATTTGAATCACACCAGAATGCGCCCGAAGGTAGAAAATGGAATGCCACTGTAGAAATTCACAGCCGCGACTCCAATGTTGTATCCCAATGTACGCAATAGACCTCTGCGCAAGCAGGGTCTAGTACCACTATGCGCGGAACCCACTAACAAAACATAGCACGGTGAGGACGCGCTCGGGACATTCTATTCACAAAAGTGAGTCAGGTAACGTACAGCCCTAATGACCTTGATATGGATCATTGATGACGCTCATACAATCATTTGCAGGCTTCGGTGCATGATAACCACGACTGTGACTTGCAGTAGGCGCTACAACACGTATGCCGCCACATTTTGAAACAGCCCGGAAAGCAAACTCAGCGGTAATAGCCAGAAGCTGAGTCAGCATCACCGTGGTCTAGATTGTCGACGAACGTATTTCCCTCTTCGGCTTGGCCAACCATGGAAAGCTCTAACAAACTCTGTTGTTTTGACCCTAACCTAGCTCTTCTCAAAAAACTATTGTATATGGAATTGAACGCTCTGCGCCTTTTTACATGAACAGATATTTGATATAATCAGGATAACTAGCTTGTTTGTAATTATGACATAAACTGACACAAGTAAACTGTGTAAAAGGTTGAACAATCGGCCTTTTACTTGTAATAAGTATGGGCCATAGTAAATTGTTCTTTCTTTTTGCAACACAACCCTCCTTCTGCACTCCATTATTCTTCGGCTTCACCTATGTGTATTTTATTTGGTTCACTTAGGTAATATTTAACCTTAAATTTCTTCAAATACAAAACTACAGAACATGTTAGTCCAGTGCTTACTTTCCTGTTTAAAACTATTGTTTCATTGTCCCAAGCGATCCAGTTGTAGTGAATAGATATGCAAATTCGACATCTCAGAGGAACAAGTATTCCCACGGGTTGTCGCGTGCTTTGCTACGGGGACAAAAATAAATGGAGTCAGAGACTGTCGGGTTGGCGTGGTGGAACAACAGATAACGTGGTTTAGATTGGAAATACCAGATAGTTTAGACGAACAAAGTGGATATTTTTTCGACGTTTTTCACAAATTATCATGCGAAGTTGTCAACATGCATCCATAATTCAACCACTCCTCATACATTGTTTCCATTCCGCTGTCAACTTTCACCAGTTTGGACTCGCAAAACAGTGGGGTAGTTATCTAATATTTCTACAAACCATTTTTTAGACTCACACTGTCACGATTCCGTAGGTAGTCTGTTCCAGATATCAGAGTACCTTGTCAGGTAAAATTTCCTGCGCAGGGTTGCCTTAGTTTGATTTGTAGAAACCCTATTTCTCTTATTTCTGACAGGATTCACTATGGTGTTTATAGTAATGTACGTGACAAATACGCCTTTTCACCACCTTTTGAACCGAAACTTCCGGCCAAGTTTCAATCTCCGTTGCTACAGTACCATAATTTAAGCGGTATACAGAACTCCGAATATTTTGGCGCTGAAGATTCACCAAGTAGAACTTTGCTGAATCGAAGTTCTAATCCACGGGTATAAAGAGCGCGTTTCGTACAACTGTTAATGAGCCTTGAACAGTATTTTTATAGAGGGCACACGCATATTTTGAACGCATGAATCAAAGGTGTACGCGATACAAGTTGTAAGAAGTTTAGCATTTCTCCTCAGCCGGCTTTGGCAGTTATGAATTCGCCCTGCTTTTAATAATAAAGGGTGCTTGAATAATGAATATACCATTCTTGTCTTGTGCACCGAAATAAAATTGGCTTTCTACAGTGGTATGAGTTGTCCATAAAACATTGAATACATACGCTCTTATTCCGTATTCAGGTTTCCTCTTTGACTATTCGCTCCACTAATCTTTCAACTGTGGGCTTGTCAGTAGTCGGGCGTTGGATTCTGCTATCTGCTTTTAGTCCAATTTTATACCTATTCTTTACTACCGCGTTTCCATTATACTGGGTACATTCCCTACCCCACGAACGTGATAACATACTTAGGAGTAAACCGTGTATATCATGAAAGTTGTTAGACCTTCCAGACCAGGATTTGATGATGGTCGGAATCGGTCTACATGGCGCTGAATATCTCCACTGCTGAAAACGCCTTCGCGCAGTCTTACAAATTTTCTGGGCGTAGATGACACGAATACTTCAGATAGAAGCGTAAACAATGAAAGTTTGATTAGTTGGGACCTATGTTATATCGTAGGGATCCGAAGTACAGAATTTTCCTGGTATAACAATAACGGAAACAGTGTCTTATTGGGTTTTATTCCATTTACGCATCATTCTGTAAGTCATTGGATTTGCTGTTATGCACCAAAGCTCTTTTCTCTACAGTCATCAATGGCTCTTTGCGTTTAAACCCATGTTCAACAAACAGCTTGTCTAGCATTATGAATAAGGAAAACGCGTGTGTTCACTTGATATTTAGTTACTATAATTGCATCAATAGACCATATGCAAACGGTGCTTTTCATCAGAGATTTTTACGCGATTGTTGTTTGAACGGTGAAAGTGCGCTTTGTGCTTGTTTTAGGTTTGGGTATATTTCATCAACCGCATTCTATGATTCTCGTGTGAGAAGGAACAGATTTCATTTCGTGGTTCTCAAGAGAGACGAAATATTTTCAAAGCCAAGTTCGTAAATTCTCTGCGTGACGCCACCACAGGCGCAGGAGTTGGTATCGAGCTTATTTCTGTTAAAGCGAAACAGAGATTTATCGCAGGATCACTGCATTGTAAGTAAGACAGCATGTATTACAATGGTGTTACAAATATCGGCAATAAATATTGATTAAATATATTGTTACCGCTACTTGGTTATTGAATCTCTCGTGTCCATACTATTAACTGAATTTCGGAAAATAGGTTCAAGAGCCCAGATGGCGCACACTACATTACCCAGGAGATTTTGACATGCTAAACTGAAATGTAATTATTTTATGAGTGAAATTCGGATCAGTGGCGTATACAAAAGCAGACTAGTTAAGAGTTCCACACTGCAGAGAGAAATTGACACAACCGACTAGATGGGTATGGTTCAAATCCACCGAAATCCAAAAGGATTCATTAAATTTGTTTAACTGTGGTTCTGATAATGACTAGGTGATTAGCTGTTCAGGTGCATAAATCCAACATCATCCACCACTCGAGTACAAAAGTAGTACGATTGGCATAGCTTTGGTGACAGCTTTGGATACATGTCCTCAGAAAAGTTGACACATAACGGATCAGTGCAGTAGCATTTATGGTAGTAAAACAGCCCTCTATCGCCACTACAAAAATGTAAATTCATTGTGTTTGTTTAAAGGTGCACTGAAAGGTAAGGATTAATATGTTTTCTGTGAAAATATTAAGAATTTCTCTACGCATTCGCATTCGTTTTTTTAGATTGCTATTTGAATTCGGCACACCGGAATGTTGAACCTTAACCCATGGCGAGATGCAAAAGCTAAATAACGTTCAACATGTAGCTACAAGGCCAATATCCAATTTACGAAATGTTGTGTGAAAGCGGATAGCGATGACTTGGGCTGTACATCTGGTCGAATCGTCGCCATTGAGCTGATCTCACAATGGCTCACTGCATAGTACATCTGGGTGAATCCCCGGGCTTAACCTGATGCATTGTGTGCACGAAACAGACAGCACAAACGGGCACCGTCGCAAACCTATATCATCGAATCCGAAGCAAGTAGCTTACGCACTGTGTTTCGAGCCTCAGGTGCTGAGGTATTGAAACAATTTGCCCAAAGCAACAGTGGGACAAAATCTGTGTTGGAATTAAGGAAATTCCTAGACATCTGTTGAAAGGATTATATATTTCAAGAGCGCACTAAAATCGCAAGCACTTTGCACTACTAGAATTTGTTGACAACGAGCGTTAATATTGGCATTATTCTGCGTTCTTTCCCGACATAATGTCATCAATTCATAACATGTGTATATCTCCGAGCTCTGTAATTGCAATATTTAGCTTAACGGCCGACCTTGTTCAGAAAACGTGGTAGACGACCGGTTAATATATTTATGGTGATAGACAAGGTTTCGTTTTTGACACAAAAGCTTCATCAGGCCAAAAGCGAAACGGTGTCTATCACCATAAATACATTAACCGGTCGTGTACCAAGTTCTCTGAAGTGATGATTTCCTGATCTGTTCCAAGATATTGAAAACGGTCCACCTGTTTCTTTGCGCACAGACTTAATTGGTTTAGCCAAGGTGCAAAGCAATTGACAGCTTCACCTAGTCTCTTTTCTCCTCAAGCTTACTAAACTTAGGGCTTTCAACAGTTCAACAATCCGTTCTTGGAAGTCTGCTCATATTCGCCTCAGCAAATATAAGTTTCCCCGTCCATGTCCCGCAACTTACATGTAAGTCATCCGAAACGTCATTTTTAATTTCCTCTTATTATTACCTGCTTGGCGGATCCCAAGTGCACAGTCCATAAAATATCCCTGCTGTACCCATTCCTCTTCTTGAAACCTGATGATTCAGGATTTAGAAACTTATGCAGCTGGTATTTAACTAGCTAGCACTACTATTTTCAACTGACTGTCAATCGTTTTGGGCTATGATTTGCTCCATCGAAATGCAAAGTACTTCTCCAAGATTGGCAGGGACCCAACCCTGCGCTAACGCTTGGTGGTGATCTGCTAGAAGTCGTTCAGGAATTTAAGTACCTGGGCAGCTATATTAGCACCCGTGGGATTGAAGATGAGGTTACGAACCGTATAGCAAAAGCTCGAGGTGCTTTTGCCAATCTCCGCCACCTGTGGCGCAGACGCGACATTACTCTCGCCCTCAAGCGCAGAGATTACAACGCAGCCGTCCGTTCAACTCTCCTATATGGCTGTGAAACCTGGCCCATCAAGTCGACAGACATGAAGAGGCTCGTCACATTTGATCATCGCTGCCTTCGCAGCTTAGCTCATGTCTGGTGGGAACCATGCGTGAGCAATGAGCGTGTTCGGCGTCGCGTGTTTGGTGCAGGAAGAGCGAGTGAACCGCTCAGCACGAATATATCACGCACCAGGCTCCGATGGCTGGGCCACGTGTTGCGCATGCCCTTCACACCGACTCCCACGGCGTGCATTGTTTGCGCGTTATGGGTTCGGTTGGAAGAGGAGGAGGGGAGGCCAAGTGATGACTTGGTCGAGAGAAATGAAAACCCTCACTTCGAAAATGGCGTCAGTTGGTGCATCCCGACTGCCTGGCTGGGGTCCTAAGGACAATGAACACGTTTGGTTGGACACGCTTGCTGATATGGCTAGGAGCCGGCCCCAATGGCGTTCGTGTTGTGAGTTCCTTTGTCCATCCCCCTCCTGTTTAGCATCCCCTCCAATCACGATCTCAATCGTTAGGCATAATATGACTTTCTTTTACGGCAGCCAGCTGTTAGCTCTCCGGAACCATGTCCATCCGTTACTGGGGACTCAGCGGGCGTGCCACTTTTTGTTTGTTTTTCTTGCGTTTTGTATTGCGGCACAATAGCTGAGGTGTTTTCCACCTCCAGTTAACGTGTAATGATGATGATGATGATGATGACTATTTTCAACCTAGGATATTTCGCATTTTCACTTACTTATCAGCCTTTTTTATTCTTTTCAATATAAACCTTGCCTGAGTCTTAAGAAACAGTGATAATATCGTGGTACAAAGGATAGAATTCGGCAACTACCGGGTAGTTAATCTTTCATTGCTTACGGAAACCCACCTGTTGCTTATCATTGACTGGCCTGCAAGACTCGAGCTGGGTATTTACTTTGCCATCCCCATCATTTGACACCGGCAGTACTTTCGCGTTGCGCCTATCCAATGGCGATGCAGTTTCGAGTACCGGGAAGCCGGTGTTGGTATTGTCCTGAGTTCACCGGCTAAAGCTTATTTGACAGATTGGATTTCACTCAGTAGCTGGATGTGTGTGGTCCGATTGACTGGCTGGTTCAAAGCTTCAAAGTCGCGCGGGACTTATAAGTGCCTATTCGTCATCACCGCCTACGCGCCCACAAACGCTAGCGATGATGCGATAAAGGACACTTTCTACCGTCAAATGAAAAAGCTCCGCCTCAGGAGAAGCAAAAAGAGTGTTGTGGTGGTGAAAGATCTGAAAGCTCAAGTTGGAATATTCGCCACTGATTATTTGCATCTGGGCGACCAATACGATGTAGGCTCCTGTAATGAAAACATTGAGCGGTTGCTTCAGGGGGATACATGTAGTCCATTTACTTATGCGAGCACTAATTTCCGCCACAGCATCCGCCGGAGGTTGAAATGGCGCCAATCAGCTTCAAACCATCTGTGGACACAAATCGATCATGTTGCAATCAGTTAGCGCTGGAAGGGCTACGTCCAAAACTGTCGCCCGATTTAAATCACGTGTGTGCACATCGAACATGCACTTGTATGTGCTGACATGCGGATGCGCTTTGGCGAACGCCATGGACGGCGCTGTTAGCACACTGACACCAAATAACTGGTGAAGCCATCTGTTCCGTGTGAGTATCGAGGTATGCTGACGTGCGGGTTGGGTAAGCACTTACTAGAGACGATTGAAGGTCACTGATATCATGTTCACCAGACCTAACTAAAAGCGGCCAACTTCTCATGTGCTAGTCTGGTAACCAAGATGGACGCTGGTACTCTTTACGGTCTCTGGATCTTCTTGATGCTTGTCGTCATATACCAGCTGGAAGCGAATACGTTGTGACTAGCAAGCAGCACCGGAAATAACCTTGTGCTAGCCTGAAGCGAGACCACCATTCCTGGTGGACTCTTCGTGCGTCAGGTATGTAAGTAGCCGCTTCCGTAGTTAACCATCGGAAGTTATTCAGCCTACACGGAAACGAGCAGCAGGAGACTTGTTGTTAGTGAAAATATACCTGACGAGATTGGACAGCCTAAGCACAAGTTGTCAAAACGTTTGGAATGTTAGGCTGAGCAATTTGAATGAAATGTAATCGGCCGGAATTGTTAGATTCCTCACCGGCCAGTGATCGTCCTGCTATCTGGGCTGTCGCTTTGAATCGACCCTCAGGCTGTGAAGTCGAATGTGAGGTCGGAATGTGGAAATAAAATAAAGCCGCGGGACCAGATTGTTTACATCCAAAAATCTACAAATTCGGTTGCTTTGCTCTTGTTGATGATTTACATGAGTTATTAGCGAAAATGTGGGAGCAAGGAATTCTCCTAACCGACTGGAAGCGTGCCGATAGTTCCAATTTCCAAGGATGACTCAGGAGCGGAATGCACCAATCATAGGTTAATCAGCCTGGTCCCCCATCAACAATAAATTACTTATCTTTGTAATTCTTCACAGGCGGACCCGCACTCGTGAAAGTCAGATTCTTGAGCAGCAGTCCGGGTTTCTTTGGGGTAGTGGCTGCATCAACCATATCCTCACTTTGCATCAGTGGTTGGAACACAGTCACATATATTGGCGGTCTACCGTTGTCCTGCTCCTCGACATTAAAGGTGCATTCGATTCGGCTAATCGATGTGCCCTTCAGGTCTCTTTACTCATGAAAAATGTTCTTGAGATATATGTGAATATTATCTGAGGGTTATAGGCGCGTAGCTCGGGCAGAGTGAAGGATTACGGCAAGCTGTTGTCGACCTACAATATATCCATTGGTGTGAGGCAAGGTAGCTCGCTGTCACCTTTCCACTTCAAATTCCCTATTTACAAAGTCATGGAGATTACGTTTACACGGTACGACTTAGAAGGTGTGGAGTTACTTCCTGGATAGCGAAGTCTGCACATGATATTGCCTTCATCTGTGACAGCTCTTAGATGTGCCAAGATGCACTGAACTGATTATCGCTGGCTGCCAGCCACATTAGGCTATGCTATACACCCATGTATTGAAGAAGCTTTCGTACATAATTGGCATGAACCGCTGCCTGCGCTGACCTTTGGTGAGGATCGGCAAGAATTCTTACCAAAATCCTATTACCTAGGAACTGTAGCAGTGCCTTTGCGAACGAAGATGAAATCAAGAAAGTTATAGAAAAAATTCAAGGCTCTAACCCTTGCGAACTATGGCTATGGCGCGACAGCACTCTCACCCTGAAGCATAGAGTATACAATGAAGCGGTAAATTTGACCCTGCTATACGGTTGTGAAACCTGGCCCTTAGATTCAAGGACACAAAGTGGCTAGTTACCTTCGATCTCTGATGAATTCGCAGTTTGGCTCACATCTGATGGGTACACCACGTGAGCGGTTAACATATTCAACGCCTTGTTTACAGCAACTAAAAAGGAAATGAACTGCTCAGCACCGTCATTTCATGCACCAGGCTCCGATGGATTGGCCACGAGTTACGCATGCCAGCCTACCAGCTCCCGCGACGCGCGTTGTTTTCGCACCGGGAGTGTGGATGGTAGAAGAGAAGAGGCAGACAAGACTTGACTAGGTCGACAGGAAAGAAGGTCCTCACTTTGAGGGTGGCTTCGGTTCGAGCTTTTCGGCTACATGGTTGGAATCCGAATGAAGTTGAAGACCCTTGGCTGCATACACTTTCTGACTTGGCCAGGAGCCGAGCACAGTGGCGTGCTGTGAGTTTCTCTTCCCACCCAATCCCTCTTAGCCTCTCTCTCCAAGCACGGTATTAATTCTTAGCATAATATAATTTTACACAATCAACTTTTGTTACCTTGTAGCCGGCTGTCAGCTTGCCGGAATCTTGTCCATCCCTTACTGGCATATTAGCTGACCTACAACTGTTGTACGATTTTGTTCTGGTATATATTGCCGCACAGTCGGTGAGGTGTGTCCTACCTCTAGCTAACATGTGTAATGATCAATATGATGGTGCTAAGTATGTATTTCTAATAATTTATCACACATGATATATGAAATGCACAATCGCCTTGCAACGGCCTTACAAGCTGCGTTGGCGAAATCATCCTAATCACAACCACAAAGACATTAGGTTCAACGGCTGCAAGCTTAAAGCACATGAATGCTTTCTATCTTTTCACTTATCCAAATATGTTATGGAGAGACATCACGAAATGTTAGTCACAAATGGTTTCTCTTGGTATGTCCACAAGGCCGAGCGACCAAACGAAATCTGGAACGACTGATCTAGGACGACAAAATCACAAACCAACAGAATCATGTGTGACAAAGCTGCGCCAAGCACATATGTTGGCATGACAAACTTTAACAATTTCTAGCACAGAACACCACCAATTATTCGCTTCCTAGGGAATGCACGAAGCGCGATATTACCGGTCAACACATAAAAAGCAAGGCATTCTTTGAATTACTACTTGGTTTGTCCTATCACTGTATTGCAAAATTATTCGATTCGCGAGCCCAAATTTCCATTTGAATTTCCGGCAGGTTCCTTCATAGAGTTGCTATGGCTTCAGAAGAATTATTCATCGAGATAGCAGGAAAAGCCTTCAAGACCATAATAAGGATTGGTGACAGTCCTTGGCATTGAGGCAATTATTTGTCGCGGGCTAATACACCTAACTGCAGTTAAATCCATGGAAGTAATTTTCTTGGATGTATTAAGAGATCCTTGACAAGTTATAGTCATGCACCTGGAGTAGATTGGATTCTCATGATTGGTAGTACATCATACCGTGAATGCAATTAATAAAGATGGTGTGCGAAGCGACATGTTCTACAAAATCTCACAAAGGTGTCAAATTACTTGGATTGCTGTGTTTATCTCTAGATGTTGGGGAATTATTGTGTCGAAGACAGCCATATACCTTAGATCGGTATCCTACCCTCGGAGAGCAATTTGATACGCAGTTCCTGAAACCGTTTCTAACCCATTTTTTATTAAATTCTGCATACCACTGGCTGCTGGTTTAGTGTATTGTCCACTTAGAGTATGTGTCATCAGAACATCAAAAACGAAAAGCTTTGATTTAATGGTCATAGCTTACACAACAAGATGTTACAGAGAGATAATGAATGGTCTTTGTCTTAGTGAAATGCCGTTAACCATGTCACGCAATGCGGAGGAACAACAGGTTTTCGGACGTACCTTAACGTCCTGACATTTGGAAGTCTAGAGCATATTGCCCGGTGAATACTTATTCATATTGTGAAACACATGATTCAGGATGGATAAAAACACCTATTCACAAGGTCCCAATCGGCTTCGAACTGCAATTTAGGCCACGTCAGAAAAGTGCTGAACGCTTGGGAATTTCATCAATTTCGATTCTCATAGATTACGAGCTTTAGTCGTGGCCTTTTTGGATGGGTAAAAAATATGGCAATCACCAGGAAACAACAATAGTTTTCCCCAAATTTAAACAAACCTAGCCTACGTACACTTATATCTACTTGGTGTCTGTAAACTTTTTCAACCAATACTGAGCGGCCGCAGTCCAATTTCAATCGAATAAAAATAAACTCAAATATAAATAAAATAATTATAAAAAAATAATAATAGACTTCAGTCATAAGCAGATATTCTGTAGGCTATTAGATTGCTGACTTATAACCTATTATTCTAAGGCTGCTAAATTTTGAGTGGTGCATCAAATCTAATCGGTTCCGTTTCTCCCACAGCTTTTGTTCAATTCTCACAGGTATTGGTAAAGCAATCGAATGGAATGCCTCCTGCTCTTTGGATCCTTGAATCATTCGCCGAAGTTTATTGACGACCAATGATTACGTGCTTTTCCTGAAACGTTTGCGCATGTTTGCATCTATAACAACGGTTTTGAGCAAACTTGGCTGTCCTGGGATATCTCAAGCTCAAGGGTATCAATTCCATGATGTACTGAAGGAAGATCTGAAGGGCTTTGGTTCACTACTGGAAGAAAACGTCTAAGATTCGCACAATGAAGGTAATATTGTATTTCGACAAAGGCTCAATAAGCATTTGGTTCAGGGTTCACCATGGATACAGGCTGTTTAATGAAGGCGTTATTTATCGATCCCCTTGGGATCAGACTCTCATCTTCTGAACTACATAAGAATACATAGTGCTGGCAAAGATTATCTGATGGTAGGTGACTCCAGCGCTGCTGCTGCAGACTGGAACATAATTCTTTTGCATCCTCTAGATACTCGTAATGCTCTATTATCCGAAACAATCCCGAATATTACCTATCTAAACGCGCCATTTCGTCTATCCTTTTTCTTGCAGACAAGATGCTACGCATCTTTGAAAAATTACTCACACAGGCAGCACAAAATGTCCCAGGTTCAGACAATTTCTTTCTTTCGACAAAAGTGATTACTGTACAATCTCCTCCTTGTACAACTACAGAAATTCTGGCGCCCTGAACCACTACGATTAATATTGGTTGCAAGCTTCATACACCAGAACATCCCACAGCATATGGATCTCGATGCTACTCGGAATGTTTTGCACTCCAATATGATGTACATTGTTGAACAGGTTGTTCCAAATGTCACAAGATCACCTGTTTCCCAAGGTTTGCCATGGGCCTATCACGAACTCAGAGTGATCATGCTGCGAAGACAAAAGTTTTATAATTGATTCATGTTGAATCATTCCGCACAATAGTACTGTCCATACAAAGGTGTCAGAAATGCACGTACACTGAGAAAACTTATGATGTGGTGTTTGGTGGCGCCATGGTTACTAGTTGGTAGCGAGCACATAAGACGTGTAAAAATATGGAGAAGTAGTTTCTGGAGGCATTTGGAATCAACGTATATCGTACAGGCTACGGGGATGGAGAACGAATAAACATGGTCGAGGAGCTTGTACCGCGGACTCATCAGAGGGAAACCTGAAGTGGAATTTACAAGTAGTAAAACACTTACACGGACAGAGGGTACATTCGTCTTGTCATCCGTCCACTTTGGAGCACATAGAAAGTAACAGTGACAATGCACTGGAAGTTCTTCTAGATTTGGATCAAAATTCTTCGCCAGTTTGCTAGTGGTTTATACATCTTATTCCACAATAAACTGGCGGAGTTAATTGTGAAAATATTTGCCAATTATTTCAGAGTTTTATTGAGGCTGATAACCTGCAAATTAAATGGAAGGTAGCAACTGTGGAGTCAATGCAAAAAGCAGGAAATCATCAAGGCCCCGTTAACTACTAGCCGATTTACTTGCCATCAATCTGTAAGATCATAGGAAGGATTATAAAACGGGCCTTGAGAAATTGGACATGTCCCCTGCTCAGCGTGTCATTTGGCAAACACTCTCCTATAGCAACATCCTGCTTGTTTCCCGCGTGAATTAGGTGAAATCACTGGATGTCGGCTATTGCCCTGAGGTTGTTTTTGTTGATGTTGGCAAAGGTTTCTCAAGAGTTCCACAAGAAATAAGTATCACTTAATTTCAGCAGATTGGAATCGTTGCTAAGTTGTTCGCATAGAATGTTGGTTTCCTAGATGAACATAGTGAGGGTGAAGGTTAATATAGTCCTTGTAACGACCTGCAGAAGTCTCCGTGTTACAAATTGTTTTTATTTGTACGCAAGAATGTTAAGTAGTCTGTCGCAACTTGACCAAATTTGTTTATTTGCACACATCTGCAACACGATCAGAAAGCTGCATCCTACCGTTCCAGGAACACTTTTACTTCTTCCTAGCTAGAATTTCCTTGCGTGCCCGTTATCTTAGCGTAATTGTACTTTTCAGTAATAACCCTATATCTTTGGATCTTTTCCATACTGTTGACTGTTTATGCGTATATGGTGCCCGTCAATAAATCGCGCTATTTGTTTTACCGTCTATCGTGCGTTCGTCCGCTTCTCGAGAAGTCAAACACCACACCATCTCACGGGATAGTGGGAGGCCATTTGACGGCAACAGTTCTAGAAAACAGGGTGGTATCAGATAAATATTGCAAAAAGGGTGTAGGGCAAAATCTAAATTAAAACAAACTACAAACATGAAATTCAAATTAAAGTATCCGAAATATAGATATAATGAACTAATTCTATAAACTTAGACTTAAAGTAAAGGAAGTAAAATTGAAAAGCGGAAACGTATTGGCTGCTGTATTTTGACTTTAAATTTCGTCAAGACAAATATGATCACTTGTCAGAGATGCAAGTATAAGGTTCCATAGTTAAGAGCAATCACTGTTTTCCCACCTTATCACTATATGTTAAAAGGTTTTCGGCTAAGTCGCAACTGGTGAGGAAGTTCGGCCGCATTGACATTAATCAGTTACGAGACAGAGCCCTACAGACCAACTTGCTTACCGCACAAACGCACAGCATTTAAGAACAGCGACGGAGAGTAACTAAATATGGAATTCTTAAACTTCTGGAAGTGTTTGTTCCATTGCACCCAAGGAGAGACATAAATAAGCAACGCTGTTGAAGTCGAAGTACTGATCGGACGATAAAGTGGCGGAACTATTCTTAGCACATTTTCAGGAGTCCGGAAGTTTTGTGCCTTATCTACCTTTTACCAATTGTCAGCAATTGTCATTCAAAGTTTAAAGGACTGCTCAATTTTGCTATGAGAATAGAATACCTCAAAATGTAAAAGCGAGGCCGAAAATGTATGATATTTATGTCCACTAGAAAATCTCCTTGAAATAGGAAGTCGGCAACTTAATGACAGATGACGGTATTTAAGCTAGAGAGGATGTTGTGAAATCGGTATTTCCTGCACGTTTATCCAAAATTATATGGTGTGGATAACGAGAGTCCTATCCACTCACTGCCTCACGGTCAAGTTGACATTATGATGCCAAATGATTTACTAATGCAGCAATAGTCCTTATTACCTTGATAACCTTGAACCCCTAAAATCGACTGGACTTGATAATGTGTATCCTACCATTGTCAAGCCAATCGCTGAAATACTACTATAGCTCATCTTGGACTTGTTCAACTTGTCACTTCGGGAAGGTATACTATCACCATAGTGGAATGGGGCAGCTGTTGCAGCGATAAACACAGGGGTGCGCTAATTAAGCTCATGCATACTACAGATCTGACAGCCTCATCAATCTTCCCCTTAAACGCTTAGAAAAGCGTATCAGGAACCGAAATTATGGATAATTAGTTACCCATAGCTTAATAGAAGCAAAGCACCATGTCGTTTCAAAAGTCATGACTCACCAGTCGGCTGTGCTTTTTGGATGAGATAACGTGCTGTCTCAATGATTGGATTCTGTTGGTAGTTTGCTATCTAGACTTCAGCAAGACTTTTGTTTCTGTTAGGCACTATTTCTTACTGGGTAAACTGACATCAATTGAGATTCATTCCCTAGGTAGGGGTTGCAAAAATTCTTTGCACCAACTCTTTTGTTTGCTTTGCTGACTCCAGCTCAAGCACACACATCGCTCATGGTGGCCTTCCCCCGTGTTCTGTACCATGCCTGCTTTTGTTCCTTATGTATGTAAATGACTTGTCTCCTCCCCTTGAAAAAGCTTGCTGTATATTTACACACGATGTAAATTTCGTAAAAAAGGCTAAACTAAACACACTATTGAAAAACAGTTGTACTGTATCAAGCTGGTCGTCCTTTTAGGGCTCGCTAATAATGCCAAAAATTCTCAACTAATATCCTTCAGCAGCATTACGATGCAAACTACCAGTGATACATTGTCGTTCTGGTGCGTTCAGGAAGTACGTGATATTGGTGTCCTTGTGACGAATAAGTTTAAACATTCAGCACAGTGTCAGTACTCCGCCATAAAGGCGCAGCAGGAGTTGCTCCGTCTCAGGTGAGGGTTATGCAACGCTTAAACGGACGTATTACTTCCCTTGTAAATATTCATCGCACGACCTCAGTTGGTGTACTGTGTGTTGACTTGGATACCTCTCTGGACGCATGATGCTCGTTTAATAAAGGCCAAACTATTGGCGACCAGCATGGGTGCGGGCTAGCGTGGGCAATAATGAACGCTTTAGGAGCCCATGGTTGTTTTCCATAGAACGTCGCAGATTGAGAAGTGACTTGTTAGAAATGTTCAGCATTATGAAATACCTCAGTGTTATCAGGCTTTCCTGTCTGTCTGAACCAGCTGCATCCGACCAACTGCGGGGCCAAGAACAAAACTTTAAGCCTCAGAGTTTCCGATTGAAAATAATGGTGAATCATTTAGTTCATATTTGCAGAAACCTTCCTTCTACGTTGATGAGAAGTACCACTGTAGAGTCCTTCAAAAATGGGTTGGCTAAGTGTCGGTTGGATCATATCCCGGAATCCCTGTGTTGATTAAAAATTGTCAGGGACCACGTTGTCCGTGCTCCAAGCAAGTACAGTCGCTTTTATTGTTCTTGCTCCATATCTAATATAGAGGCAAGTGATGCAGCTCGAACATCCAATTACCGGAGGCCCTGGTTTGTTGCCGGTTCAAGAAACAGGGCGCTCATTTGGCGGCGGCCTATTTGGTCCTTGGAACCTGACCTGATCTGATTATGAAGGCAGTTGAACATACTTAGATGCAAGTTTAGAAGCAACAACATATAACTTGATGCTCAGTATTCATCCCTCCAAATCTCCAACAACAGCTTTTCTACCTAAACCTACAACACTATTTCAGCCCTTTTTGTTCCCGTGACTTGGACGCCATTGGGGGAGAATAGTGGATCAAAGATACTTGAATTCAGGAACAGACTCGCTGTGTTGTCCATGTAAGGAGAGCGGCGAGGTGAACCGGGTGGATAACGATGAGAATTAATTCGTCTTGCTGATGTTAATTTCGTGGCCGACCATAGAGGCTGGTTGGTCGACCCGATTTAGTAGTGACTGGAATGATCTATGATCTTCAGCAAGGATAGTGATATCGTCAACAAATTCTAGGTCTGACTTCCAGAAATCAGAGATAACTTGTACTCCAGGATTGCCCTCAAATGTATGGTGCATAACCAAGTGGACTGCAAACTTGAACAGCACTGGATAAAATAGTCAATTCTGCCGGACTACAGTATTGTAGTCGAACTCTTCCGTTTCTTCGCCATACACCCGAATCCGAGCCTTCGTGCAATGTACAATTGTCTCATCAAGTTAATAATTTTAACCACCACACCGTCGGTAAATCGGATTCTCCAGAGTTCTTCACTGTCAAAAGAGTCAAAGGTAGCACGAAAATCAAGGCAGCACACTAGTTTGGGCTGTAGCGTTTGGTAGCGTTGTTCGAGTACCCGATGTAGAGTGACGGTTTAGTCAGCACAGATGCTGACTAAACCAAAGCCACCTTGGTTTTGGCGAGTTCGCAGGTTTCTCTCATTGTCAAAGCTGGAAAGCAAGATTTGTGCATAGGTATTTGCAGTATCATCGATTAGGGTAATCCCGCAATATTTACTGCACACCGTTCCCTCACCTTTCTTGTGAAATAACAGCAATACTGAGGTATTTCTCGAAGAAGGACAAATCTCGGTCGTACATATCAATCACTAGAGCACGTGTAAACGGTCATAGATAGCTGGTAGACAAGATTTCCACTGGAATCTCATCCGATCCAGGAGCTTACTTCGGCTTCAGGCGACGACCGATAGCAATTTCTTTGGGTGATGCTGGTGAACAATTCACGTCATATCCTGACTGGGTTAATGCTGACATCGGTGCGGCGGTATGTAGTGGGCGGTTTAGGATGTTTCTAAAAGACTCTACGCATTTGGAAAGATTTCCTTAAGTATCAGAATGATTTGACCATCCGAAATGCGTAATATCGGCTGGGTAGATAGCACTTCCCGGAAACTAAAAGGACGAGACCAAATTGCTGGCCCAAATTACCAGAATTACAAGCAGTTTCTATGTTACCTGTGATTACAGACTAGTAGCGGTTGCGAACATTCCGTGCTGAGCGGATTGCCTCAAGTCTACAGGAACGGTAGTCTAGGGTATTCGTGAGACGTGCTTCTTTCGATTTAGCGGACAAGCGGATACTATCTACAGTGATACAGTCCTTCACATGCTTAGTGGTAGATGCAAAGCTAGATAAAGCAGAGCATTGTACTAATGATTTTAGAGTAAACCAGCCAGCGTTGACAGATTCCTATACTGCAAATACGGAGCGTGGTGTATTGGCAGAAATTTATGCTTCTATTTTACCACAAGGGATCGACAGCTCTCAGTATATTCTAGTGGGGTACGGTTGATGCACTTTGGTGGAATGGTCTTCCGGCGCGTTGTAAAGCGGTGTCTAAATTTGGCGTGCAGGAGTACGTTGTCCAAACCATCATTATTGCCCGCCATTATGCTCGACAGTCATCGATGAAAGACATTCTCCGGGATCGGATTAAGTTATAATCTATCTGGCTTGCTATACGGCCATCATTGGAGTACCACATCTCCTGGCTACCAAGCGCTTGCTGCTTTAATATTCCACATTTGGTGCTTGCTTTCGAGTGAAGAATTGGGTGTAGTGATCAAAAATTATCTCTGGAGCCCAAGTACTTTACAAAGTTGCCTCGTTTTAAGCACGGTTTGCAAACTTGGAGGTCGAGACCCAAAAGATTTCTTTGTGTGTCCACAAGCTGGCTAATTCGTGTCAAGTGAACAATCCCGGAGAGTAACTAACTAACGATGTTCATGACGTTGATACTACATGTTCTGTTCCATATATTAGTCATGAAAGTGCGTGTAGGTATATTTCCCGTTGTTCATCCGTAATGAGATGAAGTTAGGTGCGCTTAGGAACGGCAGTTATTATCGCGGTTATAGACAAAATGGCAAAGATGTCTGTTAGAATTTGCATTAAAAATGGTCAATCCTCTAAGTTGGCCTAGAAGTAGGCAGCCAACTGTGAATGTATGGTAATACTTTAGCACAGCTCATTGAAACATAAATCCGCGCACAGAAACAAATGTTTTGTAGCGCAGAAATACTACAACCGTGACGTATGGTTAGAGACTGTTAGCAAATAGCTTGCATAATAAATCAGCTACTTCTTGTAACTGCTAAAGCAGTTACTTTTTGAGAACCGAAAGTAGGACAGGACGCAGCGTGATTTACTAGATGTATTGTTCCTTTGATCGCCTCAAAGGGTCCATCGGAGAACTCTAATCGTACCGCCATTTAAAACATATAACTGACGACATCTGCAGCACAGACTAAAGATAATAAATCATAGGTTCATTGTACCATTTATTTATGAATCATTCAGCCTGGCAACCGTATTGATGGCATTCGCTTCCATATTCATATCTCTGAATCTATCCATTATTGATGCCCATAATTTAGACTAAATTTAAAGCTGCCATATAGACTCTATTGCAAAAGATAAACTAACACCCACAGTCGTGTTGTTTGCTTGTAGTTGGTCGTGTCATTTTCCAAAACCATAGGAATATGGCTGTTATTCCTACTTGCAATCCAAACTCATGCACATTCGTAGTGTTACCGTCCGTGAGGGTTACTGTTGCTCTATTCCGTGGGTGATAGTCCATAAACAACTTTGAACAAATGTCCGCTTGCAACACTTCAGTACCACAACTCGAAACTGTGACCCTTTATATTTCAACTGATATCTCTACTCCTAATCGGAGGTGCTAGTCACCATGTGGAATGATTAAGTGGTAACGAGTAAGAAACACCTGTAAGCGCCACACTTCAGCTTGACAGACTGATAGTATTATCACTCTCGTGACAGCATTATCTGCAGCCTCGATGGTCAACTAGGGAGCGAAATAATTACAGGTCACGTTTACATCAATTTGTGTCGCGCTACGTCCAAATATACAATGGAAGTTATAAGATTTCAACTCTTGTGACACACCGTGACTTCCTTCGACTTGCAATGAGGTCAGTGTAGTTTCTTTCCCTCAAATGCCTCTATACGTCCCATTGTACAGCTGCCGCCTTCAGGTAAACGCAATGAGATTCAGACAATTCGTCAATGTTGATTCCAGAACAGCGGCAACATGATTTCACATCCAAATCGAATTGCTTCTCCGCAGGTAACATTACGGGAACTGTGATAGGCTTGCACTCAGAAAGAACAACCAGGGGAAATACATTGTAACACACGAAGGACTGTCTGGTGGTTCCAAACACACGTTACTTCTAATTAACCCCGGGCAAGAGACAATCGAACTGGCTCTGGTTAACCTTCCGACATCGATAGTCTGCAGTTATTGTTGGAGACGGCATTGATAAAACGTACCAACGATAAGTCTTCACTGTTCCATTGTGCATCTACTTATTTATTAAGGAGAGCATAAATAAAATTCCAGATCTTTCAAAACGGAGTTTAACTTAGCTGGGGTTATAAAAATCCGTAGAGTAATCCCAACATTTCGTTAATAAAATATAAATTCGCTTACCCCATTTCCGTCACTTTCATTTTGGCATCTCCATTCAATCTCTCATGTAAGTGGAGCTTGGGTATAGTTTCACGTGAGAATGAATAAAAACTAATTTGGCGCACTGTTACATGTCTAACGCATATCGCTATCAAAAATACGTCATAACTAAACTAACACAAATAAGTTAACTTAACTCAGTAGTACTTCGCAATCAATCAGATGTTCTTCGAGATACTGTCGCAAACATAATGACATATGATAATAATGAAAACAAGGGGATTGTCTGTTGAGCAAAGTCTTTCAATGATTCATCATCAGAACAGTACAGTCATATACCGCGTAAAATCGACCACTTAATGCAAGTAATATGGACGAAAAATCGAAAAGAGTTAATTTCATGTTACGAGTTTGACCTCATGTCTTTGACCACAGTAGCCTCGTTTTCTCGGGCCAGGAGGCTGCAGAGCCAGGACAAGCTTGAAATATTTCAATGCAAATTGCTTCGGCCGTCGCAAGTGTACGAAGGCATTGCCCTTTCGCTCAGTGCGGTGGAACATTGTATACAACACTAAATGCAAGCTTTGAAACCACCTGATTCCCACAGTCGAAAGGATGAGCCAAAATTAAAATATTAATGTTCCAGGTGTCACTTTGATGCAAACATTGTTCAGACAAAAGTTCGGAAAAATGCTGCACTAATCGACCGATTTTGGTTTCGCCAGATGCGCACCCGAACTGATAAATAACAATTGAGGCAGTCAGCATGGGCAACCTATCCTTGTTTCGTGAAAGGACGAGTGGTTCCGTCGCAAACATATAATTTAGCTTAGCTGCTGCGAAGATGGACTTAATTGACCCCGAAATACTTCGGGTTAAACGCTCAGCAACTATGTCCTCTTTGAAAGGTAGTCGTATGAATAGCTCTTTCTTGGCCGCTGTTAACACCGGCACCTGTCTAGGGTTTTCCCAAAGTTTTCTTAAATTAAATCTGTCGGGGTATCCATTTTCGTGTAACACATTCTGTATGAAATTCAGTTGCGCATTTGGGGTGTGTTCCGAGCAGATTGGACTTGCTCTCTTGGTAAGAAAGTAAATCACGTTGCGATTATATCTCAGTGGATGCAGTTGCGAAAATTCGTATATTGGCCAATCCACGTTGGGTTTTTGTAGATCTGCCGCTGGATTGAGCCGACTGGTCTTTTAGTTCACAGGACATCAAGATACGGCAGAAGATTTTCTGTTTCTTTTCATAAGTAAAGTGCAGTGCTGTAAGAGCTCGGTTAAAACGAATAAGAATTTCATCTAGGTTAACGTGCTTACCCGCCACAACGAATATCTCGTTTATGTACCTATTGTGGAGGTTAAATGTGACTATATCCGCCTGAAATTCTGTTCTCTCCAACTTTCTCATGAAGAGATTCGACAGCAGTAAATCCAGGTGAGATACCATGGCCACACTGTCCTCCTGTCGATAGTATTTGCCGTTACATAGGAAATTTACATTCCAGGTACGGCGCAAAATTAGGTTATCTGGCTCATAAGCAAGTACACATAATTTTAATTCTAGCTGGGTAATATATTTGCAAATGTAATCTGTTGACTCAATATGCGGCACTTCGGTAAAATACGAGACCATATCAAACGTTGGCATTTGCTTAATAGCTTACGTTTGCGACTATATAACCTGGATAGAAATAAAATTGTATATTCCAAATCGTAAGCATAATAGCCTACTGTTGCGCTACACCTAAAATGCCCAGTTCGTGATTACGGAAATTACAATCGACAGGAGCAAAATGTAGAAATGGATCTACCTTGTGTCCACTCCTGGCGTATATCTTCATGAGAAAGTAGGAGTGAACAGAATTTCAGGCGGATATAGTCACGTTTAACCTCCACAATAGGTACATAAATGAGATATTCGTTGTGGCGAGTAAGCACATTAACCTAGATGAAATTCTTATTCGTTTTAACCGAGCTCTTACAGCACTGCACTTTACATATGAAAAGAAACAGAAAATCTTCTGCCGTATCTTGATGTTCTGTTAACTAACAGATCAGACGGCTCAATCCAGCAGCAAATCTAAAAAACCCAACGTGGATTGGCCAATATACTAATTTTCGCAACTGCATCCACTGAGATATAATCGCAACGTGATTTACTTTCTTACCAAGAGAGCAAGTCCAATCTGCTCGGAACACACCCCAAATGCGCAACTGAATTTCATACAGAATGTGTTGTATGAAAATGGATACCCGACAGATTTAATTTAAGAAAACTTTGGGAAAATCCTAGACAGGTGCCGGTGTTAACAGCGGCAAAGAAAGAGCTATTCATATGACTACCTTTCAAAGAGGACATAGTTACTGAGCGTTTAACCCGAAGTATTTCGGGGTCAATTAAGTCCATCTTCGCAGCAGCTACGCTAAATTATATGTTTACGACGGAACCAATCCTCCGTTCACGAAACAAGGATAGGTTGCCCATGCTGACTGCCTCAATTTTTATTTATTAGCAGACCACTTCAGCAAGACCCCATTCAGAATGTTCAAACAATTCTTGCAGATTCTAGGCGCTTTGTTCGTGATGTGGTAGGTCGCGATAAAACCGAACAGATTGAGAATTTATTAGTCTGAGTAATGAATAAACTACGGAAGCCGGGAATGAAAATTGGCGACTCTGTTCTTAGCAAATTTTTAGGAATCCGGAGGTTTTGTGATTTGGCTACCTATTAAAAATTGTCAGTATTTGGCAGTCAAAATGTAAAGGAATGTGCAATATTACTATGAGAATAAAATAACTCATAATGTAAAAGCAAAGCAGAAAACGCACTTTTTATTTTCATCCGAAAACTTCCTTGAGATAGGAGGTCGGCAACTTAATGACAGATGACAGTATTTATGCTATAGAGGATGTTGTGATATCATTGTTTCCTGCGTGTTTTTCCAAAATTCTATCTTGTGGATAACGGAAGTCCTATCCACTCACGGCCTCACGGTCAAGTTGACATTATGATGCCAAATGATTTACTAATGCAGGAAAAGTCCTTATTGCCTTGGCAAGCTTGAACACCTAAAATGGACTGGATTTGATAATGTGCATCCTACCATTTTCAAGCCAATCGCTGAAATACTACAATAGCTCATCTTGTACTTGTTCAGTACGTCCCTTCGGGAAGGTAGGCTATCACAATGGTGGAAGTGGGCAGCTGCTCTAGCGATAAACACAGGGATGCGCCAATTAAACTCGCATATACTGCAGACCTGTCAGCCTCATCAATCTTCCCGTTAAATGCTTGGAAAAGCTTATCAGGAACCGAAATTATGGACATTTAGTAACACATAACTTGATAGAAGCAAAGCAGCATCGCGTTTCAAATGGTATGCCTCACCAGTCGGCTGTGCTTTGTGGATGAGATAACGCGCTCTCTCAATGATGGGATTTCAGTGGTAGTTTACTATCTAGACTTCAGCAAGTCTTCTGTTTCTTTTAAGCACCAGTTCCGACTGGTTAAGCTGACATGAATTGAGATTCATTCCCAAGGTAAGGGTTTGCAGAAATTCGTTGCAGGAGCTGGTTTCTTTTGACCTGCTGACTTCAGCACAAGCATAACCATCGCTCATGGTGGCGTTCCCCTGGTTTTTGTTAAATGCATGCTTTTGTTATTTTGGGTTTAAATGACTTACCTCCTCTCCTTCAAAACGCTTGCTGTATAGCTACAGAGGATGTAAATTTCATAAACAGGGCCAATGGAAAACAAGATTGAAAAACAGTTGTGCTATAGTAAGCTGATCTTCCTTGTGGGGTTTTCCAATAATACCCAAAGTTATCAACTAACAACCACGCGCATGGTTACGATGCAAACTTACGGTGGTACGTTGTCGTTCCGGTGCGTTGTGGAAGTAAGTACTATTATTATCATTGTGACGAATAAGTTTAAACCTTTAGCACAGTGTCAGCACTCTGCCAAAAAGGCGCTACAAGACCAGGTCCGTCTCAGCTGAGCGTTACGCAGCGCTAAATCAGACGCTTTCTATCCCTTGTAAACAATAATTGCACGTCCACTGTTGGTGTACTGTGTGTTGACTTGGGAATTTATCTCTGGACGCATGATGCATGTTTAATAAAGGCCAAACTAATGACGACCAGCATGAGTGCGGGCTAACGTGGGAAATGATGAACGCTTTAGGAGCCTATGGTTGTTTTCCATAGAACGGCTCAGATTGGGATTTGAGTTGTTAGAAATGTTTAACATTTTGAAGAGCCTCAGTGATATCAGGCTTTCCAGTCTGTCTGAACCAGCAGCATCTGGCCAACTGCGGGGGCATTAACTAAAGTCTAAGCCTCAGAGGTTCCGGTTGGAAATAATGGTAAATTGTGTAGTTCATAATTGGCGAAAGATTCTTTCTGTGTTGATGGGAAGTACCACTGTACAAGACTTTAAAATAGGTTTGGCTAAGTGTCGGTCGGGTCATTTCCCGGAATCATTGTGTTTATAAAAAATGGTCGCAAACTTCGTTGTCCATGATCCAAGCAAGTACCATTGTTGTTATTGCACCCGCCCATATCTTATATAAAGGAAAGGGAAATAAATGGAACATCAAAATACCGAAGGTCCTGGTTTGCTTGCCGGTTCAGGAAATAGGGCGCTCATTGGGCGGCGACCTATTTGGTCCTTGGAACCTGACCTGATCTGATTATGAAAGCAGTTGACCATATGTATATCCAAGTTTAGATGCAAAGATATATCACTTGATGCTCAGTATGCCTCCCTTCAACCTCCAATAACAGCTTTTCTACCTAAACATACAACACCATTTCGGCCCTTTTTTTTCGCGATTTGGACGCCATTGGGAGAGAATAGTGGATCCAAGATACTTGAATTCAGGTACAGACTCGCTGAGTTGACCATGTAAGCAGAGCGATAGGGCGAACCGGGTGGATGACGATGACAAGCATTTCATCTTGCTGATGTTAATTTCGAGGCCGACCATATAGGCTGATTGGTCGACCTGATTTAGCAGTGACTGGAATGCTCTAGGATCACTAGCAAGGATAGCGATATCGTCGACAAATTCTAGTTCTGACGGCCAGAAGTCAGAGATAACTTGAACACTACGATTGCCCTCAACAGTGTGGTGCATGACCAAGTCGAATACGGAGTTGAACAGCACTGGAGAAAGTTGTCAATTCTGCCAGACTTCAGTAATTTTGTCGAACTCTTCCGTTTCTTTGCCGTCGAGCCAAATCCGAGCCTTCGTGCAACGTAGTATGATCTTATCGAGTAAACGAGTTAAACGGGCATGTCATTGGCAAGTACGGTTATCCAGAGTTCTTCCCTGTCCACTGAGTCAAAGGTAGCAGTAAAATCAACCAAGCACACTAACGTGGGCTGTTGGAACTGGTTGCGTTTTACGAGTATCCGAAGACGAGTGAAGACGTTGTCAGTGCAGTCTCTGTCTAGACGATAGACACCTTGATTATGGCGAGTTCGCAGGGTTCTCTCATTGGCAAAGCGGAAAATCAAGATTTGTGCACAAGTTTGTGCTTTGCTCTCGATTGGAGAAATCCCGCGATAATTAATGCAAACAGTTCGGTCACCTTTCTTGTGAAATAACAGCAATACTGAGGTACTTCACGAAGAAGGACAGCTCTCGGTCAAATATATCAATTAGTAGAACTGGTGTAAATGGTCAAGAAGAGCTGGTAGACAAGCTTTTAAACTTTCCACTGGAATTCCGACCGATCCAGGAGCTTACTGCGGTTTCAGGCGATAAGAGATGTCAACAATTTCTGCGGGTGATGGTGGTAAGCAGTTCACGTCATATCCTGACTTAGTTAGTGCTGACATCTGTGCTGTGGTGTGTAGTGGGCGGAGTAGGAAGTTTATAAAAGGTTTCCCTTCCGTATTGAATGACAGGGCCATCCAAATTGCGAAATATCGGCTGTGGTAGATAGCGCCTGCCATAAGCTAAACGGACGAGACAAAATTGCTGGCCCAAATTACCAGAATATTTTGCAGCTTCTATGTTGTCTGTGATTACAGACTATTAACGGTTGAGATCATTCCGTGCTGAGCGGCTTGTCTCAAGTCTCCAGGAACGGTAGTCTGGGGAAGTTGTGAGAAGTGCTTCTTTCGCTTAACCGGACACGAGGATGCTATCTTCAGAGATCCAGTACTTCTCATGCTTAGAGCTAGATCCAAAACTAGATAAAGCAGCGGTTTGTACTGAAGAGTTTAGAGTAAACCAGCGAGCGTCGACAGATTCATCTACTGCTAGTACGAACCGTAGTGCACTGGCAGAAATTGCTGCTTCTATTGCTGCCTCAAGGGATCGGCAGCTGTCAGTATATTCCACTGAGGCACGGTTGATACGCCTTGGTGGAATGGTCTTCCGGCGCGTTGTTAGGCGGATTCTGGATTTGGCGCCCAGTAGTACGTGATCCGAACCAAATTTATCGTCCGTCCTTTTGCTCGACAGTCATCGATGGAAGGCATCCACCGGGATCGCATTAATGTATAATCTATCTGACTTTCTGTACGGCCATCAGGGGAGTACCACGAAAAAGTATGCTTCCTGGCATACCGGGACCGGGTATTGGTTATGCTCAACCGAGTACGGTCAGCGAAGCTGAGCAAGCGGTCTCCATAAGCACAACACTCTGAAAGGGCCTATCTCCCAAATATGTCATGGGTCTGATCGTTCCTCGGCCCGGTTCGTGCATTCCAGTCCCCAGCGATAAAGATGATGTCGTGTTTTGGAACATGGTTCGCCATGTCTATAGAGCATAGTAACATTCGTATCTTTCCCTTTCCGCTGTGGGTAAGGTTGGTGCATAGACAGTGATGAAGATCAGATTCATCGGGTGAACTTTGAAGGAAGCAACTTCTATTCAAGCTGACACTGGTTTCCATGAATGGAGAGTATCGTGTGCCTGGCAACTGAGAACCATGGAGGCCCCATGATTGGCAGAACTATCCTCCGGCCCACTGTGGTAAAATCAACATGAGGTGTCTACACCAGGGACTATGGTTTGTTGAGAGCCATATTCGAGTATTCGAGATTTTGCGGGGCATGCTATGTCGATCTGGTAGTCGTGTATTATACGCGTTATCAATACTTAACTGCCGACATCCGACAAGGTTCTGACATTGCAGCATCCAAAGAATAATCGTCTTTGTGGATTAAGGGACCCAGCTAACTTACTTATCACTCTGGCCACTGGGTTAGCGCAGAGCGCGTTGTCTACCGGGAAATCCGTAGCATGAGAAGAATCGCGGATAACCTATAGGTTTTACAGTATCGTGGGGATTATGGGTATGTTTGAGGTCCCCAACCTTATCCGGCATTTGTTCCATGGTTCATTTCATGCATTTGCACAGCTATGTGCTACTTGCAATGTAGCAGGTATCTGAGGAACTGTGTTAACTTCTATCTGTTGGTTCAGGGGTCGATCTCTTCCTCCCAGTTGTAAGAACTGACGTTGCACGCGGGTACGAACTCACCTGGAACAGTGTTCCCGGGTACAGCCAGCTGATTTAGCCCGACTGCTCTTCGGTTGACCGAGATGTGACCGCTGCCGCGTGCAAACAGCATCATGGAGTCACAGATGAGAGCTGAGTGACAGATGGAGACAAAAAATGTAGAGGGCCAGCGCTATCACTCTTACCACCGAAGGCTGAAGTTGCTGGGAATTTTCAGCGGACGTTATCGAAGGCTGCGCGGCGATTTCATATTAGCGTATCAGATATTGAGTGACCCCAACCACGTATGCCGCCATTTGCTGAAACTTAGCCACAATACGCAGCTCAGTGGTAACTGCTGAAAGTTGAAGGAACAATGTAGCCGCCTAAAGTGTCGACGGAATTACTTTTCCCTTCGGGTTTGCAAACCCTGGAACGCACTCCCAGACTCAGTTGTACCCTCTCCTACCCTGGATGTTTTCAAAAAGCGATTAGATGTTGTTCTTAGCTCCCAACATTTTATTACCTAAGCTCCTCTATTGTGGATTACGCCAAGCATGTTTTCAACAGGGCTAATGTATCAAATGGACCTAAGTGAGCGACCGTATTTTATTTTCTCACTACTAACCTCAACTATCACTGCGCCCCAGTGTCTTTCTGAAAGTTTACGCGCGATAATTTTTTTCATTTTACACTGTTGTTAATTATCAAAGTATTCATCTCGGCAGACGTTCGATAGATGACCCAGACATATTTTAATTGCATCATATTTACCGCTACCATCCCAAGGGACGTGTCAAACACTTGCTTTTATCAAGTGATAAATAATTGTTCATTGTTCATTGTTCAGTGATAGGCGGACTACCCCGGGGGATAAAACAAGTCCAATTCCACAGTTGCTACTTCTGCATGGCACACCGGACGCCCCTATGGAACGCTCACTAACCTCCGAATAGGATTACATGGTGAAACTGAGCTTGTCTGACGCAAAACCATTAACCTGGCAGGTATGAGTGGCTCTAAATTTACCCAGCATAGTTCAATCGGTCATGGTGAAACGTGAACAGTCGCACTACCCTGACGTACAGTCATGTTATGATGGAATTGTACAACCCAATGGTAAGATTACAATTAACTAGCACTATCAATAACACATTCAATAGAAAGAACCGATTTGATGTGTCTTCGCATTTAATATTTCATAAAATGTTTTCTGGAAGGGTTCCCAAGGAAAGGGCACTGTGTTAGACAAAGCACAAGCAATTCAATTCTCGAATACGAATCTCAAAGGACAGCATTATTTTGTCTGAGAGAATAGGAGCACTCATTTATAGTAAGGCATGAAATAAGGCAAACAACAATTGATTCCATTCTTTTCTTGTTGATAATCTTCCACTTAAGGCTTACGAAGCATAACCCGTCTATTAGCATGTCATCACAACCAACTTGTTGGGAAACCTGGCTCATTAGATCAGCCGACATAAAGAGGCCAGGTAGTTTGACCACCAGTGTGTTCGCTGATTGGCACACATATGTGGGAACACCGTGTGAGTAATGAGCGTGTTCTACCTCTTGGTTATTGTGCAGGAAGAAGAAGTGAACTTCTCAGCACCGTTATTTCAAGCAACAGACTCCGATAGCACGGCCACCTGTTAATCCTACCGGTCCATCTACTCCCTCGCGTTGCATTGTTTTGCACCTATGCTACGAATAGCAGAAGAGAAGAGGTGGCCAAAACATGACGTGCTCAAGGGGAACAAACTCCCTCACTTCGAAGTTGTCGTCCGTTGTAGCCTCTTGACTCCCTGGTCGGTGTCCGAAACACGTTGAACACGTCTGGCTGCATACACTTGTTAACATGAATAGGAACCACCACAGTGGTCTTTGTGTGGTGAGTTCCCTTGTCCTTCTCCCACTAGCTTGCACTGCCACTCCAAACCCGATCGCTTTTACTAGACGGAATATAACTTTTGTTGCGATACAATAACTGGCTGTCAACTCTCCGGAGCAATGTCCATGCGTTCCTGGTGAATCAGCCTGTGTGCCTTTTTCTTCTTACCTTTTGTATTGTGGCACAATGGTTGAGGTCCTTTCCACCTCTAGCTAACGCGAAATGATTGAATGAATGAATTTCCGAATTATTATGATTTAAACGCGACCGTACGCATTTGAATGCATTGGTTCCAATGCGCACTAATTTTCATGTAACAATTTTAACGCTCTCCGCAGGAGATTTTCGTCTAAACCGTGCTCGCTTGTACTAGTCGAACACCATTTAACTTCTACCTTAACCATGATTTGCTGCCCCAACATTCAAACATATTACATGCCAAGAATAATCACGAAAACAGCAGTAATTCAGCTAAACAAACTAATATTTTGTCACCTTACATTCAAAAAGGCTCCGGAAACGAATGAAAATGTGCGGGAGAGAAACGCAGCAAGCCATAAGCAAACATACAAGTAAATGATGCCTACCCCTTGTCCACAGCATACCTTAACAAACGGCTGGCTATCGTGCAGACACTAACGGTGGGACCGATGTGGCTTTCACTGCCCCGCGACATGATCACTCACTAAACCGAATATAACTCGGTCAGACACAATCTACCAGAACGAAAATTTAGCGAACAAGCTCGTTTTCCTTGGCTCTCGTCAGGCTAAAACACCACAACTGATAGGAATAAAGTTAACATAAAACAGCAGATAATGATAAAGTTTAAAGTTCATGGTCATTGGAATGAAAATGCTAAGTAATCCGATCAGAAGTGATCGATGGCCTATCGGCGGCATGTCCCTCAACATGAGTCGATGTGATAGAGGGCCAGGGCAAACACAGAATCTGAATGAACCGTTTTTGAGCACATAAGTCTGGGTTCTGGTGGCGGATAGCAATTGCTTCAGCTGCTGCTAGTAAGCGACATTTCACCGCACATGAAAGACGTCCAGATACACGGGAAATGTGTTGGAAAGATTGGCGGGTGTTGATTTGGAGATTAGAATCAACCAAATTTACCAACACGGCGCTCAGCACAGTTTTTCTCCCACCATTGCGTAGGTTGGCTGGACAATGCTCGCGTATTCTCTCAGACAGCCTCCTAGTGGTTCTTCCGATGTATCTTGCTCGACATGAAAAAGAGAAGAAATATACACAATAAGAAGTACATGACCAAGGAAGTCTGTCTTTGATTTGGGGCCACACGATTGGTGTTGAAGTAAAACTTAGCCGCAAGCTCGCTGCGTAGTACATATGGCTCATAGCGTCGGATAGTCTTATAGATGCTACCTGCGCTATGCCATCCCCCTTGAACGGCAACGACAAATAAACCGGTTTCTTTTCTACCGAAGCTGGTTTAGCTCTCGTTTCTTTGCATTCCATATATTTCCGAACAAATTTTTCTGGATAGCCGTTTCTCTCGAAAATGCCACTTAAGAAACTGTGCTCGTCCGTAAGTGTGTCCTCAATACAAATCCTTCTGGCTCTTTCGGTTAGCCATCTAATCAAGTTGCGTTTCTGATTTATCGGGAAAAAACCGTTTGCATTGCGCATACTTTAACCACTTTTACAACATTCTCCGTAAAAATCGGATTAATTCAGCTAATGTGGCGCTGAAACGGCATTTGTTGAATGAGCGTGATACCATTGCCTCTAGAATTGATGAGCTGGAATGTAATCGCTGCGCATATTCTGTCACATTGGACAAACTGGACGCAGTGGGCGCAAACAATTCGATACCTTTGTTCAACGAATAGTCACAACGCAGTAGGAGAAACGCTTAGCCTCATTGCGTCGGCAGGTTTGCACAACTAAGTCAAACACTTTATTCCCCCCCTCCGGAACCGGAAAGGTATGTTCACAATTTTACGTCGTTGCACTTGGATAAGACGTTACTTGAGGTGCTCTCATTTGGTCCAAACTTTTTCTGTCCCCGCAGTTATTCAAGACAATTAGAATTAGTAGTGCAGTTTGGAAATTTGTATGCTCAAGTTTCTATGCTTACACAGTCTTCAGCATTAGCATCTGAGTATTTTAAGTCTACCTTGGCCAATACTTGATACCAATATCTGACATACAAACCCAAACTTAGATATTTGCTGCAAAAATACCACCTAGATGCTCTCAAAGCTCTCAAACAAAATGAGAATCTGCTCCTTTTAAGGTCTGATAAGGGGGCAGGGATCGTGTTGATGGAAAAAGCTGATTACATCGACAAGATGAACGCCATCCTTGGCGATCGCTCGAAATTCCGGAAAATGGAGAATGAAAAGGACAAAACTGCAGCAATAGAAAATACATTTACTAAGCTTCTACGGCGCTTGAAACAGAAAAACACAATTGACTCTGCCACGTTCGAATACATTCGTCCCACAGAGACAGTGATCTCGAGACTCTACGGCTTACTGAATGTGCATAAGGTAGGGCATCCACTAATGCCATTACCAGACATGTGCAATTCACCGTATCACGCAACAGCCAAGTGGTTAGCTAAGCTTCTAGAGCCGGTGAGAAATACTATATCCAGATACAGCCTAGGAGACACATTCAGTTTCTTAGATTCTATAAGGCAGCTTCAGCTAACCGGAAGAAAGATGTTTTCATTGGATGTGTTGTCGCTCTTCACCAATATTCCGTTAGAGGAGACAATAGACTATATATGGGTCACCGTTCGAGACCATCAACTGGGTATCGGGCTTTCAAGTGATCGATTGACACAGCTAATCCTGCTACGTAGTAGTAACATACAATTTCAGTATAACGGGGCCATATACAGACAAAAAATGGAGTAGCAATGGGCTCACCGCTTGCACCTCTACTGCTGATGTGTTCATGAGCAAATTGGTAGTGCTTATCTGAGCGGAGTCATTACTAGTCTACCATACTACGGACGATATATGGATGATATATTTTGCGTGACAGACAGACACTGTTTCCCAGAGACAATTTTATCCCATTTTAACTCAGCGCACTCTAATGCCAAGTTCACTCTTGAAACTGAAGGCAGTGACACGATGTCCTTCCTAGACGTTCAGATTAGTAGAAGACCAGATGGATTAGTCCAACAGAGAGTGCATAGAAAAGCAACGTGGAACAAACAATATGTATATTTTGCCAGTCTTGTACCAATAAATCAGAAACGCAACTTGATTAGATGTCTAACCGAAAGAGCCAGAAGGATTTGTAGTGAGGACACACTTGCGGACGACTTCAGTTTCTTAAGTGGCGTTTTCGAGAGAAACGGCTATCCAGAAAAATTTGTTCGGAAATATATGGAATGCAGAAACGAGAGCTAAACCAGCTTCGGTAGAAAAGAAACCGGTTTATTTGTCGTTGCCGTTCAAGGGGATGGTATAGCGCAGGCAACATCAAGAAGATTATCCGACGCTATGAGTCATACGTACTGTTAGCTGATGTCTTCATGGCGAAATTAGGGAATACCAAGTTACATGCGGAGACCACGGCATTGGAATGTTACCACCGCTATATGGTCGACATATTTGTCGTGGCCGACCAGTCTGTTGACCTTGACAATGTTATTGACCATTTTAATCTGGACCACGCATCATTGCAGTTTACCTAAAAAGGAATTAAAAGATCAGTTGCCGTTTTTTATGTGCTGTTAACTAGAAGAGCAGACGGATCGATCTAACTGCAGGTCTACATGAAGAAAACCTGGAGTGGCTAGTATACCATCGTTCACAATTTCGTTCCTTTGAGATATAAGCGAAACCTATTTCGCTGTTTAAGCAATAGGGCCCACAGGATCTGTTCTAAAGACAAGTTGGATAATGAGTTGACGTTCACTCAGAATTTGCTGGGCGAAAACTGATATCCTGATTGTTTCATGATTAGGAACATGTAAAATAGGCCCAACCTGTTGCAGGTTCAGACGGCAGAGAAAAAAACTTACCATGTGATTACCCTTCAAGGGAGACGCTGCTGCTGAGCGTGTAACTAGAAGCCTTTCAACAGCTGTCAAGTCAACTTTCCCAGCAGCCTAACTAAGTGTAACTTTTCAACACAGCCACTCATTCGTATTCACAACAAAGACAAGTTACCGACGCTGACCGCTTCCATGTTAATTTACCAGTTCGAGTGCGCCTGTGGCGCTGCTTACATCGGTCGAACGGCGCGGCAACTGTCGAAACGACTTATGGAGCACCTACCACGCTGGTTGCGTCGAGGCGGTACTGGGGCCATAACTAGCTCTGTTATGATTCATCTTGTTGATAGTGGAAATGAGCATGACGCAATCATTGCCTTTCGAATACTATGCAGATCCCCTCCACTCCAGTCGAAAGGCCTGCGTCTCCGCACCCTTGCTACTGCTGAGGTTATTAGCATTCGGTTGTATCAACCTGTTTTGCGTGCACACAAAATCCTGAGTGCAGCTGTTAAGTAACCCTGGTCAGCGAAAACGTAGTCTTCTGAAAGAAACAGTAATTTTGCAACTCACCTCTGTCCTAGTTTGCCGCTTGTTATTGGTTCATGCGTTTGATCGGCACCTGATCAATCTCATTTGAACAGATCATTAATCCACTGTTACGCCCATGGCTATTTCACTCATGGTTGTAAGGGTGTGAAGATGAATCATCGAAAACAACTGTTAAACTTCGGTCTTTTGTTCTTGATAATACAATGGGAATTTTCCAGTTACTGAAATCTACATTCCTAAACTGATTAACATCATTGAGTTTATTAGCTTGTGGCATCTCTTGCTGTAACTTGAGTTTTCCAGGATTGGCTTTGATCTGTTCGTAGGTCAGAAAGTTTCATGGAAAATAAATTTGCGATTGTTCGGAGCTCAGTTTTCTCACATGCATGATTCATGTTCTTTCGCAAACAATTCCGCAATTATTAGTGGAAGTTAGCGATGTGATCCTGATCGGTCGAGTCGTGCATCCGCATTTTGTCTGTTAAATCTTTTACACAGGCTAGTTTACAAACAGCTTGAAATAAGCGTTATTGATATGATCCAATAGTGACCTCCAGACCAAACCTTCAACACAGCCAGAAAATGCGCCTAAAGTTGTGGCGGACGTCTGTAGGTAAACTAGATTCTTTATGTAGTTGAAATCATCGGCCTTAACCGAAGGCAGATGTACAGTTTCTAACGTTGGTAGCGGATGGTATTCTCTACGTAATGCTCGATTGTCCGACACATGATATATTGACAAAGTCAACTCAACATTCTTTATCGTATAATAGGGTCTTGAGTTACCTATACTTCCTGTTTGTCTACCTTAGTAAACAAGTCCATCTGTTTCGTGTTAATTCATTTGTTGTCTGCTCTATCAGAAAGCTTCTGCTCCGCAATGGAATCAGCCTTATTGGCGGATCTTTTGAAAGATGAGTGGAAAATGCTAACGTTCCCTAACTCGGACCAAAAAACTGGTAGACCCTGTTCACCAACGTCTGTCTTCACTTGAAAGCAGAAACCAAACGCACCGCACAGAATCAAAGTGGAGAATCTGCACAATCTCTTCTTCCACTACAAAGTATTCTGACGTAAAAGATGTGTCTGAGATGTTGCACATTTTTCCTGTGACCAATTCTTTCGACTATAGCCGGAAATCGTTCCACATATGCAATTGATTTGAACAGGTCACAAATAAAGTGGTGAGTACTACTACGCCAGCATTATGCTGATAGTGGCAACTGTGTCTAACTGGAAACGGACCATTTCATTGTCAACCAACAAACTTACGTAGACGCACTTCTTTGGCCCGTCCGCAACTCTGTTCAGACTGAATGTTTAGTGTCTGTGCGTGCTGTATAACGACCAATACATTTACATTGGGAGACTAGCAGCACCAAATGAAATGATTCCGTCTACCGTTTTCGGCGCAATTTCTACTACATACCTTAAAATTATTAATAGCTTTTGAATCGCTAGACGACGTTAATGAAACGGATGAGGCAGACTGCAAATTCTTTATTTCAATTCCGTGCCACAAGCGGGAGTTTACTCAATTCTTTTATCCGTCTCATCAGTGCATACCTTTATGGAATATCACCCTCGTTCCTTTTATCCAGTTTCTTATTAAATGAAGCTGGCTACGTCGGCAGTATTAATAACTTAGAATCACTTTATGAGAGAACAACTTAAATTCTGCAAGTATGTGATTACAAGTAAACGCAATCGTGTGATGTCTAATTATATGCTTACGAGTATTTGGAAATATTTCGTACATTTAAGTGATGTGAAGGTTAGCACTTTCAACTGATCTCACAATATATAAGTCTACAGGAAGGGTGCCCCTGCAACAAACCATACCCGTTATTTACGAGCTTGAACGTCAGTGAAGTGAAAGTACTATGGGTTAAGAGCATGTATATTTTGCCCTAACTAGTAAGGTATGTATATTTCTCCTCTCTGCGAGTTACAGTCCAGTTAAGTAGCTAGCAACCACAACATGATATCAAAGGAAGATATTATTACCAAATGTATAGAACAGTTCTAATTCAGGATTTCGGTGAGTTCGAGTACTAAAATTGGTAAAAAGAAGAAGGATTTGAAAGCAGGATGAATGTGATTATGGAGTAAATTTTAAGCGGATTACGATGGCTATTCGTGGAATGGACACCTGGGGAACTGCCAAAATGCAGGGTCGTCACTCGAAAAGTTTTATCTGCCCTTCCACACATCATTTGGCGTTGTGCCACTGTGGCGTAACAGCAAGCCAATCATCACCAGTTTAACTTGTTTCTATGGCCGTTGTTATGTGTAGTGAATAGTGGGATCGCAGAGAAATACGAGCTCATTGATATTTAATTTTTTATACCATTTTAAAGTAATGCAGCCCATCTTGGTTTCTGAAACTTTTGAGTTAGACCATCTTTACTCAACAAGTTTGCGCTAATTTGCTTTTTCTTAGCATATTTGTACGCACCTGTAAGTATTTGCTAATTCGCTACACATGGAGTTATTAAGTGATCCGGAAATCCATCCCATCACCTCAGGAAATTAGCGCCGTCGTGGCTAGTGATGGAACAGTTGTATATAATGCGGCGAAATACAAATGTTGTTAAATAACTGGTATATCTCCTTTAAATCCTGCTTCAAGTTCCACATAGGGTTAACATATGAAAGCAAACAAGTAAAGATAAATGCAAATCTATAAACGCGTTTCAACTAGATGCAGCGTGTTGTAGAACCATTAATATAGAAAAAGCACTTCGTATCTAGATGCGCCACGGGTAGTCGAGTTGTTTTCATCGATAAAGAAGCGTTTACAGTTAGAGGTAGCCAGCAAATATAAAGCGAACAAAGAACTTTCAGTTTTACATGGCGAAATGAGAAATATCGTAATTCTAGAATGCGTGTAGGCTTAATAGTTTCGCGAACCGAAGATAATATTGTTACGACGGTTTGCACATATTAGCATACAGTTTTCCCTGTGCACATATATTTATACATTTGAATAGGTCCTTGGTACATGCATATATACTACGAAATTGTATCTTCATTTATGGAAATATACTCATAACCGAGCTATCAGGAAAATATTCTTTTCAGTCGCTTACCAGCGTAGGAAACATTAAGCTAGGCACTTAGAAAGGCAACATTTATCACACAAATAACAGGCGAACATAAATCACAGCAATATAAGCAAAGCGTTTCTTCTCGAGGGCGCGAGAGTTTGCTTTTGCATAGCGACGGATCAACGGAGACTAAAGTTCTCATCTTCCATAAACATTAACAAGTAGTATGCTCAACGATTTATTGCGGATAAAAATGCAGATGCTTTAAGAGTTCAGTAGAGTGGCTGCAGTGAAGTATATTAAATCCAACGATATGTAAATCGTCTTTTTGCAAGCCTGCAAATTTACCTACACTGCTGCGTAAAGGTAGGGTGGTATGGAAATTGAATGTGCGCACACAAATTATATAGGGTGCGGTTGGTGCATGCAATGGGTGATAGAACAAAAAAGGGGCAATGACGACGCTTATCGTGCGCAGCTTCCTTGAGTCCTCGCAGTCAGTAAATCCAGTTTGAACCGTAGTAGCGTTTAACGAAATATTCGCTGTAATTGAAAAATGCGCACGTTGATTTGTGGTGCTATTTTTACCTCGGATTTAGTGAATTATATGGTGCAAAGTAAATGTATGTGTGAATAGTCAGGGCTGTTTATGAATATCGTTAGCTTGGGGTAGGAAACAACGTGAGTGTGGGGGGGGAGGTTCCATGTTTGTCACACGCGGAGTATAAAGAAATTTTGGCAAGAATCCAGCCGGCTATACTGTGTTGTCATCTTTGTCTGGTGACCTCTCGGATGCCTTAACTGCCCAATTAAACAACCATATTTTTGAATTCTCTTTACATATCATCCGAGTTAGACATGAATGGAGGTTGATTACTTTATTAGTTTTGGCATGCTTTTAAGTGGCAATTGGTGTTAGAAACGTTTTATAGAATGGATGGTAACATCCTGCACGTCTCACACTTACATGCATCCTATGGTGAAAGCAGTTGAGTATTGTGAGGAATAACTCACGGAGTAATACTGATTAAACCATTGCGGGGGGGGGCTATTATTCAGCCCATTATTTAGTTAATCTGCAATTGCATGCCTCTGTTCGACGCCAGTAACGTCTGCTTCCTGTTAACAATTGTTGGCCCAGTCTAGTCCGAAAGCGCGTGCATTCTTTTCGAAAGCGGAAAAGGTAGGCTGTTAATCATGCAAAGCAAAGTGACTTCAGAAGCATGACTCCAAAACCATCCTGAGATAATTTCTCTTATTTCAACAGTGAATAAATGAATAGCATGTTGCAGCTCATGCTTTTTTGTACCATGCACGGTGTAGGCGGTGTATTAAAGCCCTACAGACAATACATTTCAAGAATGTTTAACGCTTATGCTCGAACTTGACTGGCAAATTAATTTTATCTATGGTGACTTATTTAGTTGCAACGGTGCTTCTGGTGCCTTCATTTCTTAAGCAGCATACTGTATCTCAATAATATTTTTTGTCATAAATCCAACAGCAACTCTTCCTGATTTATGGAATACTAGGATGAACACGGTAAAATATATAGTGATCACATGTTATTTATATATCCTTTAGTGTCTTTTTTGTTGAGCCCATGATGTGCAAATCTGTGCCCTTACCTTTATTTAAGAATACATAACAATCAATACCCTATGCGACCACAAATTTGTCTTAAGGCTATTTAGCAACTAATGAAAACGTCCAAACCTTCTCTCAGGTTGGACATGCGCAGCAACCATTCAACTGCCATTAGAATGAGTGCACCATAGATATATTTCTATTGAATGTATTTATATCATACCTACGAAATAGCTTTTCTCTTGATGTTTGAACAATCTTAAACATTAACCCACGTCAAAAAATTGGTCCCAAGCAAAACGTTACCAATTACTGACCGATTCACCGTACTCCCAGCATCCGCGTGCTGTTTGAATGATTAAAGCGGAACTTCTTAATTCTGAACATGCTTTACTTGAAAGACGAGCCTGAGCAACCTGCCAAATGCACTTTGTTAATTATATTTCAGAATAAATAGATGTGTGAAATACAATACAAATTTATTGTGGACAGAGAAAAAGCATTTCACTGTGTACCGCAGCAACGGATATTGTAAAATATATAATCGTTTGCAATCCTGAACCCGCTTTTGTTTTCCCTTTTTCCTGCATTCGCAAATGGTCATCTTTTCGCTTTGGTTGATATCCAGTTCTCCATGTCTGATTAGCAGTGGCCTCATTCAAGGAATTGTACTTGGCCTTTGATTATACTCATCTACCTCAAATGTAATGGCACGTCCTCTAAACAGGGCCAACGCTTCCAATTTGATATTGACATCAATATTTGCTATAAACTCCGGTGTAAAGCGATTCAGAGCACATTACATTCAATTCTATATGATATTCACTGTTTTGAGGAATGGTCCGAAACGTGGCTGCTAACAATTTCGACCGACAAAAGCAGCCTTACATTGTGTGTTACTCCAATCTCAAATGATGAATTAAAATTAACAGCAAATGTATGAAAATACGGCAGTTTACCCGTGATCTTGAAATCCGGTTTCCTTTCAAACTCCGCTTCGTAACAAGCCCGATGCCAAATAGCCCGATCAAGACAATACGTGGAGAGCATATGCCAATATATCCATACTGTGTCTGCCAATCTGGAATTATTTAATTATCGCACTTATCCTATTCTCAATTACTGCAGTTGCACCTATCTCCCTATGCAAAAATTGGACGGGAAAACAATGATTATTTTACAGAGGTCATTCACCCAATTTTTGTTCAGTAACACATCCAGGCTAGATTAGCACAAAAGTTGCAAGCTGCTTTACATTGAACATCTCTGGCTGCGATGCCTAAAACAAAACCCAATGGTTTAACACAATTTGTTGCATCAGAAAACCTACGCAGGGCTGTCAAATTTAAATATAAGACATGATAATTATCGAAGGCTGCGTAACAACAAATTTATGTCATCGATACCAAGGAGTATAACAAGCATATGCTCGAACTACTTCTTCATCAGATACGCTGACTTTTGAAATAGTTCACCGACTACAAACATGTCACGTGAGCACCTATCATTCCGCACCAAACTCGCCGAATTTTTATATCTAAATGTCTATTCTTCATGTTCTCATTCGACAAGTCACCATATCCCTGTTACAAGGACAAAAGAAGTTATAATAGTTTAAATATGCCGTCAATATTCATTCAAGAAAATGCTGATCGTTTCTGCACTTAGTACCTACCTGTAATATAAAAGAATCCCCCAATTGAAACGATATATATATATATATTGTGTTCTAAGGAGCCGTCAACTCAGCGTAAACCGAAGTGTCTTCTGCATCTCCTCGAGTGAGTGAACAAAGAAATTATTGTCATGATTTGACGACAGTAAATTTGTTTTAGTGAAATTGGCTGATTACGACAACAGCAATGCAGCATTAACATGATAACAGTCGGTCAGTAACACGGCAGGAGAGAAAATTTGAATGCAACTGCCGGCAGCAGAGTTAAACCCAGCCATCGATGTGACTCTCGTCATAGCATCCGAAGTGTCGCGACTATCAGTGGCATTATTAGCATTCGGAGCAGCGTTCCATCGGAGGGTAACCTGTACAGTCGTCTACCAATATAGAGTCCAAACACACAGGAAAACGTGTGGCTAAGATCAAGCGTGCATTTTATTTACAAATCGGTCAGTGAGCTAAAGCAATACACAACCTGCAAAATTACACTGGACAAAAACTAAGTATCTGCAAGTGAACAGGGATAGATGCCCATTATAAGATAAATAGCGCGTGCCACTGCAACGGAGAACTCAGCTGCAGAAGTATTTGTTTCTTGGTAATAATAGGTCTATTCTAGCAACCGTGTACATAGAAGGCGTTACCGATCAGCAAAGTCACCTAGCAAAATTAAGCCGTAAGCTAACTTTTTAAACAGGCCGGAGGGGTGCGTAATCAACTTTTCTAGATTGAACTTGGATACATTTCTTAAGGACGTTTACTCACTTGGTTTACAATTTTGCACTCCTCGACACAAAGACAACCAACTTGATTATGAATTACAGTTTGGGAGTTTCTATGCCTAGGCTAATAGGCTAGTCAATAAACCGAACACGAATGTGAACATTTTAAGCGCATCGATTGAATTGCCACTGCCATTTTAACAAACGTCATGTCTTTAGTCAAAACTCTGGTCACAATACTCAATTTTTAGGGACAATTTGTTCATTCAAATAGAGTGTCCCAGTGAAAAGTCTGTTGAATCCCCGATGCAAACAGTTATCCTTCTTCTGTAACTAAGGCTAATTCCACATTTATCAGCAACATCCATTGGTTAGGTCGAACCAATTGCAGCGCAATTATTAACCAATCACCAATGCTACTCGATGAGGGATAAGTTATCATTGGATAATATTTGATAAGCAGCAGTATTGGAACGACCACATAAATTGTGGCGACAACTGCTCAACTCTGGTCAACAGCTACGGTTACAATGTTTACCACATTGCTACCATGCTTTTTTTTGTTACTGGTTTTGAGTTTCATTGTAGTATATTCTGGTGAGTTACCTAAATTCCCACAAACACCATGCATTGCATTGTGATTTGTGACTCTAAGCTTACCTCCATTCCTTCATCTCAGGGCGGTTGTCCAATGGCATTATTGGAAATCCATCGGCCGCATTTGACGGGAGTGCGTGTCAACTTCACAAGCGAAAGGGAGCAAGCAATGGTCAGGCTTCGGTATGACTTCCTGTACGCTTCAGTTGCTTCATTTTATTTCCATACTGGATATCATAACGAATAATGTCATTAGCAGATTGTGTTTTTCACTGTGCATGGTATTTAATCGCATTATATTTTACATGCTTACTAGTGTTCATCTTTCAGATTTAAGCTTCACGTTGCGCAATATGTTTACACATGTGCAATAGACCAAGTTGTCGGAGGTTTTGGATTGGTATGAATTCGAAATGCATATGCGATTTTGGGTTTGAGAAAAGCGTAAAGTTTTACACATGACAACTTTCTTCCACAGTATTTGTCAGTGCCAAGGTTAAAGAGTTCGTTTATCCCTTGTTCCTACTTACAAAAGTAAGTAGGCGCATTGTGAAGCATTTGGGTTGATTCTAACTGCCATCTGCGCAAATGAATTTTTACTGGAAAATTATATATTTCTCCTCCGCCGTTAACTAAATGACACGCGTCATGCACTTGCCACCCTTTTTTCTCAATTTCGCTTATTTCATTCAGCAACAAGTTGATGCCGTTGAGAGTTTCCACTGGGGTTAATGGACTGAGAAGCAACATCTTCTGGATCAGACGGAGTCCATTGCCAATTCTTGCTGATGAATATCTGTTTGAGATAATTTAGTGAATGCATATTGAGTCGTGTAACTGAAAAAAACGACAATACAATTTATCTGCAAACAACACGGCTTCTCTTATCCGTGTGTCGCTCGGACGTTCTAATTCCTCCAAACACTGAACGGATTTACATCGAGAACTCAAAGACAACTTGATAGGAAGCACGCAAAGTTTCCAGTCGGAATTCACATCCTGTCTGCTAAACCCTACAGTTGCGGAAGACAAGTTTGGCAAAAACCGAATTGCAAAGTGCGTCTATGGCATTCTTGTTATTCCGGGTTCAAAGCTTTTCTGTTTACCTCCTTGCTGCTCTCTATTTAACATTATTTCATCTTAAGCCTGTCATCGGACAAGTTTTGCAGCATTTCCGAAAAGCACTGCCGTGCCAGGGTTTTAGTATAAATACTTAAGCACCCTTCTTCAGTAACCTAAAAGTGGCTTTGAGCATTTGAATTGTTTTATTGCGGATGTATTCCCAGAATCAAAATAATGGCAAAGCGATCAGTTCAATATTTCTAGTAAGAAGTTCACCTTTTCTTCTCACGGTTAGTACAGGCTAACATATTAATGTAAACTGTATTTGCAACTGGTTGGTTACGACTAAAATATACCCGGTTAGAACGAGTAAAACTTCAGTCTACAAAATCAGGCGGTGGAAGTAACCTTCGCGCCCAATTGTACAATCACGGATTAGGTGTGCATTAATTCACAGGTGTGCTTATTAGCACACGGAGCAAATACTAAGCCCTTAACGGTAGTCACTCTCTTAGTTGACCGCAGTCTCGTTAAGACAGAAGGTAGGGAGCTTGTACAAGTGCACTCAGTATGCGTAACTTTGGATATCTCTTTATAATAACCTTGGAGCTGATCAACAAATGCTTTCTTAGTCCTTCGGATTTGTAGTTCGATAAAGCGTAAACTACCTTGGATGCTACTTCAGCTCAAAACCGATGTATGGTGTGATATGAGAGTAAATTGTGGACTCACTGATGTGACTTCTGTCGTAGAAGTCTAAAACCCTCCAGTGAGTTAAACCGAAACATTTTGGTCTTAAGCTAAAGCCAAATTTGAGAAGACTAAAGCAGGCATGCAATGCTACTTTTCCGTAGCGAAGTAAAGAACGTATAACACATTGTTCAGTTTTTATTCGACCTCTGTCTAAGCATTCGAAGTATTTGAACCGCCAACACCACCACTTGGCCTGTCCACAAATTCCGGTTACGCCATGAGCAGTGCTGTAAACACTGCGCTCACTACCTTGGAGCACTTTGTCACTAACCTAAGGATTGTGAACACTAAGGTAAAAGACCAATTGACTGGAGAAATCAATCAAAAGAGACAGTGTCTAAATTAGCAGAAGAACAAATCGCAGATGCATCAGTTTCCCGTGAACGGAAGTGAGGAAATGAATCACAAATTCCACTTGACATAATTCTTTGCATACTGTCGGGTAAACGACAAACCAAGTGAGGCCAATCTCTGCAATACACGCCAGAAGTTCCATGATGTTGCGTATTACATACTGTTATCAAGATCTTCTAGTTGGAAATACAGTTATTTTGGAATTCTGATTTTTGGTAACCATGGCTGAGCGAAAGACGAACGCCAACATCGCTTCCCGTAAGGGAAGCCTGTTCACGTGAGCATGAGAGAAGCACTTATGACCTGAAACCAAGCTGACCTTTGTGCACAGGTGCATACGATCTTGTATCCGCAATATCAAGTGATTGGTCAGTTGTTGCTCCGCCCAACGATATCAGCGTTGCGATGCGCATCACCAACAGAACTTCAGTTCGGATACAGTCTTTGTGATTGGAATGACCGAGGTATACTTAAAAGCAAAACCATGACTTAATAGTGGGTGTGTCTCAATGTAACCGTACCGCAGGTATTCCAAATCCACTATTGAAAAGGTTAAGTGAATTCATGGCTACTGAACTTTACAAAGTTTGCTCGGTTTTATAGGCTCACTGATTTTCTTCGCCTTGCTAAATTTTCTTGTAACATTTTGAGCACTAACATGTTCTAAGTCTTGTCAATAAGAAGGCGAATACCTAAAAGGCTTAACTCCTTTCTGCTTTTGAATTCCAAACTGCATTCATTGTAAAGAAATATGTTTTGGCCAAGCCACACACCCTCCCTCATTGGTGCAACCCTGCACTCAACCAAACAGAAAGCACTTTGGCTACCATCCGATTGTACGCAAGCAATTGGGATTCTCCGAAATGCTGCGAACGTGACTGCTACTGTCCACCTCAAACATTGCTGGTAACAAGCTGCTTGTTTGACCAGCCTCGACCGCGTAGCTCATCGAAGTTGCGATGACAACTTAGTGAGGCGAAACAATGGGTCAACTGTTACCTACCAAGAACACAGTATTGGACGGTTTTCGACTGACCGCAGAGGAGTGGCATAGGGGGTGGGTGGGCGGTCCACGCAGGGCGGTATGGGACAGGGGGCGTCATGTTTAGTATTGTTTATTGCTCGGCACAAATATAAAGGTCACTATTTGTATAAGCTGACGGGCGAAAACATTAATGTTACTCTGTATATCCAACAACATATTTGTGCCATGTGTCACACCTTTGCAAAGCTTTTTCCTAGCAATCCCTTTACTTATCCCATTATGGTCAATTTCACCACATTTACCCCAGTGTCATAAACGATCAACCATTTCATCGAAAGCTAAACTGCACTTTACCCTGAGCCCATTCTCTGGACAGCGCGAGTCTATTCTGCCCTCATTTTTGTAAAAATTTACCACCGCCCCCGAGCGGCAGAGGTTGATGCTACTCCACTGACGGACCAGGTTTTATAATCTGCTAAACCCACACCAAGGACTCGCAGATGATACATTATAATCAGCAACAAATTTATCTAAATTAGCCACCCATGCTTACAGAGTGATTAAGATCATTAATACAGATGTGAAACCAAAGACGGAATCTTTGCGTCTCCTCTTCACTATGGTGCTAAATTCGGTTAAGCAAGGTTGGCAATTGAATTGGGCTTTAACCTGCGGTGTATCGAAATCTACTCAGCCAAAGGTTTACAATTGGAACACAGGTTGAATAATACCAAAAAGCCCACCTACAGTCAAATTAGTTTAAACCTTATCTGCATTAATTGCTTAACAAATTGCAGGATGTTTGGAAGACAAATGTTGTTCGTAGGTTTGTTATGATATGGTGGCGTTTCTCGCTACGTCTATTGTGTCCAAGTTAACACGTAATATGTTGTAAATATCTCGACTGTGTGAAACGGTGTTAAACTACTTGGTCTGATCGTTTGCTATAACAGGACATTAACGAGTATATTTTGATTTTCAATTATTCAATGCAGTTCCAACATAGCTTCTCGGGGAATGCGATGGGTAAACTGTCAGAAAGCAGGCGAAGTTGAGAGTATGATAAAATTGCTATGGAAAAAGGTTCAAGTGAACTAATATGGCTCTCCGTGTAAAATGGCACTTCCTTTTCACTCGCCACGTCAGTGACAATAGGCTTTGCGTTGGCATTCGGTTTACTCGCCAGTCGTTCTGTGGCATTTCGCCTCCTGATGCGTATTCATTAAGCCGGAAGCGTCATTGCACTCAGTTCAGGAGATCGGCCCAGTCCTGAACAACAATGTATAAAGAGAGGTATACAATGTGCTGAAATAAAAATGTTCCTGACTGGCATATGTGCGACAGATTTCGATTCAGTTTGTACTTACGGATTACAGAAAATAACACAGAAGCAAACATTAAAGATTTTGAGTTAGTGCCAAGGTGATATTGCACAACTTCATGTACCAGTATCGACTAAAGACACTCGAAGTGTTCAGTGCATGATACCGGCGACTACGGGGAGAACTCCTAATTGTTTAGCAAATACTGGGCCACCACTTACATTTATGCCGCCACCTATGAAAACTCATCCCGGAAACCAACCTCAGAGGCAATAGTCAGAAACTGAGTCAACAATACAGTGTCTAGATTGTCTGTGAACACATTTCCACTTCAGGTTGTCCAACCCTGGCTAGCAACTACTGAATGGCAACTGTGGGAAGAACGAAGGTTTCCATGACCATCTGACTATTCACTGCCTTTAAGTCAGTGCATTGGCGCACAGCACCGACCTTCTTTAAGACCGTGACCATGGGTTGCACCCTTTCAGAAGAGGTAATTGGCTCTCTCAGATTGTTGGATACCATCTCCTGTGTAGCTATCTTTAACATCGCACGTTTCGCCAAAGGAATAAGAGGTGGCTGTGATATAGAAAAAGACTTAGCATCCTGTTTAAGACATAAGCGATGAGCGGCAGATGGAATTCGGCCAATCGTCTCCGTAAATTACTTGGGATACCAACCTACAAGCATTGATATATTGAGTGCCATGATGCGCATTTTATCGTGGGATGGTGTTATGTTAAAAGCGACCATAACAATTCGCTTCAGCAAAGTTGGACTGCCTTCAGATACCACGTACACAGCAAGAACGGATGCGACCGACTGTACATAGCTTCCTCACTATATATCCAAGAATACACACCATAGTATTGGTGTATGAGTCAAAGTTGTAAGCAGTGGGACGCAGTGGAATGGTATGTAAGTAATCGTCATAAACGCTAAATGGAATTGTCGTTATTGGCGATGCAGAATCAAAATTCGTCACAACTGGCACAGTGAGTGGTGTCGTGGAGCATAACTGTACGAATGTCACGGAAGGGAGCTTAGGCTCCATCAAGAATATGTGCCGATGGTCTGAGTGATGAAGTTTTCCAACTGAAATATACTTTCCGTAGCTGACGTAGAAGGAGACTCGGTCGATGGCTGTTCAACCAGTTCCACGTGGCGGGAGTGACAACTGCGGGCGAAATGGCCCCGCTTACCACAGATTTTGCAATCTACTAAACTTGCCGGATATGTTTGACAATCTGCCTTGTGTCGAGAACTTCCACATCGAAAACACAAACAGTCACATTCAGAGATGTTGTATAAATCGTGTTCCGAAGCTTGCTGATCTCGAGTGATTAATTGGTGGTAAACAGGCGTGAATGGATAAAGGCAGTTGTTTTGAGCCTAGCGATATCTATGGCTCTATTCAAGGTAAGCTTCGAGGTGTCTTCCAATAGTAGTGTTATTCTTTTGCCCTGTGCAGTAATGCCGGCTATGTATCGTGGTGTCAGCATGTTTGCGCTGCAAGAACATGCGGGAAACAAGGTATTTCAAGGGCTCTGAGTCATCTTGTCTTAAACGCCGGAAGTAGTAATGTTCAGCAAAGACATTAGGTTGGGCGCCCCAAGATCTATCCAGTACATCTAACGCTTTTATGAGGTTGTTGGAGTTTTGTAGTTACAGTGCATCAAAGTAAGCTTGGCCATGGTTTCCTAATAAGTGATGGTGAAATTTCAACTTTTGTGCCTCATGGTAAGTAGTAGTTGGCGGAAGTAAGTCCTAGTAATTTGTAAAAAATGTTTTCCTTCCAATCCGGTCGCTCTCAGTAGGTTTGACACTTGAATCACACCAGAATGCGTCCGGAGGTAGAAAATGGAATGCCATTGTAGCAGTTCGCAGCCGCGAAACCAATGTTGTGTCCCAATAAACACACTAGACCTCTGCGCAAGCAGGATATAGTACCACTAGGCGCGGAACCCCCGAACAAAAACAGAGCACGGGGCGGACGCATTCTCTCATTATATCTATATAAAACAAAGTACCGAAACAGACCTGAAGCGTAACGAGATACGAGGTTATAGCTATCCTCAATAACATCTAGCATCAAGCAAGTCAGCGCTGCATGTCGGAACCAATTTTATCCAAGGTATTAAGCCTTAATATAGTTGCATTTTCATGTATGTTCAACGGCCTTCAGTGTTGTCAAAATAAATGGAAACTGTGTAAGTTCAGTGTAAAGTGATGAACTCCACCTCATGTTATTAAAGCCTAGTTCTGTGGATAATGAAAGCTCAGGGGTCCGTCGTGCTAGGATACACTACAAAGGGGTGCACTTGCCGAAGAGTTTGAGAACACCTGCTCTGTAGTGACACACGGCATCCTGTGGGTCGACCGTGTCTGATCAGTGAGGATGCTACTCGTCGGTGCGTGCGTGCACCTTAGCCAAACTTTGAAAAGCACCAAGTTGAAAAGGCTTATGAACCAAATTGAAAATGCTTATGAACCAAGTTGAAAATGCTTACGAACCAATTTGCTTCCTCTATTAACTAACTTGACTCGGAAATTGCATCCACATTCTATTCACAAAAGTGAGTCTAGTAACGTACAGGCCCAATGACCCTGATATTGATCCATCCATGACGTTCATCTAATCATCTGCAGACTTCGGTGCATGATAGTCATGACCGTGACTTGCGGTAGGCGCTACAACACATATGCCCCCACATTTTAAAACAGCCCGGAAAGCAAACTCAGCAGCAATAGCCAGAAGCTGAGTCAACATCACCGTCGTCCAGATTGTCGACGAACATATTTCCCCTTCGGCTTGGCCAAACCTGGAACGCTGTATCAAACTCAGTTGTTTTGACCCCAACCTAGCACTTCTCAAAAAAGCTATTGTATATGGAATTGAACGATCTACACCTTTTTACATGAAGAGATATTCGATATACTCAGGATAACTAGTATGTTTGTAACTATGACATACATGGACGCAAGTAAATTGTGCAAAAGGTTGAACAATGGACCTTTAATTCGTAATAAGTATTAGCCATAATAACTTGTTCTTTCTCTTTTGCCACAACCTCCTTTCTACACCCCATTATTCTCCGGCTACCCCGATGCGTACTTTAATTTATCAAATTATGTAATATTTAACCTTAATTTTCTTAAATTATCAAACTACTGGACGTGTTAGGCCAGTACTTAGTTTCATGTTTTAAACTATTGTTCCATTGTTCCAAGCAACCGAGTTGTAGATGAATAGATAAGCGAACATCGACATTGCGGAGAACCAAGTATTCCCACGGGTTGTCACGTTGTTTTGCTCTGTGGACAAAAATAAATGGAGTCAGGGACTGTCGTGTTGGCACGGCGTAACGATAGATACCGGGGTTTAGATTGGAAAAAGACAAATAGCTTAGCCAAAAAGTAATGGATATTCTTTCGAAGGGATTTCACAAATTATCAAAAGTATTAAACGTGCACTCATACTTCAACCCCCTCCTCCTTCCGCTCTCAACTTTCACCAGTTTTGACTCACAAAACAGGAGGGTAATTATCCAATATTTCCCCAAACAATGGTTTAGACTCACACTGTCAAAATTCCGTAGGTAGCATGTTCCCGATATAAGAGTACCTTGCCAGGTAAAATTTCCTGCATAGAGTCGTCTTAGTTCTATTTCTAGAAACCGTATTTCTAGTGTTTCTGACAGGATTCTCCATGACGTTTTTGTAATGTACATGGCAATTGCGCGATTTTGCACCATTTCGAACCGGAACTTCCGGCCGTTTCAATCTCCGTTGCTACAGCGCTATAATTTTAGCCGTATACAGAACTCCGAATATTTTGGCGCTGAAGATTCATCAAGTAGAGCTTTACTGAATCGATATTTATGCTATACGGGTATAACGATCGCGTTTCGTACAACTGTTAAAGACCGTTAAACATTACTTTTTATGGAACGCACACGCAGATTTTGCACACACGCAAGTTAGGAGTACGCAATACACTTGCTAAGAAGTTTAACCTTTCTACTCGGTCGGCCTTGGCTGTTAAGTATTCGACCTGCTCTTAATAATTAAGGTTATTTTAATAATGAATATACCATGCTTGTATTGTGTAGTGGAATGAAATTGGCTTTCCGCAATGGCATTAGGTGTCCATAACAAAGTTTCATCGATGCATGATTTCAGAAGGTTTGAATACAAATCGATTTGAATTCAAACCTTCTGAAATCATGAAATCCCAGTCTGTTCCAAGCATATTCCGAGATATTGCATCGATGCACTCTTATTCCGCATTCATGGTTCCGCTTTGGCTCTTCACTCCATTAATCTTGCAACAGTGAGTTTGTCAGTAGTCCGGCGTTATTTTCTGCTATCTGTTTTTGGTCCAATTTTAAACCTATGCTAGTGCGTTTCCATTATACTGGAAACCTTCTCTACCCCATGAACATGATAACATACTCTACAGTAAACGTTGTATATCATGAAAGTTGCTAGAATTTCCAGACCAAGAATTGAGGATGGTCGTAATCGGTCTACATGGCGCTGAATATCTCCACTGCTGAAAACACCTTCGCGCAGTCTTACAATGTTTCTGGACCTAGATGACACGAATACTTCACGTGGAAGCGTAAACGTGGAACTTTTGATTAGTTAGGACCTACTCTATAGTGCAGGGATCCGAAGTACTGAATTTGCCTGTCATAACAATAATGGAAACAGTATCGGCTTGGGTTTTATTCCATTTACGCATCATTCTGTAAGTCACTGGATTTGTGGTTAGAAACCAAAGCTCTATTCTCTTCAGTCAACAATCGCTCTTTGCGTTTAAACCCATGTTTAACAAACAGCTTGTCTTGCATTATGATTAAGGAGAATCCGTGTCCGTTTACTTTAATATTTAGTTACTGTAATTGCTTCAATAAACCATATGCACACGGTGCTTCTCATGAGACACTTTTACGCGATTTTTGTTTGAACGGTGAAAGGGCACGTTGTATTTGTTTTAGGATTGCGTACATTTCATCAATCGCATTCCATGGATCTCATGTGAGAAGGAACAGATTCCATTTTGTCGTTCTCAGGAGAGACGAAATATTTTCACAAGCCAAGTTCGTAAATTCACTGCGTGACGCCACCACAGGCGCAAGAGTTGGTTTCGAGATTATTTCTGTTAAAGCGAAACAGAGCTTTATCACGTGATCCCTGAATTGTAAGTAAGACAGTACGTCTTACAATGGTGTTACAAATATCGTCAATAAATTTTAATTAACTATCTTGTTACCGCTACTTGGTTATTGCATCTCTCTTGTCCATTCCAGTAGCTGAGTTTCGGAAAATAGGTTCCAGAGCCTAGATGGCGCATACCACAATTCCCAGGAGAGTTTGACATGTTAAACCCAAACGAAATTATTTTATGAGTGAAACTCAGATCAGCGGTGTATAAAAAGCAGGAGATTTATGAATTTCACACTGCAGAGGGAAATTGACAAAACCGACTAGGTTGGTATGGTTCAAATCCACTGAAACCCAAACGGATTCATTACATTTGTTTAACTGTGTATCTGATAATGACTAGGTGTTTAGCTGCTCATGTGCGTATATCCAAAATCATCCACTATTGACAGTACAAAAGTAGTACGATTGGCATAGCTTTTGTGGCAGTTTTGGATACATGTCCTCAGAAATCTTGCCACATAACGGATCAGTGCACTAGTATTTATGGTAGTGAAACAGCTCCTCTATCGCCACTACAAGAATGTAATTTCGACGTGCTTGTTTTACGGTGCATTTAAAAGTGAGGATTAATAGGTTTGCTGTGAAAATATTAAGAAATTCTCGACATATTTGCAATCGTGTTCTTAGATTTCTACCTGAATACGGCACACCGACTTGTTGAACAATAACCCATGGTGAGACGCAAAAGCTCAATTGCGTTCAGCATGTAGCCAAAAGGCCCATATCCAGTTCACGGTATATGTCGTGTGAAAGCGGATAGAGACGACTGGGGATGTACACCTGGTCGAATCCTCGCTTTCGAGCTGATCTCAAAATGGCTCACTGCACAGTACATCTCGGTGAATCCCCATGATTATACCGATGCATCGTGTGAAGGAAACAGACAGCACAAACGGGCACCGTCGCAAATCTATATCATTGAACCTGAAGCAAGTAGCTCAAGGACTATTCTTCGAGCCTCAGGTGCTGAGTTTTTGAAACAAGTTGCCCAACGCAACACTAGCACTAAATCTGTGTTGGATTTAAGGCAATTCGTAGACATTTATTGAAAGGATTATATATTTCGTGGGCGCACCCAAAACCGCAAGGACGTTGCACTAATGAAATTTGTTGATAAAGAGCGTTCATATTGGCGTTATTCTGCGTGCATTCCCGATATAATATCATCATTACGGCACATGTGATTATCTCCTTGCT
>OX104069.1:88963820-89000976 GCA_944474145.2 Dicrocoelium dendriticum | reverse complement strand
TTCACTAAATGATCTCAAACAGACATCTATCAGCAAGAATCGGCAATGGACTCCGTCTGATCCAGGAGATGTTGCTTCTCAGTCCATTAACCCCAGTGGAAAGGGCCAATGGAAACATATTGCTGCCGAATGAAATACGGGAAATTGATGAAAAGAATGGTGGAAAGGACATAACGCGTGTCATTTAGTTAACGTTGGAGAAGAAATATTTAATTATCCAGTGAAAATTCATTTGCGCAGATGGCAGTTAGAATCAACCCAAATGTTCACAATTGCGCCTACTTACTTTTGTAAGTAGGAACAAGGGATAAACGAACTCTTTAACCTAGGCACTGACAATACTGTGGAAGAAAGTTGTCATGTGTAAACTTTACGCTTGGCTCAAACCCACAATCGCATATGCATTTCGAATTCATACCAATCCAAACCACCGAAACTTGGTCTATTGCACATGTGTAACATATTGCGCAACGTAGAAGCTTAAATCTGATAGATGAACACTAGTATGCATGTAAATATAGTGCGATTGAATACCATGCATGGTGAAAAACAATCTGCTCATGACTAGTATTCGTCATGAGTATCCAGTATGGTAAATAAAATGAAGCGACTGATGCGCAGAGGAAGTGCATACCGAAGTCTGACCATTGGTTGCTCCCGCTCGTTTGTGAAGCTGATGCGCACTCCCGTCAATTGCGACCGATCGGATTTCCAATAATGCCATTGGACAACCGCCCTGATATGAAGGAATGGAGGTAGGCTTCAGAGTCACATAATCAAATGCAATGCATGGTGTCTGTGGGAACTTTAGTTAACTCACCAGAATATACTACAATGGACACAAACCAATAACAAAAGAAAGCATGGTAGCAATGTGGTAAACATTGTAACCGTAGCTGTTGACCAGAGTTGAGCAGTTGTCGCCACAATTTATGTTGTCGTTCCAATACGATCGCTTATCACATATTATCCAATGATAACTTATCCCTCATCGAGTAGCATTGGTGATTGGTTAATGGTTGCGCTGCAATAGGTTCGAAGGAACCAATGGATGTTGCCAATATATGTGGAAATAGCCTTAGTTACAGAAGAAGGATAACTGTTTGCATCGGGGATTCAACAGACTTTTCACTGGGACACTCTATTTGAATGAACAAATTGTCCCTAAAAATTGAGTATTGTGACCAGCGCTCTGACTAAACACATGATGTTTGTGAAAATGGCAGTGGCAATTAAATCGATGCCCTTAAAATGTTCACGTTCGTGTTCGGTTTATTGACTATCCTATTAGTTTAGTCACAGCAAATTTCAAATTGTAATTCATAATCAAGTTGCTTGTCTTGTGTCGAAGAGTGCAAAATTGTAAACCAAGTGAGTAAACTTCCTTAAGAAATGGATCCACGTTCAATCTAGAAAAGTTGATTACGCACCCCTCCGGCCTGTTTAAAAAGTTAGCTTACGGCTTAATTTTGCTAGGTGACTTTGCTGATCGGTAACGCCTTCTATGTACACGGTTGCTAGAATAGACCTATTATTACCAAGAAACATATACTTGTGCAGCTGAGGTCTCCGTTACCGTGACACGTGCTATTTATCTTATAATGGGCATCTATCCCTGTTCACTTGCACATACTTAGTTTTTGTCCAGTGCAATTTTGCAGGTTGTGTATTGCTTCAGCTCACTGACCGATTTGTAAAGAAAATGTACGCTTGATCTTAGCCACACGTTTTCCGGTGTGTTTGGACTCTATATTGGTAGACGACTGTTACTGACCGACTGTTATCATGTAAATGCTGTACTACTTTTGTCGTAATCAGCCCACTTCACTAACACAAATTTACTGTCGTCAAATCACGACAATAATTTCGGCGTTCACTCAGTCGAGGAGAAGCAGAAGACACTTCGGTTAACGCTGCGTTGACGGCTCCTTAGAACAATATCTCTATATATATATGTATATAGTTTTCAATTGGTTGAACCTTTTATATTACAGGTAGGTACTAAGTGCAGAAATGATCTGTATTTTCTTGAATGAATTTGACGGCAAATTGAAGCTATTATAACATCTTTTTCATTGTAACAGGGATCTTGTGACTTGTCGAATGAAACATGAAGAATAGACTTTTAGATTTAAAAATCCGTCGAGTTTGGTACCGAATGATGGGTGCTCACATGACGTGTTTGTAGTCGGTAAACTATTTCAAAAGGCAGCGTAACTGATGAGGAAGTAGTTCGAGCAATTGCTTGTTATACTCCTTGGTATCGATGACATAAATTCCTTGTTACACTGTCTTTGATAATTATCATGTCTTACATTCAAATTTGACAGTCCTGAGTACGTTTTCCGATGCAAGAAATTGTGTAGAACCATTGAATTCTGCTTTAGGCATCGCAGCGAAAGATGCTCAATGTAAAGCAGCTTGCAACTTTTGTGCTAATCTAGGCTGGGTGTCTTACTGAACAAAAGTTGGGTGAATGACGTCTGTAAAATAATCATTGTTTTCCCGTCCAATTTTTGCATAGTGAGATAGATGCAATTGCAGTAATTGAGAATAAGATAAGTGCGATAATTGAATAATTCCACATTGGCAGACACTATATGGATATATTTGCAAATGCTTTCCACGGGTTGTCTTGATCGGGCTAATTGGCATCGGGCCTGTTACGAAGCGGAGTTTGAAAGAAAACCGGATTTCAAGATCACCGGTAAACTGCCGTATTTTCATACTTTTGCTGTTAGTTTAAATTCATCATTTGGGGTTTGAGCAACACACAATGTAAGGCTTCATTTGTCGGTCGAAATTGTTAGCAGCCACGTTTCGGACCATTCCTCAAAACAGTGAATGTCATATAGAATTGAATGTAATGTGCTCTGAATCGCTTCACACTGGAATTTATAGCAAATCTTGATGTCAGCATCAAATTGAAGGAGTTGGCCATGTTCAGAGGACATGCCATTATATTTGATGTAGAGAAGTATAATCAAAGGCCAAGTACAGTCCCTTGGATGACACCACTGCTAATCAGACATGGAGAACTGGATATCAACCAAAGCGAGCAGATGAGACCATTTGCGAAGGTGGGAAAAAGGCAACAAAAAAGCGGGTTCAGGATTTCAAACGATTAGATTTTTTACAATATCCGTTGCTGCGGTACACAGTGAAATGCTTTTTCTCTGCTTAAAATAAATTTGTATTGTGTTTCACACGTCTATTTATTCTCAATTATAATTAACATAGTGTATTTGGCAGGTTGCTCAGGCTCGTCTTTCAAAGAAAGCAGGTTCAGAAATGGTACACGGGGCCAGAGAATTAAGGAGTTCCGTATTAATCATTCAAACAGCACGCGGATGCTGGGAGTACGGTGAATCGGTCAGTAATTGGTAACGTTTTGCTTGGGACAAATTTTGTGACGTGGGTTAATGTTCAAGGTTGTTCAAGCATCAATAGAAAAGCTATTTCGTAGCTATGATATGAATATATTCAATAGTAATAACTCTAAATATGGTCCACCCGCTTTAATGGCAGTTGAATGGTTGATGCGCAAGTCCAACCTGAGAGAAGGTTTGATCATTTTCATTAGCTGATAAATATCCTTGAGACAAATTTCTGGTCACATAGGGTATTGTTTATTATGCATTCTTACTTTAAGGTAAGGGCACAGATTTGCACATCATGGGTTCAAACAAGAAGACACTAAAGTCAATATAAATGACATGTGATCCCATATATTTTACCGTGTTCATTCAACTATTCCGTGAATGAGGAAGAGTTGCTTTTGGATTTTTGACAAAAAATATTATTGAGATATAGTATGCTGCTTAAGACATTAAAGGCGACAGCAACACTTTTGCAACTAAATATGACACCATAGATAAATTTCATTTGCCCGGCAATTTCGAGCATAAGCGCTAAACACTCATGAAATATTTTGTCTTCAGAGCTTTAAGTACACCGCCTAGACCGTGCGGGGTACAAGAAATCCTGAGCTGCTGCATACTAGTCAACCATTTAGTGCAGAAATAAAAGAAAATCGCTCAGGACGGTGTTGGATTCATGCTTCTGAAGTCACTTCGCTTTAGACGATTAACTGCCTATTTCTTCCGATTTCGACAAGAATGTACGTGTTTTCGGATTAGAAAAAGCCAACCATTTTTAACAGGAAGCATGTGTTACTGGCACCGAACAGGGCACGCCAACGCAGACTAACTAAATAATGGGCTCAATAATAGCCGGTGCAATGGTTTAAACAGTTTTCGTCCGTGAGTTATACCTCACAATACTCAACTGCTTTCACCATAGAATGTACGGAAGTGTGAGACGTGCACGATGTTACCATCCATTTACTACGTTCCTAATACCAATTGCCACTTAAAAACATGCCAAAACAAATAAAATAATCGACCTCCATGCATGCCTAACTCGGATGATATGTAAAGAGAATTCAAAAATATAGTTGTTTAATTGGGCAGGTAAGGCATCCGAGAGATTACCAGACAAAGATGACTACACAGTATAGCCGGCTGGATGGTTGCCAAAATTTATTTTCACTACGGATGTGACAAACATGGAACCCCGCACACGCACCTTGTTTCTTCCCCCACTCTAAAGATATTCAAATCCATCCTGACGATGCACTCATACATTTTATTTGCGCCATATATTCCACTAAATCCGGATGTAAAGATTGTACCACAAATCAACTTGCGCATTTTTCCATTACAGAGCATATTTTGTTAAACGCTACCACGGTTGAAACTGGTTTTACTTATCGCGTCGACTCAAGGAAGTTGCGCACGATAAGCGTCGTCCTTTCCTCTTTTTGGTTTTATCACCCATTGCGTGCACTAACCGCTTCATAGATTATTTTGGCTGCGCAAATTCAATTTCCATACCAAACAATCTTTACGCTGCAGTGTAGTTACATCTGCAGTCTTTCAAAACCGACGATTCACAAATTGTTTGATTTAATATTCCTCAATGCAGTCACCCTCCTAAACTTGTCAAGCATCTGTAATTTTATCCGCGATGAATCCTTGAGTACTCTACTTATTAATATTTATGAAAGATGGGAAAATTAGTCTCCGTTGATCCGTCGCTTTGAAAAAACAAACTGTCCTGCCCCCGAGAAGAAATGATTTGCTTATATTTCTGTGATTTAAGTTCGCCTGTTATTTGTGTGACAAATGTAACTTTTCTAAGTGCCTAGCTTAATCTTTCCTATGCTGGTAAGCGACTGAAAAGAATATTTTCCTGATAGCTCTGTTACGGGTACTATTTCCACAAATGGAGATCCGATTTGTGGTATATATGCATGTACGTAGGACCTATTCGTATGTATAAATATATGCGCACAGGGACAACTGTATGCTAATATGTGCAAACTGTCGTAACAAAACTACCTTCGGTTCGCGAAACTAGTAATCTTACGTGCATTCTAGAATTACTATATTTCTCATTTTGCCATGTAAAAATGAAAGTTCCTTTTCGTTTTATATTTGCTGGCTACCTCTAACTGTTAGCACTTCTTTCTCGGCGAAAACAGCTCGACTACCCAAGGCGCATCTAGATGCGAAGTGTTTGTTTCATATTAATGGTTCGGCAACACGCTGCATCTAGTTGAACCTCGTTTATAGATTTGCATTTAGCTTTATTTGTCCGTTTTCATAAGTTAACCCTATGTGGAACTTGAAGCAGGATTTAAAGGAGATATACCAGATATTTAACAACATTGGTATTTCGCCGTATTATTTACTACTGTTCCATCACTAACCACGACTGCGCTTATTTTCTGAGGTGACGGGATAGATTTCCGGATCATTTAATACCTCCATGTGTAGTGAATTAGAAAAGACCTACAGGTGTGTACAAATATGCTAAGACAAAGAAAATTAACGCAAACTCGTTGAGTAAACCTGGTCTAACTCAAAAGTTGCAGAAGCCAAGAAAGGCTGAATTACTTAAAAGCCGTATAAAAATTTAAATAACAATGAGCTCGTATATCTCTGCGACCCCACTATTGACTATACATAACAACGGTCATAAAAGTAAGCTAAACTCTCGTCACCACTGTTCCCCTAAATTTGATGAATTTCCAGCAAACACTACCATCAAGCCACACTTCAACAGGGACTATCGCCACTACCTCGCATACACAACCTACGTCTTCCAATTTTATCACATCCATGCGCATGTTCCGAAATGTTGACGCTAGGAAAAAAGCTTGGTAAAAGTCGTTGCGATACTTCAGACTAACTATTCATATCCTTCGAATAAACTGAACCAACGTTTTTGTCAGAACTATCAGAGGACTACTTTCCGAGTGTAGCCTTGCTTATTATGGTCGCCTCAATCATCTTGTTTAGCAAAACGCACAGTACTTAGGCTTCCCTTATACCTAATTAACCCTTTAAAGCTACGTCATTAGACGCTGTAAATAGGCATTGGTGCATTCGGCTCACCTTACAAAGTTTTGTGTGCGCTTAATCAATCTCCGTCTGTGCGATCAGTTGAAATTGTGAGAAGACACTAACACATTTGGGCTAATAAGATTCAACCGCTGGACAACTTTCTTCGTGGAAAGCTTTGAGCCATATCCGGCAGCACTAGCCACCGCTCATCATGTCCACCTTTGCTTCCATATATCAAGTATAGAGTCCGTGGATAACTTTATCACCTAAATAATCATTCCCTGTGCTTCCCAGATTTAGTCATATGAATATGGGATCAAAACTGCCAACTACCACTGCTAACTCCCATGAAGATTGTCAACTTCCTGGGACCTAGATTCTGCGTCCGTTTCTCAACTTTTTCAAGTTTCAACTTTTAACTATGGCAACTCTACCAACGATGTCGCTAGTTGGAGTCCGCTACCAACCAGCAATAGTATCAAGTTGTTTGCACTCCACTGCGTCCAGTTTGTCCAATGTGACAGAATATGCGCAGCGATTACATTCCAGCTCATCAATTCTAGAGGCAATGGTATCACGCGCATTCAACAAATGCCGTTTCAGCGCCACATTAGCTGAATTAATCCGATTTCTACGGAGAATTTTGTAAAAGGGTTTAACATATTCGCAACGCAAAACGGTTTTTCCTTAATAAATCAGAAACGCAACTTGATTAGATGTCTAACCGAAAGAGCCAGAAGGATTTGTAGTGAGGACACACTTACGGACGAGCACAGTTTCTAAAGTGGCATTTTCGAGAGAAACGGCTATCCAGAAAAATTTGTTCGGAAATATATGGAATGCAAAGAAACGAGAGCTAAACCAGCTTCGGTAGAAAAGAAACCGGTTTATTTGTCGTTGCCGTTCATGGGGGATGGCATAGCGCAGGTAGCATCTATAAGATTATCCGACGCTATGAGCCATATGTACTACGCAGCGAGCTTGCGGCTAAGTTTTACTTCAACACCAATCGTGTGGCCCCAACTCAAAGACAGACTTCCTTGGTCATGTACTTCTTATTGTGTATATTTCTTCTCTTTTTCATGTCGAGCAAGATACATCGGAAGAACCACTAGGAGGCTGTCTGAGAGAATACGCGAGCATTGTCCAGCCAACCTACGCAATGGTGGGAGAAAAACTGTGCTGAGCGCCGTGTTGGTAAATTTGGTTGATTCTAATCTCCAAATCAACACCCGCCAATCTTTCCAACACATTTCCCGTGTATCTGGACGTCTTTCATGTGCGGTGAAATGTCGCTTACTAGCAGCAGCTGAAGCAATTGCTATCCGCCACCAGAACCCAGACTTATGTGCTCAAAAACGGTTTGTTCAGATTCTGTGCTTGCCCTGGCCCTCTATCACATCGACTCATGTTGAGGGACATGCCGCCGATAGGCCATCGATCACTTCTGATCGGATTACTTAGCATTTTCATTCCAATGACCATGAACTTTAAACTTTATCATTATCTGCTGTTTTATCTTAACTTTATTCCTATCAGTTGTGGTGTTTTAGCCTGACGAGAGCCAAGGAAAACGAGCTTGTTCGCTAACTTTTCGTTCTGGTAGATTGTGTCTGACCGAGTTACATTCGGTTTAGTGAGTGATCATGTCGCGGGGCAGTGAAAGCCACATCGGTCCCACCGTTCGTGTCTGCACGATAGCCAGCCGTTTGTTAAGGTATGCTGTGGACAAGGGGTAGGCATCATTTACTTGTATGTTTGCTTATGGCTTGCTGCGTTTCTCTCCCGCACATTTTCATTCGTTTCCGGAGCCTTTTTGAATGTAAGGTGACAAAATATTAGTTTGTTTAGCTGAATTACTGCTGTTTTCGTGATTATTCTTGGCATGTAATATGTTTGAATGTTGGGGCAGCAAATCATGGTTAAGGTAGAAGTTAAATGGTGTTCGACTAGTACAAGCGAGCACGGTTTAGACGAAAATCTCCCAAGGAGAGCGTTAAAATTGTTACATGAAAATTAGTGCGCATTGGAACCAATGCATTCAAATGCGTACGGTCGCGTTTACATCATAATAATTCGGAAATTCATGCATTCAATCATTTCGCGTTAGCTAGAGGTGGAAAGGACTTCAACCATTGTGCCCGAATACAAAAGGTAAGAAGAAAAAGGCACACAGGCTGATTCACCAGTAACGCATGGACATTGTTCCGGAGAGTTGACAGCCAGTTATTGTATCGCAACAAAAGTTATATTACGTCTAGTAAAAGCGATCGGGTTTGGAGTGGTAGTACAAGCTAGAGGGAGAGGGACAAGGAAACTCACCACACAAAGACCACTGTGGTAGGTTCCTATTAACGTTAACAAGTGTATCCAGCTAAACGTGTTCAATGTGTTTTGGACACCGACCAGGGAGTCAAGAGGCTACAACGGACGACAACTTCGAAGTGAGGGAGTTCGTTCCCCTTGAGCACGTCATGTTTTGTCCACCTCCCCTCTTCTCTTATTCGTACCACAGGTGCAAAACAATGCATCACGAGGGAGTAGATGGACTGGTATGTCAACGAGTGGCTCTGCCATCGGAGTCTGGTGCGTGAAATAACGGTGCTGAGAAGTTCACTTCTTCTTCCTGCACAATAACCAAGATGCAGAACACCCTCATTACTCACACGGTGTTCCCACAGATATGAGCCATACAGCGAAGACACTGATGGTCCAACTAACTGGCCTCTTTATTTCGGCTGATCTAATGGGCCAGGTTTCCCAACAAGTTGGGTGGTGATGACATAGTAATAGACGGGTTATTTTTGGTATGCCTTAGGTGGAAGATTATCAACAAGAAAAGAATGGAATCAATTGTGTTTTGCCTTAATTCATGCCTTACTATAAATGAGTGCTCCTATTCTCTCAGACAAACCAATGTTGTCCTTTGAGACTCGTCTTCTAGAATTGAATTGCTTGTGCGTAATCTGACACAGTGCCCATTTCCTTGTGAACCATACGAGCAAGCATTTATTGTGAAAGATAAAATGCGAGGACACATCAAATCTGTACATTCTAGTGATTGGGATATTGATAGTGCTAGTTAAATGTAATCTTACCCTTTTCGTTTTACAATTCCATAGTAACGTGACTGGACCTCAGCGTAGTGCGATTGTTCGCGTTTCAACATGACCGATTGAACTATGATGGGTGCATTTAGAGCCAGGTCAATGTTTTTGGGTCAGAATCGCTCAGTTTCACTATGCAATCCTATTCGGAGGTTAGTGAGCGTTCCATAGGGGCGTCCGGTGTGCCAAACAGCAGCAGCATCTGTTGTAGGGGACCAGTTTTATCCCCCGGGGTAGTCCGCCTATCACTGGTCTCCATCTGTCACTCAGCTCTCATCTGACTCCATGAAGCTGCTTGCACGCGGCAGCTGCCACATCCGGTCAACCGATAGACAGGCGGGCTAAACCAGCTGTCGAGCAAAATGGCTAGCAATAAATTTGGTTCGGACCACTTACTCCTGCGCGCCAAAAGCAGACTCCGCCTAACAACGCGTCGGAAGACCATTCCACCAAGGCGTATCAACCGTGCCTCAGTGGAATATACTGACAGCTGCCGATCCCTTGAGGCAGCAATAAAAGCAGCAATTTCTGCCAGTGCGTTACGGTTCGTACTAGCAGAAGATAAAGCTGTCGGCGCTCGCTGGTTTACTCTAAACCCTTCAGTACAAACCGCTGCTCTATCTAGGTTTGTATCCAGCTCTTAAGCATGTGCAATACTGGATATCTGAAGACAGTATCCGCTTGTCCGGTTAAGCGAAAGAAGAACTTCTCACAACTTCCCCAGTCTACCGTTCCTCGAGACTTTTGACGAGCACCTCAGCACGGAATGAAAGCAACCGTTACTAGCCTGTAGTCACAGACAACATAGAAGCTGCAACAAATGCTGGCAAGTTGGGCCAGCAATTTTGTCTCGTCCGTTTAGCTTCCGGCATGCGCTATCCACCACAGCCGATGTTGCGCAATTCCGGTGGCCAAATCATTCCGATACGGAAGGAAAACTTTCCAGATAGGTAGAGTATTTTAGAAACATCCTAAACCGCACACTACACACCACAGCAGCGATGTCAGCATTAACCCAGACAGGATATGACGTGAATTGCTCACCAACATCACCCACATAATTTGCTATCGATCGTCGAATGAAGCCGCAGTGAGCTCCTGGATCGGACGGGATTCCAGTGGAAATTTTAAAAGCTTGTCTATCCGCTCTTCTTGACCATTCATACCACCTTTACTGATTGAGATATGTGACCGAGATCCGTCCTTCTTCGTGAAGTACCTCGGTATTGCTGTTATTTTACAAGGAAGGTGACCGAACTGTATGCATTAATTATCGCGGGATTTCCCTAATCGAGGGCACAGCACAAACTTGTGCACAAATCTTGATTTTCCGCTTTGCCAATGAGAGAACCCTGCTAACTCGCCATAAACAAGTTGTCTGCACTGCACTGACAAACTCTTCACACGTCTTCGGATACTCGTAAAACGCAACCAGTTCCAACAGCCCACGTTAGTGTGCTTGGATGATTTTACTGCTACCTTTGACTCAGTGGACAGGGAAGAACTCTGGATAACCGTACTTGCCAATGACATGCCCGTATAACTCGTTTACTCAATAAGATCATACTAAGTTTCACGAAGGCTCGGATTTGGCTCGACGGCGAAGAAACGGAAGAGTTCGACAAAAATACTGTAGTCTGGCAGAATTGACCAATTTCCCCAGTGCTGTTCAAGTTTGCAGTCCACTTGGTAATGCACTATACATTTGAGGGCAATCGTAGTGTTCAAGTTATCTCTGACTTCTGGCCGTCAGAACTAGAATTTGCCGACGACATCGCTCTCCTTGCTAGTGATCTTAGAGCATTCCAGTCACTGCTAAATCAGGTCGACCAATCAGCCTATATGGTTGGCCTCGAAATTAACATCAGCAAGATGAAATGCTTGTCATCGTCATCCACCCGGTTCGCCCTATCGCTCTGTTTACATGGTAAACTCAGCAAATCTGTACCTGAATTCAAGTATCTTGGATCCACTATTCTCTCACAATGGCGTCCAAATATCGAAAACAAAAAAGCCGAAATGGTGTTGTATATTTAGATAGAAAAGCTGTTATTGGAGGTTGAAGGGATGCATAATGAGCATCAAGTGATATATCTTTACATCTTAACTTGCGTGTACATATGGTCAACTGCTTTCATAATGAGATGAGGTCAGGTTCCAAGGACCAAATAGGCCGCCGCCAAATGAGAGCCCTTTTTCCTGAACCGGCAAGCAAACCAGGACCTTCAGTAATTTGACGTTAAAGTTACTTCACTTTCCTTTATATATGGGTCGAGTGCAATAACCACAATTGTACTTGCTTGGATCAAGGAAAACGAAGTTTGCGACCATTTCTTATAAACACAATGATTCCGGGAAATGATCCGACCAACACTTAGCCAAGCCTTTTTGAAGGACTCTAGAGTGGTACTTCTCATCAACGTAGAAGGAAGGTTTCTGCAAATATGAACTACACAACTCACCATTATTTCCAACCGGAACCTCTGAGGCTTAAATTTTAGTTCATGCCCGCGCAGTTGGTCGGATGCAGCTAGTTCGGTCAGACAGGAAAGCCTGATACCACTGAGGCTCTTCATAATGTTAAACATTTATAACAACTCACCTCTCAATCTGCGCCGTTCTATGGAAAACGACAATAGGCTCCTAAAGCGTTCATCATTTCCCACGCTAGCCCGCTCTCATGCTGGTTGCCAATATTTTGGCCTTTATTAAACAAGCATCATGCGTCCAGAGACAGTAATCCAAGCCAACACACAGTACACCAACTGAGGTTGTGCGATTAATGTTTACAAGGGAAGGAATACGTCCGTTTAAGCATTGCGTAACGCTCACCTGAGACGGAGCAACTCCTGCTGCTCCTTTATGGCGGAGTACTGACACTGTGCTAAAGGTTTAAACTTATTCGTCACAAGGACACCAATATCACGTACTTCCTGAACGCACCAAAACGACAATGTATCACTGGTAGTTTGCATCGTAACCCTGCGGGAGGATGCTATTTAATAATTTTGAGTATTATTGATAAGCCCCACAATGATGATCAGCTTACTATAGCACAACCGTTTTTCAATCTTGTTTTTCATTGGCCCTAATTAAGAAATGTACATCGTCTGTAACTATACAGCAAGCGTCTTGAAGGGGAGGAGTCAAGTCATTTACATACAAAATAACAAAAGCATGCATGGAACAGAAACCAGGGGAACGCCAACATGAGCGTGGTTGTTCTTGTGATGAAGTCAGCAAGTCAAAAGAAACCAGCTCCTGCAAAGCATTTCTGCAAACCCTTACCTTGGGAATGAATCTCAATTCATGTCAGCTTAACCAGTCGGAACTGGTGCTTAAAAGAAACAGAAGACTTGCTGAAGTCTAGATAGTAAACTACCACCGAAATCCCATCATTGAGACAGCGCGTTATTTCATCCACAAAGCACAGCCGACTGGTGAGGCATGACTTTTGAAACGCGATGCTGCTTTGCTTCTATCAAGTTATGCGTAATCAAATGTCCATAATTTCGGTTCCTGATACGCTTGTCCAAGCATTTAACGGGAACATTGATGAGGCTGACAGGTCTGTAGTCTATTTGAGATTAATTAGCGCATCCCTGGGTTTGTCGCTAGAGCAGCTGCCCACTTCCACTATTGTGATAGCTTACCTTCCCGAAGAGACATAATGAACATTTCCAAGATGAGCTATAGTGGTATTTCAGCGATTGGCTTGACAATGGTAGGATACACATTATCAAGTCCAGTCGATTTTAGGGGTTCAAGGTTATCAAGGTAATAAGGACTATTGCTGCATTAGTAAATCATTTGGCATCATAATGTCAACTTGACCGTGAGGCAGTGAGTGGATAGGACTCTCGTTATCCACACCATATAATTTTGGATAAACGTGCAGGAAATACCGATTTCACAACATCCTCTCTAGCTTAACTACCGTCATCTGTCATTAAGTTGCCGACTTCCTATCTCAAGGTATTTTTCGAGTGGACATAAATATCATACATTTTCGCCTCGCTTTTACATTTTGAGGTATTCTATTCTCATAGCAAAATTGAGCAGTCCTTTACACTTTGAATGACAATTGCTGACAATTGGTAAAAGGTAGATAAGGCACAAAACTTCCGGACTCTTGAAAATGTGCTAAGAATAGTTCCGCCACTTTATCGTCCGATCAGTACTTCGACTTCAACAGCGTTGCTTATTTATGTCTCTCCTTAGGTGCAATGGAAAAAACACTTCCAGAAGTTTAAGAATTCCATATTTGGTTACTCTCCGTCGCTGTTCTTAAATGCTGTGCGTTTGTGTCGTAAGCAAGTTGGTCTGTAGGGCTCTGTCTCGTAACTGATTAATGTCAATGCGGCCGAACTTCCTCACCAGTTGCGACTTAGCCGAAAACCTTTTAACATATAGTGATAAGGTGGGAAAACAGTGATTGCTCTTAACTATGGAACCTTATACTTGCATCTCTGACAAGTGACCATATTTGTCTTGACGAAATTTAAAGTCAAAATACAGCAGCCAATACGTTTCCGCTTTTCAATTTTACTTCCTTTACTTTAAGTCTAAGTTTATAGAATTAGTTCATTATATCTATATTTCGGATACTTTAATTTGAATTTCATGTTTGTAGTTTGATTAATTTAGATTTTGCCCTACACCCTTTTTGCAATATTTATCTGATACCACCCTGTTTTCTAGAACTGTTGCCGTCAAATGGCCTCCCACTATCCCGTGAGATGGTGTGGTGTTTGACTTCTCGAGAAGCGGACGAACGCACGATAGACGGTAAACAAATAGCGCGATTTATTGACAGGCACCATATACGCATAAACAGTCAACAGTATGGAAAAGATCCAAAGATATAGGCTTATTACTGAAAAGTACAATTACGCCATGATAACGGGCACGCAAGGAAATTCTAGCTAGGAAGAAGTAAAACTGTTCTTGGAACGGTAGGATGCAGCTTTCTGATCATGTTCCAGATGTGTGTAAATAAACAAATTTGGCCAAGTTGCGACAGACTACTTAACATTCTAGCGTACAAATAAAAAAATTTGTAACACGGAGACATCTGCAGGTCGTTAGAAGGACTATATTAACCTTCACCCTCACTATGTTCATCTAGGAAACCAACATTCTATGCGAACAACTTAGCAACGATTCCAATCTGCTGAAACTAATTGATACTTATTTCTTGTGGAACTCTTGAGAAACCTTTGCCAACATCAACAAAAACAACCTCAGGGCAATAGCCGACATCCAGTGATTTCACCTAATTCACGAGGGAAACAAGCAGGATGTTGCTATAGGAGAGTGTTCGCCAAATGACACGCTGAGCAGGGGACATATCCAATTTCTCAAGGCCCGTTTTATAATCCTTCCTATGATCTTACAGATTGATGGCAAGTAAATCGGCTAGTAGTTAACGGGGCCTTGATGATTTCCTGCTTTTTGCATTGACACCACAGTTGCTACCTTCCATTTAATTTGCAGGTTAACCGCCACTCTGAGCTAATCAGCGGGAAATGCAATGGAAATTGGGCTCTCGAAGCAAACGCTTTTGCAATACAGTGAGGTGGCAATCCTGGTAGTAATTCATAGAATGCTGTGATTTGGATGTCTTGACCGGTAATGTCGCACTTCGTGCATTCCCCAGAAAGCAAATAATTGGAGGGATTCTGTGCCAGAACTCGTTAACGATTGACATGTCAATAGCTACATGTGTGTTTCGAACAGCTTTATCGCATTTGGATCTGTTGGTTTGTGATTTTGTCGTCGTGGATCGTTCGTTACAGTTTTTGGTCGATCGCTTGGTCTTGTTGACTCACCATGTGAAATTATTTATGACTAACATTTTGGGATGTATCCATGACATTATTGAATTAGTGGGAAGATAGAAAGCATTCATGTGCCGTACGCTTCCAGCCGTTTAGCTTAATGTATTTGTGATTGCTTTTCGGGTGATTTCTCGAATGCGGTTTGCAAGGCAGTTCTAAGATGATTCTGCGTTTTTGCTGGTAATGCGTTTGCAGTTTATTAAATACTAAATCATCCTCCTTCATAACACCTACCACATATCGTATGCAAAAGTCATTAGAAACACATAATTAGCACCATCATAATAATAACTAGATACGTTAGCTAGAAGTAAAAACACCTCAGCTACTGTGCCGCAATATATAACAGCGTAACATCTTGCAACAGTTGCATGCCAGCTGAGCTACCAGTAACGGATGGACAAGGATCCGGAAAGCTGCCAGCCGGCTAATAAGAAAAAAAAGATTATTGTATAAAATTAAATTATGCTAAGAAGTAGGATCGCGGTTGGACAGGGAGGCTAAGATGGATGGGGTGGGCAAAGAAACTCACAGCACGAACGTCATTGAGGTCGACTCCTGGCCATGTCAGCAAATGTATCCAGCCAAACGTCTTCATCTTCATTCGGATCCCAACTATTGAACCGAGAGCTGGAACCGAAGACAGCTTCGAAGTGAAGGCCTTTTTTCATGTCGACATTTTCATCAATTGGTCACCTCTTCTATTCTACCATCCAAACTCCCGGTGCGATAACAACCCGCGTCGCGTGAGCCGCTGAGCTGGCTTGCCTAACTCGTCGCCGAGCCATCGGATCTTGGTGCGTGAAATGATGGTGCTGAGCGGGGCATTTCATTTTTATTTGTCCTAAACAAGGCTTTGAACACCTTCATTGCTCACGCGGTGCAACCACCAGATGTGAGCTAAACTGCGAATTCATCGGAGATCGAAGGTAACTAGACAATTTGTGTCCGCTAATCTAAGGACCAGGTTTCACTACCGTATAGCGGGGTCACACGTACCGCTGCATTGCACATCCTACCCTTCAGGGCGAGAGTGATTTCGCGCCATCGCCATAGGTCGCAGGGGCTAGCGCCTAACGATTTTTGCTATAGCTTTCATGATTTCATCTTCCATCGCAAATGCACTGCTACAGTTTCAAGACATCTGAAGTTGAGGAAGAATTTTCCGATCCCCACCAAGCCTCAGCGCAGTAGGCGATCCAAGTCAATCATGTAGGAGAGCTTTTTCATTTCAGGGGTATACAACATAGCCCAAAGTGGCTGACAGCCAACGATAATCTGTTCAGTGCACCTTGGCACATCTAGAAGCTGTCTCGGATGAAGGCAATATCATCTGCAGACGTCGTTATCCAGGAAGCAACTCCACACATTCTAAGTCGTGTCATGTGAAAGTAACCTCCATGACTTCGTCCATAGGGGATTTGAAATGGAAAGGTGACAGCGAGCAACCTTGTCTCACACCACTGGATATATTGTAGGTCGGCGACAGCTAGCCGTAAGCCTTCACTCTGCCCCGAAGTACGCGCGGATAACGCTCGGATAATATTTACTTATTTCTCAAGAACATCTTTCCTGAGTAAAGGGTCTTGATGGGCACATCGATTAACCGAAACGTACCGTCCCTTGAGGTCGAGGAATAGGACAACGGTGGATCGCCTATATTTGTGACTGTTACAATCACTGATGCAAAGTGAAGATGTGGTCGATGCAGCCACGACCCCAAAGAAACCCGCACTGCTACTCACGAATCTGACTTTCACGAGTGCTGGTCGGTCTGTGAAGGATTACAGGGACAAGTAATTGAGAGGTGATGGGGAGCAGGCTGATTCCTTTTTGGTAGCTGCACTCCGCTCGTGAGACTCCCCTGAAAATTGGAACTATGACGGCGCGGTTCTAGACGTTTAGGATATTAGCTTGCTCCCAAAATTACACAAATAACTCATGCAAATCATCAACAAGAGCAGGGAAACCGAATTGGTAGACTTTGGGTGTAGTTCACGTGGTCGCGCCGCTTTATTCAAGTTCAACAGTCCGATCTCACGTTCGACTTCAGAGCGAGAGGGCGGATTCAAAGTGACAGCCCAGAGAGCAGGACGATCACTGGCCGGTGAGGAATCTAACCATTCCGGCCGATTAAATTTCCTTCAACTTGCTCAGCCCAACGCTCTAAACGTTTTGACAACTTGTGCATAGGCTGTCTAATCTCGTCACGTATATTTTCACTAACAACTGGCCTCCTGCTGCTCGCTTCCCTTTCAGACCGAATAACCTCCATTGGTTAACTATGGAAGCGGCCACTTCCAACTCCGAAGCACGAAGAAACCACCAGGAATGGTGGTTCCGCTTCAGGCTGGCACGGATTTTTCCGGAGCTCCTTGCGATTCTCAATATATTCACTTCCAGCCGGAATGTGCCGGCGAGCATCGATAAGTTCCAGAGACCTCGAAGAGAACCAGTGTCCATGTTGGTTACTAGACTTATCACATGAGGATTTTGCCGCATGTAGTAAGGTCTGGTGAACATACCATCAGTGGCCTTCAATCGTCTCCAGTGAGCACTTACGCAACCCTCATGTCAGCGTACCTCGATACTCAGTACGCTAACAGGGTCGTCGTGAACGTTCGCCGAAGCGCATCCGCATGTCAGCACATACAATTACATTGTCGATGTGCACACACGTGCTGTAAATCAAGCGACAGTTTTGGACGTAGCCTCTCCAAAACTAACTGATTGTAATTTGATCGATTTATGTCCACAGCTAGTTTGATGCCGCTTGGCGCCAAGTCTCCGTCCGGCAGCTGCTATGTCGGAAGTTAGTGATCGCAAGAAGTAAGCAGGTAACATGTATCCCATTGAAGTTACCGCTCACTGTTTTCATTACAGTAGCCTACACCGTGTTGGTCGTCCAGATGCAAATAATCAGTGGCTAAATGTCCAATTTGAGCCTTCAGATCCCTCGGCAACACAACACTCACCGTGCTCCTCCTGAGGCAGAGCTTGTTCATTTGACGTTAGAAGGCGTCCTTTATTGCGTCATCGTTAGAGTTTGTTGACGCGTATGCAGCGATGACGAATATGCACTTACAACTCCCTCGCGACTTCGAAGATTTGAACCAGCCAGCCAATCGGACCACACACATCCGGCTACTAAATGAAATCCAATCAGTCCTAGCAGCTTTAGCCCGTGAACTCAGGAAAATATCAACGCTGGCTTCGCTGGTACTCGAAGCTGCATCGACATTGGATAGACGCAATGCAAATGTAATGCTGGTGTCAAATGATGGGGATAGTACAGTGGGCACCGAGCTCGAGCCTTGCAGGCGGGTCAACGATAAGCAGCAGGCAGATTTCCGTAAGCAAACTAGATTAAATACCTGAAATTCGTCAAATTCTCTTCTTTGTGTCACGATAGTACCACAGTTGATCAAGGCTCAGACAAGGTTATATTAAAGGAAAAAATGGCCGAAAAATAAGTGAAAATGCGAAATATGCTGGGTTGCAAATAGTAGTGTTGTTTGGTTAAACACCAGCTGCGAAAGTTTCTGAATTCCGAATCATGAGCTATCAAGAAGCGGAATGGGTACGGCAGGGATATTTTAAGGACTGCACACTTGGGATCCATCAAGCGGGTAATAATAAGGGAAAATTAAAATTGACGTTTCGGATGACAATGCAGAGCGTTCAACCCTAGCTTGCTTGAAGTATCCTATTTCAGAACATAGACACAATTGTGTGCAAAGAGAGCCATACTTACCTATAACAGAACACAAATCGGTGCACTTTATCCACCCATAAACGAACCTAAATGCGGAGCACAATAAAGTGGTTTTGTGGTAGAATCAAAAGCAACTTACATGTAAGTTGGGAGACATCGACGGGAAAAATGCTTTTTTTCTGAGGTGAATCTGAGCAAATATCCAAGGGCTGATTGTTGAATTGGTGAAAGCTATAAGTTTACTAATCTTGAGAAGAAAAGAGACAAGGTGAAGCTGTCAATTTTTTGCACGTTGTCTACAAAATTGAAGTCTGTGCGCAAAGAATCGGGTGGACCGTTTGGCTGAATATTGCCATTACAGAGCTAGGAGATATACACATGTGCTGCAGTGATGATATTATGTCGTGAAAGCACGCAGAAAAACACCAGTATTTAAGTTCTTTGTCAAGCAATTTCAGTAGTACAAAGTCCTTGTGGTTTCAGCGCGCTCTTGGAATATATAATCTGTTCAATAGCTGCCTAGGAAATTCCTTAATTCCAACACAGATTTTTACCTACTGTTGCGTTGGGCAAATTGTTTCAATACCTCAACACCTGAGGCTCGAAAAATAGTGCGTGAGCTTTTTCCTTGGGATTCGATGATATAGATTTGCGACGGTGTCGGTTTTGGCTGTCTGCTTCATGCATGCGGAGAATGGGGATTCACCCAAATGTAATATGCTGTGGGCAATTGTGAAATCCTCTCGAAAGCGATGGTTCGACCAGGTGTACATCCCCAGTCGTCTCTATCCGCATTCACACGACATATTCCATGCACTGTACACGGGGCTTTTGGCTACATGCTGAACGCAATTCAGCTTTTGCATCTCACCATGGGTTATTGTTCAACAGGCCGGTGTGCCGTATTCAGGTAGAAATCTAAGAACACGATTGTAAATGCGTCGAGAAATTCTTAATATTTTAACAGCAAACATATTAATCCTCACCTCTCAATGCACCTTAGAACAAACAGCGAATTTAAATCCTTGTAGTGGCCATAGAGAAGGTGTTTTAGTACATAAATACTAGTGCACTGATCCGTTATGTGGCAATTTTCTGAGGACATGCATCCAAAGATATCACAAAAGCTATGCCAATCGTACTACTTTTGTACTCGCAATGGTGGATGGTGTTGGATTTGTCCATGTGAACAGCTAATCACCCAGTCATTATCAGATCCACAGTTAAACAAATTTAATGAATCCATTTGGATTTCTGTGGATTTGAACCATACCCATCTAGTCGGTTATGTCAATTTCCCTCGGCGGTGTGAAACTCAATCTCTGTCTATGCGACCGTTTGATGTTGTGAGACGACACTAACACATTTTGGCTAATAAGATTCAACCGCTAGACAACTTTCTTCGTGGAAAGCTTTGAGCGATATCCGGCAGCACTCGCTATCGCCCATCATGTCCACCTTTACTTCCATATATCACGTATAGAGAACGTGGAAAACTCTATCACCTGCATAATCATTCACCGTGCTTCCCAAATTTAGTCACATGAATGAGGGATCAAATCCGCCACCTTCCACTGCTAACTCTCATGAAAGTTCGTCAACGTCCTGGGATCCAGATTCTGCATCCGCTTCTCAACGTTTTCAAGTTTCAAGTTTGGCAACTTTACCAACGATGCTGCACGCTAGAATCTGCTACCAACCACTGAGGCTACTCACCTTATAGCTGTAACCGAGGATTTCATATATTTTCGTCATATGCTTACGAACTTGCACAAGCTGTTACATTTTACTGAAGCTCGACTAGACCCTCGTGAATCGCCTGCTATATACGTTGGAGCGCTTTCCAGATGGAGGTCGGGAGTCAGATCCGCTTACCTCTTTTTTCCTTCTTTCTGTTTTGAAGGCTACATTGGATATCCGCCAAAGTCTTGGATTGCTCTTGCTACATATTAAGCGATGCTACTAATTTCTTCGACAAGTTGCTGCCGCTAACGTTTTGGATGGAAGTGGATAAACTTCCTGTTTGCAGCAGGACCAGCAGATTCCGGGAATTGTTTTACCTGTAACCTGCGAGCTTCTTCCGGTACGGGATCAAAATCTCGTGTTCGTACGATCAGTGTTCGCTGAGGGAATGATTTCCGCCATTTGTTTTGTGGAGGCAGCCGAACCCGGTGTCCATTACTTTTCGCCGCATGATTTAGCCCGGATGAACCCTCTTCAGATCAATTCCTTTCTTGCGCAATCCGCGCTGAATGATCGTCGTCAGAATAGCTTCGTGCGCAAGAGATCCAATCCATCCCGTTCCGAATGTTTATGTGAGCTCTGTTTTCACAAGCCCACTTCACCGCATTATCCTCAACAAATGGGTTCCATGAGTTTTTTGACCGACATCAGTTTGGCTTCCTTTGCAAGCAAAGCAGATGGAAAGCCCTAAATAGTATTCACGGTGTACTTGGTGATCCTAGGAAGCTCACACATTTTGCTTGGTCAGTGGAGCTATCCACTGTACGATATCAACGATTAGAAATACTTCCCGAAATCTTACTACCCTTTCACATTCACAGCGACTCTCTGACGTTGTTACATCGCTATACATTAAGGAATATATTTTGGGTCACACATTGTTCTCAAATAGCTGCAACAGCGCAATGCTATTTCGGTCATCCATTTTTCATTTCTTACCGAATATTTTGACTTCGGGATACCATCTCTATTCAACATAATCCCCTTATCCGGAACATTCACCTGGAGCATCATTTGTTTCACTCCCAGTTTGGTGATCCGTGATCCATGGGCTACCTTCATGCATCTCATTTTCCTAGCTCCGTTTTGTTTGTAGTCATAGTCATTCCTTGACAATTCTTCAGCGAAATAATCTCGTAGAAATATATTTTCCACTTTTGTCGGTGATCCTAAGCTTCGGAAATTAATAAATGCCCACTCAGCTAGTAACTGGCCCAGGTAGGCGACCAAAATCTTGCATCGGCTATTCGTACGAGTGAATCAACTGCGGGCGGGTTCTTTTAAACGAAGATACGCCGAGCTGGGGAACGTATGCATTCCTCAATACCCCTTCCATTTGGCCTTGTAGCAGGTGGCCAGAAGAAACTTGCGCACGCATCCTGCAGTCATGCGCAATCACGCTCGCTATAAAAGACAAGGCAACCTCGCGAGACAGCTTGTGACTGCAGTCTCTTATCCGGGCATTCAAATGGCACTCGAACCGAGTTTACCCACGTTTATTCAATTGATCAAACCCAACCCTCTAGCTGCCAAGGGAGCGACCGCGATTGGTACAGATGTTATTTGTTACCCAGACCGCATGAATTGGAGCACCAAACTGAGACCAAACTGGACAGTAAGACAGTGATCACTGCAAATGCCCCATTTCGTTTTATCTGATCACTTGCAAACACATAAATTAAACTACGTATCTAACTCACATGAGGGAATATGATAGTCGTTTTTAATTGGTCCGAACTGAAAGTACACCGATACAAATCGAGAGATGATTGGGCCGTGGCAAAGGTCAGTTACGATTACAGCTAACATCAGTTGCTTCTGTATACAAAGAATAAAACGAAGCCGCTTAAGTTTCATCGCTTCGAGAAATTCAGCACCATGGGGATTGGTTTCGGTATGTTACCGTAATCGTTGCCTCAAGGTCAATTTGTGGATCAGTACCGGATAGATCTGTAGCGATGCAGGCGGTCATCAGTTTGCTTCGTTCGCATTGTCCTGTTGCTCTTTACACCGTCGCCTAGCAATATCCTTCTTAGAACACACCCCCTACCGCTTATTTAATCAAAGATTTGTTCTGTCAAACAGCTGTTTCCGCAGCTACATGCGGATGCAAAGATTTGACTGGGTTTGGCAAGAGAGATCGGCAGATAGTGCAGGTTTTGGAGCTTTGAATTTTTGGCGAATAACTGTGTTCACCCGTTATTCAGTTTGTGCGTCACGACATTACCCTGTACGGGTAACCAGCTAGGCATGTATTTTGGGCAAGATAAGTAATCTCCACACGTTTTCCTTCGGGTAAAACTGAAATTTGACTTCCATCGTGCCTTATCACATACAGATATGGGTTCCGGGTTCGCGCGGTCACGCTTTTTGCTAATGTTGACTAGTACACACACTTCCGGAATTGTAAACAACCACAGATTTATCTGTCCTGTTACAGCGAGACATTTCGTCCATGGGTCTTTCACGGTCCGAGATTTGGAATCTGTGTGTCTCCCCTATTCGCCGGACACTACGCATGTATTACTTAAAAATGTGTGATACCTCCTCTTCTACCATTGTACACAACATACCCACATTAAATAACTGAATGCGATTTCAGCCGGTTTATAGAATTCTGTATTATTGAATACTGTCTCCTTAAGCTGCCTGGAAACTGTCTTGCATTGGCACTTTTTGTAATTTTCGACCTTATATTGTGCACGCAAATTGACAGGAACGAGCATAATTGGTTAAGTTTTGAAAAGGCTAGAAATCCCTTCATACACCTGCGGCAGCTGTGGCATCACAAGGGTTTTCCTCCGGTCTGATAGGCCATGCGCACTAAATCACATCTATTTCTGCCCTACTCTATGAGTGTGAGACTTGGTCCACTTTGATCAAAGAACCGGAAGCACCTTCAGGAAATTACTGCTTACAAATGGTGATGAATGTCACAAACTTGTCGGCGGCAGTGTTGTGCATAGGACGGGAAGTTTGATGATAAGAATAATGCTATTTTGTTAGGACAACAAATAATGTCTTCTATATTGTTTTCATTGGAACACGTGCTGCACGTGCCCAGCTATCGCCTACTCAGAGGTTTTGTTTCGTCTGCTAGTTGCGGGTTGCATAAAGCTTGAGTTGGACGGAAGTTGACTTGGCAGCGGGAAATGAAGACGCTGACTAGAAAACTGGGTACTGGTGTACCGTTTTGCCTTCCAGTGTTGATTCCGCGCGACCCAATTTGTGCATGGCTGGAGAACTTACAGTGGATGGCTTGCTGTTTAAATCAGTGTTTGCTGTCGTCTCCAACTCGAAGTGCTCGTTTAAGTTGTGTCTGACGGAGTTAGATTCGGTTTAGTGACTGATCATGTCTCGGGGGGCAGTGAAAGCCACATCGGTCGCATCGATAGTATCTGCACGATAGCCAGCTGCTTGTGAAGGTTTGTGTAGACAATGGGTAGGTATAATGTATCTGAGTGTTTGCTTATGGCTTACTGCCGTTCTTTCCAACTCCTTATTATTCTTTTCACGAGCCATTTTGGTTGTGAGGGGACGAGGCATTATTTTATTTGGCTGAATCACTGCTGTTGTCGTGATTATTATTTGTATGTAATGTGTTTGGATATTGGGGCAGCAAATCAGGGTTAAGATCTAAGATAAATGGTGTTGGACTAGTACAAGAGAGCACGGTTTAGACGAAAATCTCACATTGAAGGGCGTCAACATTTTAACATGAAACATGCTGTGCATTGGAACCAATGAATTCAAATGCCTACGGTCGCGTTTAATGAACGCTAATTCGGAAATTTAATCATTCAATCATTACGCGTTAGCTAGAGGTGGAAAGGACCTCAACCATTGTGCCACAATACAAAAGGTAAGAAGAAAAGGCGCTAAACAGAAGCACACACTCTGAGTCACCAGTAAAGCATGAACATTGTTCCGGAGAGTTGACAGCCAGTTATTGTATCGCAACAAAGTTATATTACGTCTATTAAAATAGATCTGGTTTGGAGAGGCAGTGCAAGCTAGAGGGAGAGGGACAAGGAAACTCACTACAAAAAGACCACAGTGGTAGGTTCCCATTCATGTTTACAAGTGTATTCAACCCAGCGTGTTCAATGTGTTACGGACACCAACCAGAGAGTCAAGAGGGTACAACGGACGCCAACACTTCGAGGTGAGGGAGTTCATTCCACTTGAGCAAGTCATGTTTTGGCCACCTCTCCTCTTCTGCTATTCCTACCACAGGTACAAAGCAATGCAACGCGAGGGTGTAGATGGACAGGTATGCGAAAAAAGTGGCCCAGCTATCGGAGTCTGGTGCGTGAAATAACGGTGCTGAGAAGTTCACTTCTTCTTCCTGCACAATAAACAAGATGTAGAACACGCTCATTACTCACACGGTGTTCCCACATATGTGTGCCAAACAGCGAAGACACTGGTGGTCAAACTAACGGGCTTCTTTATATCGGCTGCTTTAATGGGCCATGTTTCCCAACAAGTTGGTTGTGATGACATGCTAATAGATGGGTTGTGTTTGATAAGCCGTAGGTGGAAGATTATCAACAAGAAAAGAAGGGAATCAATTGTTGTTTGCCTTAATACATGCCTTATTATGAATGAGTGCTCCTATTCTCTCAGACAAAATAATGCTGTCCTTTGAGATTCGTATTCGAGAATTGAATTGCTTGTGCTTAGACTAACACAGTGCCCTTTCCTTGTGAACCCTTCCAGAAAACATTTTTTGAAATATTAAATGCGAAGCCACATCAAATCGGTTCTTTCTATTGAATGTGTTATTGATAGTGCTAGTTAATTGTAATCTTACCATTGGGTTGTACAATTCCATCATAACGTGACTGTACGTCAGGGTAGTGCGACTGTTTGCGTTTCACCATGACCGATTGAACTATGCTGGGTAAATTTAGAGCCACTCATACCTGCCAAGTCAATGGTTTTGCGTAAGACTAGCTCAATTTCACCACGTAATCCTATTCGGAGGTTAGTGAGCGTTCCATAGAGGCGTCCGGTGCGCCATGCAGAAGTGGCAACTGTGGTATTGGACTTGTTTTATCCCCCGGGGTAGTCCACCTATCACTAAACAATGAACAATGAACAATTATTTATCACGAGATAAAATCAAGTGCTTGGCACGTCCCGTAGGATGGTAGCGGTAAATATGATGCAATTAAAATATGTCTGGGTCATGTATCGAACGTCTGCCGAGATTAATACTTTGATAATTAACAACAGTGTAAAACGAAAAAAAATTATCGCGCATAATCTTTCAGAAAGACACTGGGGCGCAAAGATAGTTGAGGTAAGTATTGAGAATATAAAATATGGTCGCTCACTTAGGTCCATTTGATACATTAGCCCTGTTGAAAACATGCTTGGCGTAATCCACAATAGAGGAGCTTAGGTAACAAAATGTTGGGAGCTAAGAACAACATCTAATCGCTTTTTGAAAACATCCAGGGTAGGAGAGGGTACAACTGAGTCTGGGAGTGCGTTCCAGGGTTTGCAAACCCGAAGGGAATAGTAATTCCGTCGACACTTTAGGCGGCTATATTGTTCCTTCAACTTTAAGCAGTTACCCCTGAGCTGCGTGTTATGGCTAAGTTTCAGCAAATGGCGGCATACGTGGTTGGGGTCACACAATATCTGATACGCTAATATGAAATCGCCGCGCAGCCTTCGATAACGTCCGCTGAAAATTCCCAGCAACTTCAGCCTTCGGTGGTAAGAGTGATAGCGCTGGCCCTCTACATTTTTGTCTCCATCTGTCACTCAGCTCTCATCTGTGACTCCATGATGCTGTTTGCACGCGGCAGCGGTCACATCTCGGTCAACCGAAGAGCAGTCGGGCTAAATCAGCTGGCTGTACCCGGGAGCACTGTTTCAGGTGAGTTCGTACCCGCGTGCAACGTCAGTCCTTACAACTGGGAGGAAGAGATCGACCCCTGAACCAACAGATAGAATTTAACACAATTTTTCCTATCCCTGCTGCAGTACAAGTAGCACATAGCTGTGCAAAGGCTAGAAGTGAACCATGGAACAAAAGCCGGATAAGGTTGGGGTCCTCAAACTTACCCATAATCCACAAGGTACTATATAACATGCAGGTTATCCGCGATTATTCTCGTGCTACGGCTTCCCCTGTAGGCGACGCGCTCTGCGTTAACCAAGTGGCTATATTGATAAGTAAGTTAGCTAGGTACCTTAATCCCCAAAGTCGATTATTATTTGGATGCTGCAATGTCAGTACATTGTTGTATGTCGGCAGCTAAAGAGTGACAATGCATATACTACATGACTACCAGATCGACATGGCATGCCTCTCAAAATCTCGATTACTCGACTATGGCTCTCAACAAATCAAGGTTCCTAGTGAAGACACTTCATGTTGACTTTACCACAGTGGGCCGGAGGATAGTTCTGCTAATCAGGGGGTCTCCGTGGCTCTAAGTTGCCAGGCACACGACGCCCTCCATTCATGGAAACCAGTGCCGTTTGGTATAGAAGTTGCTCCCTTCAAAGTTTACCCGATGAATCTGATCTTCATCACTGTCTATGCACCAACCCTACCCTCAGCGGAAAGGGACAAATACGAATTTTTCTACGCTCTATAAACCGTGGTGAACCATGTTCCAAACTGCGACATCCTCTTTATCGCTGGGGACTAGGATGCACGAACCGGGTTGAGGAACGATCAGACCTATCACATTTTTGGGAGATACGCCGATTTAGAGCGTTGTGCTAATGGAGACCTCTTGTTCAGCTTCGTTGACCGTACTCGGTTGAGCATACCCAATACCCGGTCACCGCATCCCAGGAAGCATATCTTTTCCTGTTATTCCCATGATGGCCGTACAGGAACCAGCTAGATTAAAACTTAAGGCGATCCCAGCCACTCACTGGTCGGCGAAACTTCACGTATGAATTGTACAACTTCCGAAACATTGAGTAAATCTGAGAAACTTTCATTTATTTACACCAACACTCAAGGGCCCTCAGTAAAATTACCGAACTTCAACTCCGTCAGCTTGCGAGTGCTTGGGACCTAATTTCTATTACCGAAACTTGGTTAAATCAAGTGGTGACTGACGCTGAGGTTGTGATAGCCGGAATGTCCCTCATCTGGAACGACCGCCCCAGCAGAGGAGGTGGGGTCCTACTCTACTACCGCAGCGATCTACAACGTACAATAGTTGATGACCTGGAAAAACATGTTACAGACTCACTCTGGTGCCGTCTCCGACTGAGACACAACGACACATGTCTAATAGCTATCGTTTACCGCCCCCAACGTCCACTCTGGAAATGGATTCCTGCTTGATCCGTGGCCTAAACAGAGTAACACGCACTAGATACAGCCACCATCTCATCTCCGGGGACTTCAGTCTTCACAATCTGGAGGTTTCGGCATCGCCCAGTGAGCAGTTCAAAGCAGACTTGCATGAACTGATCGTTAATATTCCTTTGTACAATCATGCCACCACGCCCACTAGATTTATGACAGCAAACTAACCATCCATATTGGACCTTGTACTCACAAATGAAGAGCTCATGATTGACAAGTTATTGATGGATAGTCCATTAGGTCTCAGTGACCATGTAGTAATAACTTTTGACTATGTGTGTTATGCAGAGTATCCGTTTGAACACTCGAAACTAACTCATACAATCGCAAGCTACCACGTATTGAGAGAACTCGCCGACGCAGCTGCTTGGATATTCTCAAACAAAAGTCCCCTTGACATCGGTTGGGCAGAGTTCATTAAAAAAGTCGGCGACATTGTCAGAAAAGCATCAGATACCAAACCCCTTCATCCCGCGAAAATGCCTTCAATTATAAGGAGTAGGACTCGAAAATGCCTGGCGATAAGAGATGCAGCATGGCATGCATACAAGATTAACCCCGACTCAGATACTTAGGAAAATTTCCTTGCCCATCGCAATCATTGCACCGCACTTGTCCATGAGGACAAAATAACTTATCAACAGTGCCTAGCCAAAAGGTTCATGGAAAACAACAAACTGCTATATAATCATGCTAATATGCTTCGTAAAGTGAAGCATGGAATACCCCCACTATTCACGACAGGCGGTAGAGTACAATGCGCCGAAGAAGCAGCTAATGTCCTACGGCGGTAATACGCCTCAATGTTTGAACACGCAACATCTTCCTGTCCCATAATATCAAGCACATTACCGACACCATTTTTTACACATGTAATTTTCAACCCAGCAATTGTGCTAAGGAAGTTACTCTCACTGCGTGAGCATAGTTTTCCAGGAGCAGACAACATCCGCCCGAAGGCACTGAAGGTTGCGGCCACAAAACTAGATTAACCACTGTCACAGTTCTTTCAAAGGTGCTTTAGTGAACAACAAGTCCCCACTATGTAGAAGAGTGGCATTATCACCCCACTTTTTAAAGGCGGTAGCCGTTCCGATCCTGCAAACCACCGTCCAGTGACTCTCCTCCCTGTGCTCGCGAAGGTGATGGAAGCAGTCGTCGCTGAGGCTTTAATGGACTACCTGGAAAAATGCAACATTTTGGTACCGGAACAGCATGGCTTCCGTCAACACCGGTCATGCACCACCAATCTACTTGTTGCACGAGGTAGTTGGACGGAAGTGGCCAATGATGTGGTCGGATTCGACGTCATCTATCTGGACTTCTCCAAAGCTTTCGACTGCCTTGATCACCGCATCCTACTTCAAAGACTACAAAGGTACGGAATCGGAGATCCTGTACTTGGTTGGATTGGCAACTTCCTTTACCAACGAAAACTCCAAGTACGTGTTAGTGGATCACTTTCTAATCCAATTGAGGTGGAATGTGGTGTCCCACAAGGCTCAGTGCTGGGACCGCGTTTATTCCTGGTGTTTATCAACGACCTGGCAAAAGTCATCTCCTCATACTTCCTGCTTTTCGCCGATGACGTCACGATATGGCGGGCGATTAGTAACAAGACAGATCAGCATCTGCTCCAACATGACCTAGATTGCATTTACGAACGGTTAAAGAGAAACAAACTTCAATTTAACATGGCTAAATGCAAAGTGATGCATCTGCATCAATAGCCGGTGAGCGCTTACTAGGTTTGAGACCACACCTTGGAGAAGGTTTCTCAGGAGCGGGACCTGGGTGTATTGGTTCAGGAAGATCTCGGGTGTCCAAAACTAGCAGAGAAGGCGAGGAGAACCGGAAATCAACACTTCGGCCTTCTTCGCAGAGCCTTCGGTCGGGTTAAACCCACAGTATTTCCCCAAATGCTTAACGCCTACGTGCGACCGCAAGTGGAATATTCTATTCCGGCGTGGCAGCCGTGCTCTCGAGAATCATCAACGAAGGGCAACCAAGAACGTCAGGGGCGTCTTTCATCTGCTCTATCTGCTTAGACTGAAATCTCTAAGACTCTACAGCAGTCGATATCGGCTTTTGCGGGGGATCTCATAATGGTTTACCAGATTCTGAAGAACCAAAACCACATTTGTCGTCCGCTGCTGGAATTGAACCACAACACTAAACTAAGAGGTCACCCTCTTAAACTGACAATTCATTATAGCCGGCTTGAATGCCGCAGAAATCTCTTTTTTCTCCGCGTGCGCCAGCCTTGGAACTGCCTCCCTAATTATGTCGTATCTGCTCCCAATCTAGCTATATTTAAAAAACCTGTTGACGATGCATTGTCTCACTTACATTTCATTTTATGACTTGTTAGCCAGGGGCTACAAAACGCAATCAAACGTTGTCTTGCCAAACGCCTAACCAATGGATTTATGGATTTATACGTTTAATACGCGAACTTCCCCGCTATTCCACACAAGTCAATGGTGAGTCCACCATAAGTCTTTTCCCTTAATTATGCAATTGATTTTCGCAATGATTTCCATCCCACGGGACTTGTTAAGCCATGCTTTTTTACTCGTAATAAACCATTGTTCCATTGTTCCATCTGTCGACGCTCGGTGGTTTACTCCAAACTCTTCAGTACAAACCGCTGCTCTCTCTAGCTTTGGATCCAGCTCTAAGCACCTGAAATACTGGATCTCTGAAGACAGTATCCGCTTTTCCGGTTAAGCGTAAGAAGAGCTTCTCACAACTTTCCCAGTCTACCGTTTCTGGAGACTTAAGACAATCCGCTAAGCACGGAATGATCGCAACTTTTACTTGTCTGTAATCAAAGACCACATCGAAGCTGGAATAAATTATGGCAATTTAGTCCAGCAATTTGACCTCGTCCGTTTAGCTTCCGGCAAGCGTTATCCACCACAGCCGATATTGCGCAATTCGTGTGGTCAAATCATTTCGATACGGAAGGAAAACTTTCCAGATAGGTAGAGTCTTTTAGTAACATCCTAAACCGCCCACTACACACCACAGCAGCGATGTCAGCATTAACCCAGTCAGGATACGACGTGAATTGCTCAACAACCTCACCCACATAATTTGCTATCGATCGTCGAATGAAGCCGCAGTAAGCTCCTGGGTGGGACTGGATTCCAGTGGAAATTTTAAAACCATGTTTATCAGCTATTCTTGACCATTTACATAAGCTTTACTGATTGAGATGTGTGACCGAGATCTGTCCTTCTTCGTGAAGTACCTCAGTATTGCTGTTATTTCACAAGAAAGGTGACCGAACTGTATGCAGTAATTATCGCGTGATTTGCCTAACCAAGGGTATTGCACAAACCTGTGCACAAATCTTGTTTCATCGCTTTGCCCATGAGAGAAATCTGCGAAATCGCTATATCCAAGGTGGATTTCGTTTAGGCAGCGCCTGCAATGAGCAAGTCTTCACTCTACGTGGGGTACTCGTATAACGCAACCATTTCCAACAGCGCACGTTAGTGTGCTTGGTGGATTTTATATTGCTACCTTTGATTCCGTTGACACTGACAAGTCTGGGGAACCCTACTTGCCGACGGCGTGTCGCTTATACTTGTTAACTTGATGAGATTATATACACTGCACGAAGGCCCGTATTTGATTCTGCGGCTAAGAAACGGAAGAGTTCGACGATAATACTGTATTCCGGCAGGATATGCCACTTTCCCCAGTGCTGTTCAACTCCGTATTCGACTTGGTCATGCACCATACATTGAGGACAATCGTGGGGTTCAAGTTAGTCCTGATCTCTGGAAGTCAGAACTAGAATTTGCTGCCGATATCTTTATCCCTGCTGAAGATCCTAGATCATTCCAGTCACTTCTAAATCGGGTCGACCAATCAGCCTATATTTTCGGCCTCGAAATCAACATCAGCAAGATGAAATACTTCTCATCGTCATCCACCCGGTTCACCCTATCACCCTGCTTACGTGGTCAAGTCATCGAGTCTGTACCTGCATCCAAGTATCTTGGATCCACTATTCTCTCCCAATGGCATCTAAATTGCGAAAACAAAAAGGGCCGAAATGGGGTTGTATATTTAGGTAGAAAAGCTGTTATTGGATTTTGGAGGGCAGAATACTGACCATCAAGTGATATATCATTGCATCTAAACTTGCATATATATATATTGTCAACGGCTTTCATAATGAGATCAGGTAGGTTCCAAGAACCAAATAGGCCGATGACAAATGAACACCCTTTTTCCTGAACCTGCAAGCAAAACCAGGGCATCCGTTATTTTGATATTCGAGTTACTTCACTTACCTCTATATAAAATATAGATCGAGTGCAATAACAACAACTGTACTTGCTTGGATCACGGACAACGAAGTTTGCGACCCTTTTTATAAACACAATGATTCCGGGAAATGATCCGACCAACAATTAGCCAATGCTTTTTTGAAGGCCTCTACAATGGTACTTCCCGTCTACGCAGAAGGAAAATTTCTCCAATTATGAACTACACAATTCACCATTATTTCCAACCGGAACCTCTGAGGATTAAAGTTTAGTTCATGCCCCCGCAGATGGTCAGATGCAGCTGGTTCGGAAAGCCGGGAAAGCGTGATATTACTGAGGCCATTCATTATGCTGCTGAACATCTTTAACAAGTAACCACACAATCTGCGTCGTTCTATGGAAAACAACCATAGGAACCTAAAGCATTCACCATTTCCCATGCTAGCCCGCACTCATGCTGGTCGACAATATTTTGCCTTTATTAAACAAGCATCATGCGTCCAGAGACTCGGTGCCCAAGGTAGCATACAATATTCGAATTGAGGACCTGCAATTGCTATTTATAAGAGGGAATACATCCAGTCAAGCGTTGCGTAACGCTCAGCTGAGACGGAGCTGGACTTGTGGCGCCTTTTTGGCGGAGTGCTAACACTGTGTTGAAGGTATAAACTTATTCGTCACAATGATACCAATATCACATACTTCCACAACGCACCGGAACGACAACGTACCACCGGTAGTTTGCATCGTAACCCTACGGGAAGATGTTAGTGGATAACTTTGGGTATTATTGGTAAACCCCACAAGGACGACCAGCTTACTGTAGCATATGTGCTTTTCAATAGTGTGTTTTGATTAACCTTGTTTATGTAACTTACATCGTCTGTAAATATACAGTAAGCGTTTTGAGGGGGAGGAGGCAAGTCATTTACATTCATAAATAACAGAAGCATGCATGAAACAGAAACCAGGGGGAATCCAACATGAGCGATGCGTGTGCTTGAGCTGAAGTCAGCAAATCAAAAAAGACGTGCTCATGCAAAGAATTTCTGAAATCCCTCACCTAGGGAAGGAATCCCAATTAATATCAGCTTATCCAGTAAGAAATAATGCCTAATGGAAACAGAAGGCTTACTGAAATCTAGATAGCAAAATACCACCAAAATCCCATCATTGAGACAGCGCGTTATCTCATCCACAAAGAAAGCCGGCTGGTGAGACATGACTTTTTAAACGCTATGCTGCTTTGCTTCTATCAAGTTATGTGTTACTAAATGTCCATAATTTCGGTTCCTGATAAGCTTTTCCAAGCATTTAAGGGGAGGATTGATGAAGCTGACAGGTCTGTTGTATACCTGAGATTAATTAGCGCATCCCTGTGTTTACCGCTTCAGCAGCTGCCCCTTTCCACTATTTTGGCAACCTCCCTACCGAAAATGATAAGTTGTACAAGTCCAAAATGAGCTATCGTAGTTTTTTAGCCATTAGCTTGACAATGGTAGGATGCACAATATCAAGTTCAGTCGATTTTAAGGGTTTAAGCTTGCCAAGGCAATAAGGAATTTTACAGCATTAGTGAATCATTTGACATCCTACTCTCAACTTGACGATGAGGCCGTGAGTGGATAGGACTCCCATTATCCACACAATATAAGTTTGGAAAAACATGCAGGAAATACGGATTTCACAACATGCGGTGTAGCTAAATGCAATTATCTGCCATTAAGTTACCGACCTCCTATCTAAAGGAGGTTTTCGAGTGAACATAAATACAATACATTTTCTGCCTTGCTTTTACATTATGAGTTATTCTATTCTCATAGTAATATTTCGCGTTCCTTTAAACTTTGACTGCTAATTGCTGACAATTGTTAACAGGTAGCTAAAGCACAAAATCTCCGGACTCCCGAAAAATTGCTAAGAATAGTTTCGCCACTTTATCGTCCGATCAGTTCTTCGACCTCAACAGCGTTGCTTATTGATGTATCTCCTTGGGCGCAATGGAACAAACACTTCAGGAATTTTAAGTATTCTATCTTTGGATACGCTCCATCGCTGATCTTATGTGGTTTGAGTTCGTTTGGTAAGCAATTTGGTTCGTAGGGATTTGTCTCGTAACTGATTAATGTCAATGCGGCCGAACTTCCCCACCTGTTGAGAATTAGCCGCAAACCTCCTAGCAACAATGAGGTGAGAAAACATTGATCGCTCTTAACTGTGGAAGCTTATGCTTGCACCTCTGACAAGTGATCGCATTTGTCATGAAGATATTTAAGGTCAAAGGAGGGTAGCCCATACGCCTCGGCTTTTCAATTTTACTTTAATTATTAAAAGTCTATATTTATAGAATTATTTTATCATATCTATGATGCGGATACTTGGTTTTAAATTTAATTTTTGTGTTTTATTCTAGTTTCAGTTTTTTTGCCTTACGCACTTCTTGCAATATTTGTTTGATACCACCCTGTTTTCTAGGACTGTCGCCGTCAAATGGCTTCCGACTATCCTGTCAGATGGTGCATTGTTACATCTCTCGAGAAGTGGACGAACGCACAATAAACAATAAACAAATAGTACGAGTAATAGACGGGCGTCATATGCGTACAACCAGTCAACCGTAGAGAAAATTTAAAAATATGTAGGTTTATTACTGCAAAGTACAATTTCGCTAAGATAATAGGCACACAAAGAAATTCTAGCCAGGGAGAAATAAAATTCTTCTTGGAACGGTAGGATGAAAGTTTCTGGTAGCGTTCCAGATGTGTGTAAATAAACAAAATTGGTCAAGTTGCGACAGACTACCTAACGTTCTTGTGTACAAATGACAACACAATTTGTAACACGGGGAAAGCTGCAGGTCGCTACAAGGACTATATTTGTCTTCACTCTGTCTACGTTCATCTAGGAAATCAAGATACTAGACGAAAATATTAGCAACGATTCCTATCTGCCGAAAATAAATTTAAGTTGTTCGTGTGGAACTCCAAAATAACTTTGCCAACATCAACAAAATCAACCTCAAGGCAATAGCCGACATCCATTATTTTTGCCCAGTTCACGGGGGAAACAAGCATATTGTTGCTATAAGAGCGTGTCCTCAACTGGACACGCTGGGCAGGAGATATGTCCGAATTCGCAATGTGAAGGATCAAGGCCCCTTTTAAAATCCTTTTTCTGGCCTTACAGATGATTGATGGCAGGTAAATCGGCTAATAGTTCAGTGGGCTTTGATGATTTCCTATATTTTGCATTGACTTCACAGTTGCTACCTTCCATTTAATTTGCAGGCGACCAGCCTCAATAAACCTCTGAAATAATTGGCAAATATGTGCACAATTAACTCCGCCAGTTTATTCTGGAATAAGACATATGAACCACCAACAAACTGGCGAAGAATTCTAATCCAAATCTAGCAGAATTTCCAGTGCATTGCCAGAGTTACTTTCCGTGTGTTCCAAAGTGGACGGATGACTAGGCAAATGTACCCTCTGACAGTCTATGTGTTTTACTACTTGTAAATTCCTTTTCAGATTTCGCTCTGATGAGTCCGCGTTACAAGTTCCTCGAACTTGTTTATTCGTTCTCCATTCCTTGTAGCCTGTAAAATATACGTTGATTCCAAATGGTTCTGCTGCTCCATATTTTTGCACGTCTCTTATGTGTGACCGCTAACGACTTGTAACTAAGACGCTACCAACACGGCATCACAAGTTTTCTCAGGGTAGGTGGATTTCTGACACCTTTGTATTGACAGTACTATTGTGCGGAATGATTCAACATGAAACCATTAAAAAAATTTTCTTCGAAGCATGATCACTCTGAGTTCATAATAAGCCCATGGCAAACCTTTAGAAACAGGTTATCTTATGAAACTTGGAACAACATGTTCAACATTGTACACCATATTATAGTGCAAAACATTTCGGGTATCATTGAGATCCACATGCTGTTTGATGTTTCAGTGTTTAAGCTTGCAACCAGTTTTAAATCTAGTGGATCAGGGCGCCAGAATTTCTGTAGAGTAAAAAGAAGGCGATTGTACAGTGATAACTTTAGTCGAAAGGATGAAGAATATCTAAATCTATGATATTTGTAGTGCCTATGTGAGCACCTCTTAAAGGATGCGTAGCATCTGGTCTGCAACAATCCGGGTAGACGAAATCTCGTGTTTAGTTAGGTAATATTCGAAATTGTTGCTGATAATAAAGCATTACGAGTATCTAGAGGAAACAAAAGGAAATAAGTTCCAGTCTGTAGCAGCAGTGTTGGAGTCACCCACCATCAGGTAATATTTGCCAGCACCATATATTCTTATGCAGTCCAGAAAATGGGAGCCTGATCCAAAGGGGATCAGTAAACTGCGCCTAAAATTACAGCCTGTACCCATGGTGAAACCTGAACCAAATGATTACTGAGGCTTTGCCGCAATACAATATTTCCTTCCTTGTGCGAACCATAGGCATTTTCTTCTAGTGGTGAAACAAAACACCCCAGTTCTCCCTTCCATACATTTTGGAATAAATATCCCTGAGCCTGAGATGTCCTAGGACAGCCAAATTACGTAAATCCATCAAGTTATGGATGCAAACATGTGCAAAAGTTTCAGCGGAAGCACGTAAGCTAGGTTCGTCAATAAAATTCTGCGACTGATTCAACGATCCAAAGAACAGGAGGCATTCCATTCGATTAGTTTATAAATACCTG